>CM055272.1:85047026-85292126 GCA_029237695.1 Conchocele bisecta
ACCGTGTGAAACGAAGCTTCAAAACTTAATCGGAAAACAGCTTCGATACCTGCCTGACATACGATCCCATAAACACTTTCTTCGAATCGCAATTTCATATGTTGCAACTACATGGCAGAACATCATTGGTAATAATAACAATGGCATATAAACATGTAAACAGTGAATAAATTGAATTGTGTTTGCTATACATAATAAAATACTTGACTTCGAACATTCTGTATAGCGGAACAATCTATAACGATATCCAAACTTGATCCTATACATGCTTAACATGTATCCGCAATATTGCACCAGCTTTATTAACACTGTTTATTATATACTAGTATTTATTGAGAGTCATGATACAAACAATATTACGCGCATTTAGCGAGGCGCCTGATCAGCATACGCAGCCATCTAGTGAGTAAGTAAATGCTTTATGGACAACCAATTTAGTAACGTTCATAACCACTGATATTCAGTAAGTGTATGCCAACATGGCAGAATTTGCACCCATTAACGTCAACTTGCAGTTCTCAACCTTTCGAGTTTGCTTTATGAGAACTACAACGAGATGCGTTATGCATTTATCGACATAATAATTATTACATTTCCAATCAATGATAGTCATAAGGTGTATTATGCCAAATGCCAGCATTGACACCCACTAACGTCAACTTGTAATTCTCAACCTTTCGTTTTCGCGAGAACTACAACGAGATGTGTTTTGCAATTTATCGACATAAACATTAATACATGTCCCAATATTGATATTTATTAGGTGAATTATGCCAAAAGGCCAGCATTTGCACCAACTAACGTCAACTTGTAGTTTCCATCCTTTCGATTTCGCTACATGAAACTACAACGAGACGTGTAGTTTTCTCACGCAATAATTTGAATGTTGTACAACAATTCCCACCGTTAAGTACGATCGTAGAAATGGTACGATTAAACTACAGATTGATTATCTCCTTGTAATCAAATGGCATTAGTACATGAAAAGAATTTATACACTGTAAAAGCATTATGATCTCCGTGATCAAACAGTGAACCGTGTACTAATGCGCAGGTGACTGGGCCTACGCTGGTCGCACATGTCTTGGGAGGGGCCTCTTCTAAGTCATGCTTGCCCGTTTATTTTATAATAACCATTAATCTAACCTGAGTTGTGCGCAGTGCTGACCCCGTCCAGACTGCGCACATGTATATCCTAGTATGAAGCTACATTCATATGAAAATAACCGGTTTTCTCGACAAGTAAAATGACAAGTTTTCATTTGTACGATAGAACCGTGTGTATAGCACAGGCAATGTTTGTATAGCAAAGTCACTATTCCAAGTCTAGTATGTATGTATGTCTTGTATGTTTGCATGCATGTCTTGTATGTATGTTATTTGTAATGTTATTTGTTATTCACCATGTAATCTCTTAATCAGAGGAAATAAAGAGTATATATAACTAGTTAATTCCACCTGTTTTAATCCATTTCATGCCAAACATAAACTATTTATCTATTAGAAAATAAATGATTAATTTGTTATTTCCCTACAAAATTGATTTATGCTACCTAAATCCAAATTGTTTCGTTTAGATGGTTCAAATGAGTGGCAACAACATACCTCTTAAAAGAAAAAAATATAGAAAACAAATGTTGGTGAAAGTTGATACTCTAGCATGAGATGGGTTAATTGTATATTTAGTAGCGTAAATGTCACATGTCACCCTCCAGTACTTGTAGTCTTTGTATTCGATTTGTTCAATTCGCTGCGATGCTTTCCATTTGACTACTATATGTCCGTTTCGCGTCCAGCTTGATTCTACATCCGTATTCTTTCTGGCTGCTGCAAATACATGTTGGTTTAAGCGCGTTAAGTCCTCTGATATATATATATACCAGTTCCTCTTAATTTGTTTTTTCTGTCCTTCATACTCTGGAACTTCTGATTCCTGGACATAAATCTAACTATTACCGGTCGAGGTTTGTTTGTCGTTTTCTTGCCGAGCCTATGCGATATGTCTATGTCCGTGACTTGAAGGTTAGTACTCATTTTATCGTTTAAAAACTTCACCACTTTGTCCGTTGTTTCTTCCATTGTTTCCGGTCTGTCTCGGTTGTCCTCTGGCAAGTTTACGATACGTATATTGTTGCACCTGCTGTATTGTTCGAGGTCATTTCCTTTTTCTATCTGCTGTTCGTTAAACTTTTCTGTCTTCCGTCTAAGTTGGTTTATTGTTTCGTCTTTGTGCTCCAATTCTTTCTCTAGGGTTTTTATATGTGTTTTGCACTCATCCAAGTTGGTATTAATGGTGTGTGCTTCACTTTCAATTATGTCCTATTCTGTGTGCTACAGACTCATACACTTTCTTCTGTATTTTCTCCACCATATCTTCCATTTCCTTTTGAATGGTGCTTTTGACAATGTCGATTATTTCATCTTTCTTTACTATGCCATCAATTTTGTCCTTTATGCTATCTAAACGTGATTTGATGTCCTTGTCTGAATATTCATCTGTTTCCCGTCTTGCTGTAGCCCCCTCTGTAGCATCATCTGTGTTCATTTTCTTTTTTGTACGGCTTTAACCTTCCGTTTTTTCTTCGTTTTTGTTTGGGTTGGACTGTATGTATCTAGTATGTCTTTGTCAATATGTTTTATGCTGACTTCTTCACTAGAGGTTGAGCTTCGCTTACGTTTCGGCTTTCCATTCATGTTTGTGTCTGCATTCCGCCGTTTATCCCTTTACTCCACCCATTTCACAATTTCAGTTCCATACTTTTTTTTGAACAGTATACTTTAAAAATATTTTGGCGTGACGTCAGTAGCCTCCATACTTTCAAAAAAGTGGGTGGGGTACATACAAAAAAAAAAGTAATTTATATTTAATCTGAATCTGAATGTCAAACTTGTGCTCAATCTCATATAAATATAAATATCAATCACTTACAGAATATAATCCAATTTTCCACAGCATTTTAATACACTGTAATAATCCAAAATATTGAATTGATACACATCGATAATATTTCACTGTTTACAGTATTGTGGGTTGATCAAAGTAAAATTCAGTTCTGATTTTGGGAATTTCACACAATAGGTGAAATATGAGATTTGACTGGCGGGCCTAAGATGACCGTAGCTGTTAACAGGCCATTGAACACCATTATCCTATTACATTAGGACTACACCTTTACGGATATGAATTGTTTTGAGTATTTTCTTTTTGTTTTTCTTATTTCTTAGTTAAAGTATATGTTGTGCGCACTCATTTGAACCGTCTCAACGAGACGGTTCAAATGGTGGTCACGACATATACTTCTAAGCACATAGAAAGAAAATATTTAGGATTTTTCACACACAAAATGGCGTATCCTCAGCATGAAATGGGTTAAGTAATTAGCTGCTATATTTACCATGGCATAGCAAAGGGTGTCTTGTGAGCTACTACAGAGACATTTGAATGCTTTCTCTGGCAACACTCCACTCACAACACTACTGTCTGTGTCACGAAACCTGTCCAAATGTTACGGATGTAAAACAATATTTTTTTCTATAATATTAAATATTATCAAAATTTAAGAATGAGCCTTCTTATAATTTTGTGAAATTTGGTCAAATATTAACTTTATTGCGAAAGAACAATTTCCCCATGTTTCTCCACCTCTTTTGCCCCATGCTAAATTTCCATAGAGAACTAATTTTTCGCAATAAATTCAATATTTGAAAAATAAAAATGGATACAAAGAAGGCTCATACTTAATTTGGATAAAATTTAATATTATGGAAGAAAAATATTGTTCTTACAATTGTTTATACATGCATAGACGTAAACTTTGGCAGGTTTCATGAAACAAACATTAGTCAGTTCGCGACGTACACTGATCACATCCACACTCACCAGAGTTCATGCAAACTGAAAACTAGTCTACAAAGTTCACTATAGGTTATAATGATGTAAGTTAAATAAAAATAACATTTTTCAACGATACACTTTATTAAATTCAAATCTACATATCATTATACAGGAACACCGGGATAATATTGCAAAATTACAATAACAAGTTTCGGCAATGAAACACAGTGTCCACATCTGGCACCAAGCACATAGGTTTGTTTGTTTGTTTGGGTTTAACGGCCTATCAACAGCTAAGGTCATTTAAGGCCGGGTCAATGGTTTTAGTACTAAATCCCATATATTACCTGTACAAGTACATGTACATGTTCAAGTACATGTACACATGGGATGGGGATAAATCCCAAAATCAGAACTGCATATTTGCAATTAAAAAACTATATATTCAGCCCTGAAATCAGAATAATCCTGATCTGATGACAGGTCCTCGTCACACCAGAATCACTTGGCCCCCTCACAAAAGCAGTAGGATCAGTAATAATCTTACTACTTTTATAATGGGCAATAACCAAATTCAACTCCCAGGTAACAAAAGAGCTAATGATAAAAACGTACCCAAGGGCCAAACCAGGCAAATCGTGATTCCTATAATGAGGAACCCCTACCGTAATGTTACCGTCGTGTTCGCCCGACCACCGCCCATCAAGCACATCGGATCATTTGGTCTCGTGCAGAAATACCAGTAAGAGTCAATATTAACCCTTTCAACACTACCGGCCTGTTTTGCGATGTTTGCATTGCAAACAGTATAGATCCAGATGAGCCGGTTCGACAAGAGCCGTCTCATCAGGATCTGCACTTTTTGCAAGTAATTTTTTTATTGTTTAGAAAAAAAAGCCTTCTTATAAATGTACTAATCTGAAAATCATTTTGTCGTGATGGATTGGTCGAAAAATTAACATATACCGGTACATTCCAGTTACTTAGGGTTGAAAGGGTTAAGAATATATCCTAAATGAAAGATTAATTATTAAGATGCCACTCATTTATGACTTTGTTAGATTTACATGAGAAAACAACCTTGAGACATTTGCCTTCATCGTAGACCCAGATCTGTATGATCGTCAGTCAGCAGGCATATGAGACATTCTGATCAAGATCTACACTGTTGCAAGGACAATGTCCTGATACATTAAATATATATATTTAACCCTTTCACCCCCAAGTAACTGGAATGGATTTTGATATGTTAATTTTCCGACCAATCCAATCATCATAAAATAATTTTCAGACTAGTCCATTTATGACAAGGGGGTGTTTTTGTTCTAAAAAATATGGAAATTACTTGCAAAAAGTGTAGATCCTGATGAGACGGCTCGTCACGAGCCGGCTCATCTGGATTTACACTTTTTGCCAAGACCATTATACAGGCCTGTGGTGTTGAAAGGGTTCATGTATCGGTACGATGTCCGTGTTGACAACGTTGACCGTACGTTGATCCAGAGGGTGTATTAACCATATAACGCTGAATTAAATTTCTCCTGCAGTTATTTTCCATTTTCTCGAGAAAAACGTGGTTTGACAGCAAATTAGAATAATTTCCAATGAAATGATTGTAAAGTGCTATCAAACCATATTTTTTATCGAGAAAGAAGATAAAATATGAACAAACAGCAGACGACAATTTATTTTTGATCTCATTTGATTTAATGGTGTTTAACGACCTGTCAACCACTAGGTCATTTGAGGCCGGGTTAACAGGTTCGATCCCGTATTTAACCTGCTGCATTGGGGGGTGGGGGGGGGGTGGGGGGGGAATCCTAAAATCAGAACGGAATATTTACATAGAAAAAAAATATATTCAGCCCTGAAATTACCACATACCACACCAAAGTCACTTGGCCCCTTCCCTTAAAATAGGATTACGAATAATCGTAATACTCACATAAGGGGCATAACCAGATTCAACGGTCACATACAATAATGCCAACAACGTACGTGAGGGCCAAACCGGGTCGTTTGCACACCGATCGTTAAATTACCCATCACATGCCACCACGCCCTGAAATTACAATAACCTGACCTGGAGCCAGGTCCTCACCACACCAGAGTCACTTAGCCACACTCACTAAAAGTAATACGACTAGTACTAATCTTACTATTTTTATAATGGCGAAAAGGTTTGTTTCCCGCATTCTAAGCATTAATGTGTTATACAACTTACTGGTCAGATTATATGATCACACTTGTACAGGTAATATATGGGATTTCGTACTAAACCCATTGACGTGGCCTTAATTGACCCTAGCTGTTGATAGGCCACTAAACCCCAACAAACAAACAAACAAACATATATGATCACACTTTTAGCACAATAATTGATTTTAATAACAATGTTTTTGGTATGTTTCACGAAAATGCTGGAAAGAAACAAACAATTATAGACTCGTTTTCACTGAAAACTATACTAAACGTCAGAAGAAAGTTCCACATACATGTACACAACTACAATGTAATTTCGAATTGCGAAAATATACAAAATGCCATATTTAGTCTAATCAATGTAATTTCGAATTGCTAAAATATATAAAATTCCATATTTAGTATAATCAATCTAATTTCGAATTGCGAAAATATACAAAGCATATATACAAATATATGAGCCATCTCATCAGGACCTGCACTTTTAGCAAGCAAATTAGAAAATAAACACCGCCTTTTCATAAATGGACTAGTCAGAAAATCAGTTTGTGACAATTGAATTGGTCAGAAAATTAACATACCAAAATCCATTCCAGTTACTTAGGGGTGTTATGGTTAATGACGGCAACATCAACACAACCACCAGTCTGAAAGTCACAGGACTTGTGTCAGCATGTAATTTTAATAATGGTGAGTGTGTCAATGTCATTATCTGCAGACATATACAGTTTTTCTTCATGTTTTCGGGGTATATATCATGGTCTCCCTGTCTGTCAGTTGGTCCGAGATTTTCATCGGTTATCTGCTATCTCTGTAACCATATGTTGTGTCGGATTAACCAGGTTCCACAGTATGACAATGAACAAATGGTCAAGTTGTTGTGCCGATGGGTGCCGCCCCAGTTCCATTCCTCAATGGGCATATGTACAGGGTGGCCCAAACAACTTTTTGTAACCCATGTATCTTTTGACATACTGTTTGAATCTTACTAAATTTTGGCATACATGTCGGTGAATGTCTGTGCTAGCCTATATGCTATATGTGTCTGTGCACTGCAAAACCCGCATATTATTTTGTTATTGCCGCAACCAATTTAACTTTAGCGCGGAAAATTGCCGCAACCTCTCGCAAAACCTCCCGTGACCAATTGCGGCATAAGAAAAAAACGCCGCAAAGTTTGCGCGGTGATTCCGCGCTGTTCCTCGGCAAAACGCGGCGAAATAATTGCGGCATTTTGCGACAAAATTACTCGGCAAAATGCGATGAATCACTGTTATTACTTTGTACATCGACACAAATGCACACAATGACTCAGCAAAAATGCGACGAACCACTGTGTTACTACTTTGTACACACAACCTCCAGATTTGAAGTCAGGTGTTCTAGCCGCTAGGCAACAACCCATCACTTTTAAAAGAAGTAAAGAAATGCCCCGAACGAGCGACCATACATACTTAGAATAACATCTGACGTAACATTGGTAAACTGAAATATCGTACGTGACAATTGGCATTTACGTTCCAACAAGATTTTCACGGTGTGTAATCGATCGTTTCATTTCATTCCATGTTGCATCGCCGGTTTTCGGTGATAATACTGTCAACAATTAAAAATACGGACGGACGCACGGACGGACACCCAGACGTCATTGTGAGAAGTGCACTATGTCTTGCTTTCTGCAGACGGGCTCGACAATAATGCTAATATTCGTACAAAATATAAATGGTTTTGTCATGGGAGACTATTCTCATGTGTTGCCAAAACAGTGTGTTATTATTAAGAAATAAATATTTTTTTTGAAGAAAAAAAACCCATTAGTATCGTCTAATGAGACGATTATCATGTGTTGACAAACCTATTTTATTAAGAAATCAACAAATGTGAAAAGAAAACATGAATACATTTGTATTTCTTTACAAAGAATCGACTTAGGAGACAATTCTCATGTGCTGCCAAATCTTGCTTTATCAAGAAATCAAACAAATGTGAAAATGCACTATGTCAAGCTAATGCGTAATTATCAATTTATCGGCGATTCGATGGACGTGAGCGACTACATAGCGTTGTTTTTATATGTTTGTTTCTGCCGAATTCTAAATGTCGGTCACCAGGTCACACTTTGCACGTGAAACTGGATTACCCACAGATGATTGTAAACACCCATCAGGTGTGCAGCTAGACAGAAAATGATATGTCGCAAATGTGCTAGTTTTGGATAGGTGGGCACGGCGGCATATTTCTTTATACGCCGTTTGAAAACTATTATGTATCCACGCTGTATGGGCGGTGGACGACTCTTGGACACAGCTTGTTCTCACGATAGTGAGGCCCACTGCATGTCAAGGGCAGCGACATTGTCTGGGGTTCCAGTACGTACATGTATGCGCAAAACTCAATTTCAACACATCGTGAAAAAGCCGAGGCAAAAACGCGACATCGCATTCACAAAAACGCGCGATCACTAGGCGTATAGGTCGACGATGCGATACAGCAACCAATAACAGTATCGAAATATGTTTTCTTTTCAATAAACATGTATTGACAGTACATTAGAATCGTCTCCTAAGACAAATGTTATGTTTTTGTTGTCAAGAACTACTGATGTTTGTCCACATTTGTTCTATTTCTTAATAAAAACATGTGTTGGCTGCACATAAGAATCGTCTCCTAAAACAATGTGTACGTGTCCTGTTAGGGACATTTGACAACCTCGCGTGTTCGCGGTTTCTCACATAGGTTGCGATCGTGAAGCGTGATCGCGAGATTTCGAGTGCACAACTTATCCCACCCCCCACCCCCACCGGCTACAAATGGGAATGCCGCAACCTGTCGACTGTCAGCTGATGAACATGTCGCTATTGTGAATTATTATGAGTTGGCCGAAACGGAAGTCGTCGGTCATAAAATCAACGAAAACTAACGGGACCCATACGATTTCTAATTACCTCTAAGGTAATAATCGCAATTTCCATTTACCGATCTATTGGAAATGAATACTTATGACCGTATTTAAATTTCGATTGAAAAAAAAAATATATATAAACGTGATGTCGGCAATGTAATACATGTGTATAGGCCGATGTTACGATACAGAAGATATGTTCCTTTACTTCTATTCACAATTTTGGAGATATTAGGCCGATTCGCGTGACGATATGTGACCTTAAAGAAATTGCATGAATACTCAACTGAAATATGAAGCAAAACGCCGCATTTTCTATTGATCAAAACGCCACAAATTGCGGCAAATGTGTTGGTGATATGTTTGACGATTACGCCGCGTTTTGCCGCAATTCAGTTGGTCATGATTGCCGCAATTGTTTTTATCGGTTGCGGGGAATACCGCAGGAGGTTGCGGAGTTTTGCCACAAAACAGCAGTTTGCCGCAAAGTGTATGAGATTCCGCGAGGCCGAAAAACTCGGTTTCGCGGTGCCTGTACTGTAGCTAGGTTTCAGTTATTTTCCTTTTTTTTTTTTTTTTCGGCTCCTTCAACTCATCACCACAGAGGGAAGATGTCTATGGGGATTTAACATGGGAAACATTTTCTAATTTCAGAAATAGTGGACCGATTTTCAAAAAGTAATTTTTGTTTTCTTAGTTACATGTAGATCAATTCCAAGCTACATGTACATAGCTAGGTTTCAGTCATTTTCCAAATTTTTTCGTTTTTCGACTCCTTCAACTCCTCCACCGCCTTTTCCCCCATGTTCAATTCCCATACAGTGTAGACAAATCAAGTTTTCGTAATAAAATCTATATTTGACAAATTTTTACGAAATAAAAAGAAATATCATTCTTAAATTTTGCTAAAATTAAATATTATTATATAAAAAAACACACCATTATTTCTACATTGTTTATATAGCCATACAAATTGGGCAGATTTCGTGAAACAGACAGTAACAGTGGTGTTGATTTAATGGCCTCGTTTCTTTACGTAGTCAGTAAACGAGTTTAATAAATAAATGATTAAATCTCAACTCATGTAAGAAGGTCAACTTAATTAAACGTAACATGGAAAGAAGGATAAGCCTGTGCATCATGAAAAACAACAAAGAAGTTTGGCGCATTCACGTTGTCTGTTGTGGAGTCATATGTCACAGTTGGGATTGCAGCAGTTTTGGCCGGCGGATGGCGAATCCCGCTCATTCCCAGGCAAAAATCACCGATAATAACGTTAGCCAGGTACATGTGTTTGTTTCCAGTCGATACATCGGCCGGCTGGCAGTATCCCATAGATGTAGCTGCTTTCACAGCGAAGTAAACGCCAATGCCGTGTGATGACCCTGAAAATGAATAGAGTATCTTATATGAGGCAAGCCATGTACATTTTGTAAATATTTTTCCTGAAATATCGCACATGTCGTAAATTATTCTAAAGTGCTGGCAAAGCATGTTTTGATGATAACAAGAGTTGTCAGAAGACAACAAAGCTCGCCTGTTTGCAACCTTCACTCAAACTTGGCACAGTTGTATAAAAAAACATGAATATTATATAACTTGACCTTGGGTTAAGGGGTGTGCGGTGGACCTTGACATTGGGATCAGTGGTGGAAGGTGGGTAGTGGATTTGCTATAGCATGATATAGCACATTAAGATAAATGCATGTACCGGTATGAAATATCAATGCGCTCCCTGAAAACAGAAGTTATACAAAATTTAACCCAACGTTAAGTTTATGAACGTACTAAGTTGGTGATTTTCTACAGCATGATAGCTATTCACATGAGGAATGCATGTATGAATGTGCTAAGTTTGTGACCTTGACCTTGGGGAAAGGGGTGGGGATGGGTCATGGATTTGCTGTAGCACAATAGAGGATCATCAAATGTATGCATGTATGAAATATCAAGGCGTTCTCTGTAAAGAAACAGAAGTTATAAAAAGACATTTACTCCAACGTTAAGTTTATGATGTTGATATTGGGTAAGGGAGCGCGTGGGGGGGGGGGGGGGGGGGGGGGGGGGGGGGTCATATGGATTTGCTGTAGCTCAATAGAGGATCATCAGATGAATGTATGAAATATCAAAGCGTTCCCTGTAAATGAACAGAAGTTACACAACATTTACCCCAACGTTAAGTTTATGAACATGCTAAGTTTGTGACTGATGTGGAGTACCGCCCATAAAAGAGCTTTCAAACTAAAGCAAGTGAGCAGAGGCTCACGGATACCCCAGGCCGCAGCCTTGACAATAAATAAAAACTTTAACGCAAATCTTACAGACGGACAGACGTCTCTACAATACTCCCCTTAGATGGTACATCCATTGTTTTCAAACAAAAGAATTACCACCTAAGAAACAATAGGCTTAAGTGGT
Source organism: Conchocele bisecta (assembly GCA_029237695.1). Lineage (NCBI taxonomy): Eukaryota > Metazoa > Mollusca > Bivalvia > Lucinida > Thyasiridae > Conchocele > Conchocele bisecta. Next base: position 85,058,384 of record CM055272.1, read on the forward strand.
TACGCAATAAGTTGTACCGGTGTAACAGGAAATCTCCCCCCCCTCCCTGGAAAATTCCCCCCCCTGGCTTAAGCCTAGGAAATATTCCCCTCCGCCTGGAAATTCTCCCCCCTCCCCCCCATCACCACCTTCACAGACACTGTCCACAAAACTTTTAATGGGGGGGGGGGGGAGAATTTCCAGGCGGGGGGAATATTTCCTAGGCTTAAGCCTGAAAATCATTTCTAGGCAGGGAAGGTTTCCTGTTACAGGGTCACAGGAAATTCTCCCCTCTGGAAATCTTCCCCCCCCCCTCCCCGCGGGGGAAGATTTTCAGGGTCGAGCCTGGAAATATTCCCCCCGGGGGAGTGGGGTGGAGAATTTCCTAGGGGGAGAATTTCCTGTGACACCGGTATTATTTTCTTTTGTGTTATGCCACACCTCCAACCAACTAAGACCCCGATCGTGTGTCCGGACAGACGAACGGACATATGGAATGACAACAAGAGTTGTGCAGTGGACCTTGACATTGGGGTCAGTGGTGGAAGGTTGGTCGTGGATTTGCTATAGCATGGTATAGCATATTAAGATGAATGCATCTATGAAATATCAATGCGCTCCCTGAAAACAGAAGTAAAACAAAATTTAACCCAACGTTAAGTTTATGAACGCACTAAGTTGGTGATTTTCTACATCATGATAGCTATTCACATGAGGATTGCATGTATGTATGTGCTAAGTTTGTGACCTTGACCTTGGGGAAAGGGGTGGCGTGGGTGGGTCATGGATTTGCTGTAGCACAATAGAGAATCGTCAGATGAATGCATGAATGAAATATCAAGACGTTCCCTGTAAAGAAACAGAAGCTATAAAAAGACATTTACTCCAACGTTAAGGTTATGATTTTGATCTTGGGGAAAGGGGTAGGGGTGGGTCATGGATTAGCTGTAGCACAATAGAGGATCATCAGATGAATGCATGTATGAAACATCAAAGCGTTCCCTGTAAAGAAACAGAAGTTACACAACATTTACCACAACGTTAAGTTTATGAACATGTTAAGTTTGTGACCTTGACCTTGGGGTAAGGATTGGGTGGTGGGTTGTGGATTTGCTACAGCACGATAGAGTCATCTGAGGAATGCATGTATGAAATATCAAGGCGTTCCATGAAAGGAAACACATGTTATAAGACATTTACCCCAACGTTAAGTTTATGAATGTGCCAAGTTTGTGACCTTGACCTTGCGGTAAGGGGTGGGCGGTGGGTAATGGATTTTCTATAGCACGATAGAGTATCATCAGATGAATGCATGTATGAAATATCAAGGCGTTCTATGAAAGGAAACAGATGTTATAAGACATTTACCCCCAACGTTAAGATAATGAATGTGCTAAGTGTGTGACCTTGACCTTGGGGAAAGGTGTGTGGTCATTCTGTCCACTTCGTCATCTGTTCGCGTTTAATGGTCAAAAGATGGAGGCAAAGGATGACTCCGTAACCAAACAGGGGCCTTTTTCGAACGGAATTCGCTACAAAACTGAGGTCAAAACCGTGTATCCGCACGAAATAGTGCCGACTTTCTCGCGTTATTCTGCACACTTATAATGTTGCTAAGATATTTAAATTGACTTATATTTCCTAAACACGCAAAATAGTAATTAAAAGAATGATTCCCTGCGTTTGGCTTGAAGTTGTACTGGTTCCCAGTGCTCGTCAACAAGCAAGCGGGAGCTGAAAATAGTTCAAGTTCCGCGATTGCAGAATACTACAAGCCTTCACCCAGATATTCCCAACGAAAGACACCTGACCGATACACAAGTAGAAAGGTAATACATAATTCAGCATACACATATGTTCTTATTTCAGACAAGAGGTAGAAGCCGGCAAATTGTTTCATAATTTGGCTAGCGGAATCGTTACAATGCTTTAAATTAATGCACGGACCGTAGCGATGGATGATAAATGAGCAGTCAGTTGTGTTACATTTCTGCAGTTCATTAATTTATTGGTGTTTAACGGCCTACCAACAGCTAAACCTATGGCCGGGAGGGTGGACAAATGGGGCTTATGGGAGTTGTGACCAGTGTAGCTCCTGATCAAATTGCACGCTCCTGTGGCTCTCTGTTGATTGTAGAACCATAGCGGGTCTTTCATTGACAGACTGGCGAGCAGTGCAGATCCTGATCAGACTGTGCAGATCTGGATCTGTAAGCCCTATTTCTCAAGTTCCAGTCACAAATTAAGGTTTAATCTACAATACTGGGATTCACGCCTGGTTCCACCACTTTCCATCACTAAGACAATATTGGGCAATCTGATTGCAATAAGGGTGCATGACACTGGATCGGGATATTTTGTTCTCGGTATGGAAAGGCTGATGGTGTAAATTGACGGATATTTGCAGAATTAGCAATTTAGTTTTCTTACCAGGTGAGCTGATTATCTTGAATTAATACACATGCGTAGGTTCTACAGATAATCGAACATGGTTCGATAAGCTCACTCGTTTGATTGGCGTAAGAACCCACTTACCTATGCATTATTTCAAGATAATTAGCTCGCTTGGCTAAATAATGCTATTTAATACAAAAATACTATTTCTCTATGGGAATTTAACATGGAAATGATTTTACAAACTAAATAGAAAACGAAACTTAAAATGTGATAAAAGATGTTTCACTGTTATCCTCGTGAATGTTTAAAGGTACATGTACATGCCCACTCAGTAGGCACAACATGTTTTTTATAGGAATTAAATAAGTGTATACTATAATTGTGCCACTATTCCACCAGTTCTAAAAATTATTAGTGCCCGCTATACAGATATAATCATTTAGTAATATATATTTTACTGATAGTGACTCGCGGTGGTATCAGGCTATTTTCATATGCAAATGAGGCATGATATTTTTTTAATTATTTATTCTAGTTAAATGCGTCACCTGAAAATATAATACTTTCGACAGATAATAAAGTAGGACCATTGCACATCAACAAATAAATACAGAGAATACATAGTAATGTCTGTTAACATTTTAAGGAAACGAGGTTATCGCCCCTGATATCAGTGTGTAAATTGACATCTGATATAAAATGTATAATAATGCCAATCAATACGTGGGGTAATGGTGAAATAATGTTTATTTTGCCAGACAATGTCTCGGATTATGTCTGATATAAAGAACAGTTTGTGTCTACTGGGTGGGCATGTACATGTACCTTTAATCTCCTGTAAACATCTTCACTTATATGAAACTATGATGTATCTATGAGGGTTTAACACGCAGAAATTATTTTCATAATACAATTATTATTTGACTAAATTTCGTGAAATAAAAATAAGTCTCATTCTTACATTTTGCTAAGTAGTAATAATAGTGGAAAATTGTGTTTCGTATGGCGGCATATATTTGCCATTAAGATGTCGACATGATTTCTCGCAACATGTTGACTTAAATATTATGACATGCCAACACAACCTGATAAGTTGCCACAACAAGTCAACATAATGCGAGTTATCACAATTAGTCAACATACCGTGATAAGTTAACACAATATGTCGACATAACGTGATATTTATCTCAACATGGTGACTTTTTTTAACGTGATAAGTTAACACAACATGTCGATATACTATTATGGTTTTACACAACATGTCGAAATAATGTGATATTTTATCTCAACATGTCGACATAGTTTCGCGTCGGCATCTCAACAGCAAGTATATGCCACCATTGTTTTTCAATATATAACCTTAGAAGGTCGCAATTTTACACAAAACTAAACTGACAGCAGTGTTAGTGACCATGTATATCATGTATGTAAGGCCATAGAAATGTAGTTAGAAAACTCCGGCCTTAGGAGATTTATCTGCTCATCCAAATTTTGTGGTGATGGGGGTGGGGGGGGGGGGGGGAGGGAGTGGGGATTTTCATTGTTCGTACTGAGACTGTGTAGTGCCAGATTGCTTTTGAAATGTTTTGAAAATAGATACATGTACATTTACAAATAAAATGACAATTTGGCAATTTATTTATTTATTTCAGTGATGGGTATGGTCCCTACTAAAAATCTGCAATTAATGTTCTCGAGCATGAACTAAAGTTGATAAATACATGTATCATGTATCCTGCATATTTTACAACCTTTTTGTATTGTTCCTGTCTTCTGCAGATTTTAAACCCACAGACGCATTGACCGCCTATACTGGCACACCTGGTTTGCGAGCATTTACCAGTTGTGGAGCGACAAATAAAAGTTACAGGAAATACTGAGAAGGTATGATTTTGTTACTATGCTGGAAAATAAAATATCTGTTGTGTGAATTTAGGCCAGAAAACATAATTCCGCCGTGTCAGAAAAATATCTGTGTGTCGGAGCTTTTTATGGGAATTTAATGTTACCCTTGTCCGTTCCGTCCTTCCATCCGTCTGTCACCTACCTTGTAGCTCGTAAAACTTTTAAAGCATACTAGCTACATGTACAAACTTTAAACTTAGTATGTACATGTAGCTTCCTTATGATGAGTCGATTTTTTATTCGACCCCCAGGCCATGGATTATCTCCCACTTTTTTAACTTAGAATTTCCCAATTTTGCATTGTAACTCGTAAAACTTTTAAACGTACTAGCTACAGACTTGGAACTTGGTATGTAGCTTCCTTATGATGAGTAGATGTGCAAAAGTTTACTTCTATTTTTTATTCGACCCCCGGGTCATGCATTCATTATCTCCCCCTTTCTGACTTAGAATTTGGCAAGTTTGCATTGTAACTCGTAAAACTTTTAAACGTACTAGCTACAGATCTGCAACTTGGTATGTAGCTTCCTTATGATGAGTAGATGTGCAAAGCTTATTTCATTTTTTGCTTCGACCCCCAGGTCATGGATTATCTCCCACTTTTTGACTTAGAATTTCCCAATTTTGCATTGTAACTCGTAAATGTTTTAAAGGTACATGTCCTCAATTCTGTCGTATGGATGAGTAGTGTGGGGTAACACAAAATCCAAAGAAATTGAACGCATTCACCTCAAGTTTTGTAAGACTGTTTTAGGTGTAAAACTTTCTACTAGCAATGTAGGTGTATATGGTGAACTGTGCCGCTACCCTCTTTACATAAAAATACATATTCGAATGGTAAAATACTGGTTTAAGCTAGTTAAAACGTAAAATTGTATTCTGAAAGTAATATACAATAGTGCTCTATTAGATTGTACAAACGGACTTAACAATTGGGTATGCAAGGTTAAGAGTCTTCTTGATAATATGGGATTCTCATATATTTGGAATGACCCTCAATCAGTGTCCGAAAACAATTTTTGTGCATTATTTAAGAAAGCAGAACTTGATTGTTTCATACAAAAGTGGCAAGCCGATGTACAAAGTAATGGAGCACTTACATTGTATAAATATGTCAAACCATGTTTTCAGTATTCAAGCTATCTGGACAAAGTTAGAAACAGGTGGCTGAGATGATCAATAAGCAAACTATTGCTATCATCACACCCATTAAGAATAGGGACTGGCAGGTATGGGGCAAATAGAATTGTGAGACATGAACGCCTTTGCCAACTGTGTAACTCAAACGATTTGGAGGATGAATATTATTTTGTTATTAGATGCCCGGTTTTTGACAATATTAGACAGAAATACATCAAACGTTACTATCACAACCGTCCCAGTATGTACAAATTCTCGATTCTATTACAATCTACGAGCAGGTGCGAATTGGTAAATCTATGTAAATTCATAACAGAAGCGTTTACAATAAGGAGACGCCTCACTATGCAGCGACAATGAAGTATAAATCGATAAACAGCATTGTCTCTGATGAGATCGCATGATTATGCGTTCAGATCTGGGGCTACGCTGGTTGAGAATGTTGTTGCATACTTCGTTTGACACGGGAGCCGCGCACATGCGCAGTGAAAGGACAAAGTGCTAATTGAGGGTTATGCAACGTACATAAAATCAGTATACACTGAGCCAGCTACTTTACAATCGAATAGAATATCACTAGCTTCATTGTCGTCCAACAATACAACACGTCCGACAATATTGACCAATGCGTTAAGCCCTGACCAGCCTGCTCGCCGGGCAGGCTGATCTGGACAGGGGTCCGTTGCATAATTCTTGAGATCCATTTTGTACGCAGTCGATTAAAAAAATAATTTGTAAATATAATTCAATCATTATTCAGTCATGGCATATTGTTTGCATTGTTACTATTAGCTAATCACGGTTGGATATGGTAACAATGACAACAATAATACATGCATACCATGTTAACTGCAAAACGAGTATTATTACATGTATAATCAATAAGGAAACCATTGAAGCAGCTTAATTGATTAGCACATACATTCTTCTAATGGATATGTACTATGCAACAGTGTACAACGCAGTGTGATTCCTGGTCTTGACGCACATTTGAGCGTTCAGACCTGGGGCTACACTGGTCATAGTATAGATAGTCATGAATTATACACCACAGCTCCCAATTGTTTGAATTATGTGCGTGGGCAGTCACGTGGGATTTTGGGGCGTGTCCAGACGGGGTGGGGAACGTCACGGCAGCTCATTCACACAGTCTATGCGTTTTGGAAACTTATAAATTATCGCAGAAAGAAACGTAAATTTGACCAAACGTTCGAAATGGAATTCCGCGAAACAGTCTGTAATAACCCAGTGGATATTAATAGGGGCTGGATGTCCTACTTTAGTGAACTGTATTCGCCAACACAGGACGACACATTCGATAATGACTATTTAACCAGATGTGACCAAGAGCTTGCGACGGTTCAAATGCGTGCCACAGACAATATACATATGAACAATGTGCCTATAGACGAAAATCTTGTGGAGAAAATGTTAAAAACATGTAAAAAGGGAAAGGCTTGTGGAAATGACCAGATAAACTATGAAAGCCTAATGTATGGAGGTCCAATGCTAATTACTGTGCTAACAAGACTTTTCAAATACATGTACAAATATATGCACACTCCAACTGAACTTAAACGCGGAATCATCTCGACGCTATATAAGGGCGGTAATAAGAGAAAGTGTGATCCGAACAGTTATCGTGCCATTTCCCTATGTTCAACAATTCTGAAACTTTATGAAAAATGCATATTAAACATCATCGACAGAGACGCCGCCATCAGTGTGAATGATCTGCAGGGAGGGTTTCAACGGAATATAAGCTGTACCATGACGTCATTTCTGTTACATGAAAGCATATATTTTGCCAAAGAAAACCATTCCAAGTTATATGCATGCTTCCTGGATGTCCGTCAAGCGTTCGATCGTGTATCCCATAGTATTTTGATGATGAAACTTTTCAACACTGGAATTGATTTTCGCCTCTTCAAGATCGTACTGAATATGTTTGAAAACGTGCATAGCTGTGTCCAATCACAAGGGCACACATCTGATTGGTTCCCCATAAGGCAGGGTACCCGTCAGGGCCAAGTAATCAGCCCCAGACTGTACTTATTATTCATCAACGACATGATGGACACATTAGAATCATCTCCACACAGTCTTCGGATCCACGACGTCAGCTATGGATGCCCAACCTCAGCCGATGATATGGTTCTCGTGTCACTTGTGAAAAACGGTCTGGATAAGCTCATGGACATTTGCTATCAAAATTCCTGTACAAACCATTACCTGTATAATTCTGGAAAGTGTAACGTGCTGGTATTCAATGAGAACAATGCAGACTCAAATACGACGTCGCGTTCATGGAACCTTGGGCCAGACGTCGTCAACGAAACCGACAAATATGTGCATCATTGGTGTATTATGTGATAAAAGCATGAACTTAAATGAAAACATTAAAAACGCATGTTCTAAAATGAGAAAAACATGTTTCAGCCTTGCAGACTGCGGTGTGCACAAACATGGACTTCATCCGATTACAATCAAACACCTATATCAAACAATAGTGTTGCCGCGGGCCCTATTCGGCTGCGAACTATGGTGCACATTAACGGACACCCACATTAAAGCTCTCGAGCGCGTACATCGCCAGTGTGTGAAATACATGCAGACAATGGGTCGATACACCAGAAATGACGTAGCGTTAAGTTGTATCGGATTACTGCCTATAGAACATGAAATTGATAAACGGAAACTGTTACTTTTCGGAAAACTATGTATTCTAAATAATTTAAAGAAGATGAAAAAATAATGTTTGTTAACAGACTGATCAATTCATCAGCGAACCAAGCAAAACACTTGGATTTATGCCGGACATTTTTCGTATATTCGGTAAATACAACTTGACACACGTTTCTATACGAGTACGTTAACACGGCGACATTTCCATCAATTGGATCCTGGAAGCATACAATCAAGACAGCGATTTACCAAAACGCGAATTACAATTTAAAACAGCGCCTACTAAACGACCAACGTTTGTCGGGATTTTCTAGGAATCACACTGAATACACCCCCTGCGGTATCTGGCGGTTCAGTGAACTATATCGCGATTATCTACCGTATTGTAAAACTGGTGCAATGATCATGGGTAAACTGTTTTCTACAAAATATACCACACACTGTCCAAAATGCAAACTGTGCACAGATTCCATCGCAGAACATCTTATTTTATTTTGTAGTGAAAACAGTACCCGTAGACATCGTATGTGGTGTGATCTGCATAGCCTGTTAGGTAATAGGCATTTTGAAGAGTTGTGCAAACTTAACAGTGAATTACAGGTGGTGGAAATGCTTGCTGGTTTTCCAGCATTTGACATTAGCGATGACAGTAGAGTAAACAGTTACAAAGTAGCATTGCGATCTATGCACTATATGGCGGCACCGCTATGCTACTACTTTGTGAACACATAAACTGGTGCACTCATGAGTGTACATGGATAGACAATATTGAATGTGCATTTGCACTGCCATCACCACACCCGTGACTGCCGTAGGTGATCGTCGACCACCGACTCTCGTCGTCATGTTATGCAAGGATGTACATTCGCATCACATGAGGATCGGCTCCTTTGGGGCCGACCTTGATGTGCAATGGGAACATGCATCAGTGTTGGATGAGGTCACGGTCGCCGATTGCCGTAAGGTAGTGAGTAATTTGTATATAGTTATTGTAAATTATATACATATATATTTTTGCGCAGCTAACTGTATTATATATTTCACATGACATTTACATTTACATGACTTGTATTGCTCTCCTGAAGGAGGAAATAAAGAAATAAATAAATAAATAACCATACAGAATGTGTGAGTGCGCAGCCGAGATTGACCTCACGCTGGTGACAGGCGTTTTGGGTTCCCATTTGACAGCCGACAGCCTACTCCGCCGTACTCCGTTACATATCACAGCTTATTCCACCAACCACCATGTTAAATCGTTGTACTTGACACTATCGGACAACACGGGTTCTCCAATAGTGGCAACGACAACAATTATACATGCACATGTAATTTTGCAATTTATGAACAGTTGTTAAGCAATTTCCACCCTCAACATACTTACTTCTTCAAACTCATGCAACTAATATCATGTTTCACTCATTACCTATCATGTTATTCATATATTGCTAGAAATTGAGCAAGTTATTATGACTAGAAACTGTATATAGTTTATGTCAATAAACTCTTCTTCGTCTTCTTCTTCTTCTTCTACATGCCCACTCAGTAGGCACACAATGTTCTTTATAGAAATTAAATAAGTGTGTCACTATTCTACCAGTTCTCTAAAATTACGAGTGCCCACTATAGAGATATAATCATTTACTGGTAGTAATATTTATTTTACTGATCGTGACTCGCGGTGGTATCGGGCTATTTTCATATACAAATGAGGCATGATATTTTTTAATTATTTAATATACTAATTAAATGCGTCGCCTGAACAAATCATATTTTCCACAGATTATAAAGTATGATCATTGCACATCAAAAAATAAATACAGAGAATAAATAGTAATTTCCGTTAACATTTTAAGGACATACGGTTATCGCCCTTGATATCAGTGTAAATATATACATAAAATGTATAATATTGCCAATCAATTCGTGAGATAGTTATGAATGAATGTATATTTTCCAGAAAATGTATCAGATGATTTCTCTGATATAAAGAACATTGTGTGCCTACTGAACGGGCATGTACCTTGAAACTGTACTAGCTACATACTTGAAACTTGGTATATCGCTTCATTATGATGCATTATCTCCCCCTTTTCGACTCATAGTTTTGCCTTGTAACTCGTAAAACTTTTGAAACCGTAATAATAGAATTTCACATTTGCCTTGTTTATTATCAACGCGATATATGGGGCATCCGTGTTCTATGGCACATTTTCTAGTTATTAATTTTAAAAGTTTGCCAGAGTTTCTCAATGCTGTTATACATGTAACTCTTATAGGATTATTTTAATATTGCATTACATCATACTTGTGCATAAATTCAACACTCCATGCGTGGTTTGTTGGGAGCACGCGACGGGTAATTTAACAATCGATATTCATCCTTACAGGAATTATGACTGCATACCTGGTTTGGCCCTCACATACGTCTTTGGCACCGGATCAGATTATTCTAATTTCAGGGCTGTATGTGTTTTTTCTCAATGTAAATATTCTGTTCTGATTTTGGAATTCCCCCCCCCCCCAATGCAGCAGGTTAAAACGGGATTGAACCCGTTTGCCCGGTCTTACATGACATTACCTGTTGATAGGACGTTCAATGCTAGTAAACAAACAAACATAAACACTCCATGCTGGCCTGAATCTGACCTTGACATTTCGACCTTCACAACTCTGCTTAAACACTTTTCTATTTCGGTTAAGTAGTTTGCCAGACTTATCCAATCTGACATCGGGGGCATTCGTGCCGACAGACCACAATTTGTTGTTTTGTTTGTGCTCATATGATAAATAACCATTATATGTATTTATTGTTTACCCTAGTTTCTCGACCAATGAAAGAATGGCATTTCGTCTCAATTAATCGCTTATTGCGACATTTTCGCCAAAATGTATTAAATTAATAATTAAATGTTCAGCGCTATATTTAGAACTGATTTTATGCCTTGTTGTCATCAGTTCACAATACGCAAAGCATATTATTGCCCACAGGCCCCACACATACGCTCACTTTGTGTTGCACCGCCAATCACATACTAGTATATATTGATTCGAAATCATGTTTAGGGGCTTCGCTTCGCAGTGGGCTGGGTAAACAATAAGTAAGTTATAGTTCACATATTTAATTTTTAATAAACTATTTTCTTGCTTGCTAGCGCTCGCTCGAAATTAATTTAATTAAAAATTCAATATGTGAACTATAACTATTACATTATATGCCCATGTGGAATCATAAAGAGAGGCATGTCCGTGGTCTGTTCACATTTTCCCCAACTTTGTCGTATATCATACTTTTTTTCTCTCACAAAACTAAAGGGCTCCAGCCCATTCACAATGCCTAGGAACACAGTTCTGAAATATTTTGGAAACACTTGTGACTGCAGTCTGATGGTATTTTTCTTCTATAGCAAATACTCTGTTATTATTACAGGAGAGATCGATGAAGGCAACTCGAAGTTTAGCACCAATTCCTTCCAGCCGAAGAACTTTCCCACCTGTACCACAACCAACAACTGAAGCAAGACATCGTCATAGCAGAAATAGACAATGAACTAAATAAGACTGGGATCCATCAAACCTATTGCCAGTCATTTATATGGCCAGTGTCAAATTGTTAGAGTTGAAGTTATTGAGCCTAGCACAATAGATGAATTCCTTACTGTGTATTGAAGAAACTGATCATACACAGTATACACAGTGCCTATGAAGTTGTTTTGACTGCATAGATATTCTGGTTACAAGATTTTGCCATCCATGATTTAGCAATGCCACAACCATTCTGAACAGCAACGAGTGACAAAAGTGAATGAAGTATAGTTTCATCATAACTTCTATATTCCTTGAAAAATTACTTAAATATTTCAACACAACATACTTGCGGACAAGTGCCACACATCCATGCTGCCCTTAATGTGACCTTGACCTGTTGACCTTCACAACTTTGAAATTTTTCACACAGTAAAGGTACATGCCCATGCAGTAGGCACAAACTGTTCTTTATAGGAATTAAATAAGTGGAAAATTGTGTCACTATTCCACCAGTTCTAAAAATTACAAGTGCCCGCTATACAGATATAATCAATTAGTAATATTTATTTTACTGATAGTGACGCGCGGTGGTATCAGGCTATTTTCATATGCAAATGAGGCATGATATTTTTTAATTATTTTTACTAATTAAATGTGTCACCTGAACAAATAATATTTTCGACAGTTTATCAAGTATGATCATTGCACATCAAATAAGAGTGCCGCAAGTCACAAAATACGCCCGTCGAATATGGGCCAGACAGCGAAAATGCAGAAATGTGAAGCTGTCACCAAGGCAAGAAACATTAATGAGAAATTGAAAGTCTATAGCATTATTTCTTCATCTCGTTGTGCTAAACGTGTATACTAATTTAGGCAGACTTAGTAAAATAGAGTGTAAAGTAGAAATTATAGGGAATTGGATACAATAATGTAGAAAAGATGACTAAGTTAAAAAGGTGATATTTCTGTTAAAAAAATATGTTTTCGGCATAAAAACACAAAGGTGCACATCTTCAATATGGGTAGAAGACGTGTGTATAGTTTCAGATCGATCGACTGAACGGTTTCGGAGGAGTTGTGTACACAAACTCTGTACCGTATATAGAATTGTATAGACAAATGTAGAAAAAATGGCTAAATTAAAAAGGTGATATTTTTGTTAAAAATATTTTTCGGCATAAAAACACAAAGGCACATCTTCAATATGTGTAAAAGACGTGTGTATAGTTTCAGAACGATTCGACTGAACGGTTTCGGAGGAGTTGTGTACACAAACTCTGTACCGTATATAGAATTGTATAGAAAAATGTAGAAAAATGGCTAAGTTAAAAAGATGATATTTGTGTTAAACAATATTTTTTCGGCATAAAAACACCAAGGTGCACATCTTCAATATGTGTAGAAGACGTGTGTATAGTTTCAGATCGATCGACTGAACCGTTTCGGAGGAGTTGTGTACACGAACTATGCGCTTTTTCTTCAGCCGCCCGCCCGCCGCCCGCCCGCCGTGCGGTAAAACATAATACGTACGTTTTTTTTTAAAACGGTCGTATACAAATAAATACAGAGAATAAATAGTAATGTCCGTTAACATTTTAAGGAAACACAGTTATCACTTTTGATATCAGTGTGTATATTTACGGCTAATATAAAATGTATAATAATGCCAATCAATACGTGGAATAACGGTGAATGAATGTTTATCTTTGCCAGAAAATGTGTCAGATGATGTCTCTGATGTAAGTAACATTTTGTGCCTTCTGAGTGAGCATGTACCTTTAACAAGTTCGCAGGAGTTTCTCAATTATGTCATAACTTCTTTATCCCTTGATGGATCACGATACTATTTCAATACATCACACTTGTGGACAAATGCCACGCATCCATGCTGTCCTTAATATGACCCTGACCTTCACAACTTTGAACTGTTTCACACATTATTTATTTTACCGGAGTTTACACAATACCTGTGCACACATGTCACACATCTATGCTGCCCTGAATATGATCTTCACATTTTGACCTTCACACCTGTGTTTATGAATACTTATCAATTTTGGTAAATTAACTTTGCCACAGTTTCTGCCAATCTGCCACCGGGGGCATTCGTGTGCCGATAGGCCACATTTTCTTGTTTTTAAGTGTTGTAAAAAACGACAATTAATGATTTTTCCTCAAATATATATAAATAAAAGATTAATCTGACATTATTTTGTAAGAGGCAGGTGGGGATGATATTCAGTAATTTAATTTCATGCGAGCCTTAGTCGGACGTAAAACTTCAAAATAATGTTATACCAATTACTAATGGAATGAAACGGTCAAAATGTCCAGATCAAAATTTGATTAATTTTTGTCTGATGAATTTGAAAGTCCAAGTGCATATATATTCCTTATACATGCTGTTCCTGTCATGACATATTATTGTGACTGATTAAAAGATGCACCAAGTGTAACCCCATTGTTAGTGCTGAATTTAGAATGCTCCCAAATTCTGGTGTGTTTTTCTATGTATATGACATTTTGAAGTCACTGCAGCTATTCAGTATGTAGTTTGTCTCTTGATGTACTGCAAATAAATTTCACTCGGTATAGCGAAAAAGGTCACTGCATATCAATTGAGTGCCGTTAACAGTTCAAAGTGAAAATGGTTGGAGAAATGGAGCTTTGGCACATACCAGCATGCACATTTGTCTGATCAAGTATACATGTGCTATTCGCCATTTATTCAGCAAAACACCCACCGTGCTCCAAATAAACAGTATAAATCCTAAACAAGCTGCAGGAGTGTGCTAGCAGATCATGAGGTACTGGCCACAAATACCATAAGCCCCCATTTCTCCAGTGAAAAATACAAACATTTTACAGGCTTGTCGAAATCATTTTCATGAATATTTGTAATTCAAAAATGTCTTTAGTATGTTGCTCATGTGACTGATGTAAACATGGTGGTGTACTGTTGCCACACAATTTTACATTTTAGCAGTTAAAACAGAAGAGTGGATTTAAGTGAATTTATATTTTGATCTGGGTGGATTCAGTGCATTAAGGTTTCAGTTTATGGAAAAGTACCTTCCACTACAAACATATATTATAATAAGCTTATAATTGCAAATGTATTCGGTTAAGTGATGCATGTACGTGTACAGTCTGATCATTTTACATCATTTAGATGGAATGTCAAATAATTGTGTAATTTGTCCACAGTATGAATGAATACATGAAATAAACCGATGTATGTCATTTTCATTGTTATTAGTCAATTATTATTTCAATCATGATTTATAAAACTGGCTGAGCAAGTCAAAATAAACTCAGAATAAACATGAGGAAGCATGTTGATTCGTTGACTGAATTTGATTTTAGGTGTGTCCAACAGTAAGATTATATAACATGTAGACGGCGTTTTGATTTGTCATGCATTAAGGCTTATGTGCTCAGAAAAAATTATAATCTTTAATTCAGGCCCAATATGTCAAACACACCGTTAATGTTCAAGCCTGCTTGCAGAGAGCTTGTAGTAGTGGTTACATTGACGCCATTGTGTCTGTGTTAAAGTTATATCCCATCGCGTAGCGAAAATGGGATATAGGGATGCAAAAGTCGTCCGTCTGTCCATCCATCACATTTTCCATTCTGCTATGATTTGTTACCGTATGACTGATTGGCTTGAAACTTCATGTGCATGTCTATTATCCATATGTTCATTCCCCGCCCCACCCATGCCCAATGTCATGGTCAAATTGCTAGAAATGTGCGTCCAGTAGATGCGTACACGTTTCTCCATTCTCTAATATCTTCATTACTGTGCATGTTTACTATCATCATCCATAGTTTCGTTCCCCACCCCACCCATGTTTTCCCCATGCCCAAGGGCAAATCATTTTTTTAATTTGGGTCTAGTAGATGAAAGCGCGTTTCTTCATTTTCCTATAACAGCTTTACTGTGTAACAAATTGGCTTGAAACTTCATATGCATGTTTATTAACAGCCATATTTACATTCCCTATCCCACCCATGCTCTCCCAATGCCCAAGGTTGAAATTTCAGTCCATTAGGTGTGTGTACGTTCCTCCGTTCTCCTATAACTTTACTTTATGAACGATTTGCTTCAAACTTTATGTGCGTATTACCCATCATTCATATTTTCATTCCCCACCCAGACGTGCTGCCCTTGTCCAATTTCAAGGTCAAATAACCTCTGCTGTGAGATTGACCTTCAAACCAGGGAGCTGGATCTGTGTTGTGTGTGGTTAGAGTTCAGATGAACTCTTTTGTACTCCTTTGTATATGCCCGTTTGAAAAACAGGACATATTATGTTGTGGCGCCATCTGTCCGTCCATAAACTTTAGTCTTGTACATCGAACTAGTCCTACAGGAATTAATATATATTTATTTTGATGTAAATATTCCGTACGGATTTTGGGATCCCTTTCCCCCAATGCAGCTGGTTAAATGCGGAATCGAACCTGTTGGCCCGGCATTAAATGACCTTAGCTAGTGATAGGCCATTAAATACTATGATGAAATCTCTGTAAATGAGACGTCCGTTAGGTTGCCGTGGTGTCTCAGACAATTTACAATCTAAGATAAGTTACAGTGAAATCCAAGATTAAAACACAGTTATGTTTTATGTGTGGAGAAATGGGGCTTATGGGATATATGGCCCGTCTTGCTCTGGGTCAGGTCAGTCTTGAGGAATGATAAGAACATACTTTGTTAGAAACAGGACTGATGTTTCACCGACTGAATGGTGACCAGAGCAGACTGATCTGATCAGACTGCGCAAATGTATGGGATATATGGCCAGTCTCGCCCTGGGTCTTACAGCTGAGTCTTGTGGAATGATAAGAACATACACTATTAGAAGCACGACTGATGTTTCCCTGACCAGTACCATAACCATGATGAGGCAGACGAGGCGGGCATTTTGCCAATTATTTGTTTTATGCCAAGAATTAAACAAATGATCCCTGACCCCCATGTCGGACTTGGGTCGCCTCGTCTGATATTTACCTCTGGTTACGGCCTTGCTGACTGAATGGCGACCAGTGCAGACCCTGATCAAACTGTGCGAATGCACAGGCTGATCTGGATCTACACGGGTCGCAGAGATACCATAAGCCACATTTCTCCAGTCACAGTCGCAAATTAACAGCTTACATTTATTACTAAAACATTACTGGTAGTCCCTCCAAATTAAAACTTAAACTAAATCGTAACGGACTGAATGCATATATCTGCTAATTGTTGTCGGTCAATGTACATGGTGTGTTGGTTCCGTGCCTACTTGCGTCCTGTAATTGGTATGACTAGAGCTGGGGCAGAGTTACAGGTTCCCGGTTTATTGCTTAGTTTTCTGTATCCGTCACCCTGTGAGTTGGAACCAGCAAACTTAAAACCTGATGAACTAGAATAGTTTATGGAACGCGTACGAATAGGTAAATCGGTCACACGGAGGCATTCTGGTATTACCATAGACACAATGTAAATACAAACAATGGAAACCTACCATTCAAG
This sequence comes from Conchocele bisecta, assembly GCA_029237695.1. Lineage (NCBI taxonomy): Eukaryota > Metazoa > Mollusca > Bivalvia > Lucinida > Thyasiridae > Conchocele > Conchocele bisecta. Next base: position 85,075,542 of record CM055272.1, read on the forward strand.
TCCGAGTCATTATTTGCGACGAAATGGTGCGAGGTTTCCGAGTGGGGTGGGGTGTCATGGATTTGCTATAGCACGATAGAGTATCATCAGATGAATGCATGTATGAAATATGAAAATAAACAGAAGTTACACAACATTTACCCCAACGTTAAGTTTATGAATGTGCTAAGTTTGTGACCTTGCCCTTTGGGTAAGGGCTAGGTGGTGGGTCATGGATTTGCTACAGCATGATAGAGGGTCATCTGAGGAATGCATGTATGAAATAACAAGGTGTTCCATGAAAGGAAACAATCCCTGTAAATAAACAGAAGTTACACAACATTTACCCCAACGTTAAGTTTATGAATGTGCTTTTTGTTTTTGACTTTGACCTTGGGGTAAGGGATGGGCGGTGGGTCATCGATTTGCTACAGTACGATAGAGTATCATAGGATGAAAGCATGTATGAAATATCAAGGCGTTCCATAAAAGGAAACAGATGTTATAAGACATTTACCCCAACGTTAAGTTTATGAATGTGCTAAGTTTGTGACCTTGACCTTGGGGTAAGGGCTATGTGGTGGGTCATGGATTTGCTACTGCATGATTGTGGACGCCGACGACGCCGGGGTATGCCATAAGCTCTTCTGCACTTCGTGCAGGCGAGCTAAAAACTATATACCCCTCGACATACTTCGTATGCCGGGTGTATAATTAATATACTATTACGTGATCATGCACACGGTGTGACTTTGTTTGCTTCGCTGGAAATTACGTCAACAAGGCGGGACATCTGTTTCTAAATACAGTGATTAATTGAGATGAAATGCTGTCTTTTTATTGGTCGAGAAACTATGGCAAACCATAATTATATTTCACATTTTGTCCTATAAACATTTCCTACCCTGGTTATATTTTCTGTTGAATCCCGACTGGTTGATGATGTCCACCGTCGTGCCAGCGGTTCCATGCCAAAGTAGTCGCTCTACAGGTCGGCTGCCCTGGTTCGTTTGTGCCATGTAACTCTTCTTGCCTAAATACTGGGTGTATAGAGTCGGGTTCTGAATTCGCTCAATCTGAAGTGAGATGAAATATTTTTTTGCAATTCATTTCATTTCTGCTCAAAAGTATATGTTGTTACCACTTATTTGAACCGTATCAGCGAGACGGTTCAACTGAGTGGTAACAATATATATATATATATACATGTACATACATTTCTACAAAAAATTATTGATATTTTTCACATCATATCATCATATCAATCATATATCATGAGAATGTAAATATTATTGCCTATATACTGGGTGCATAGCGTCGGGTTCTGAATCTGCACAATCTAGTGAAATGAAATACTTTTCTGCATTTTGTTTTTATTTCGGCTCAAAAGTATATGTAGTGACCACTCATTTGAACTATCTCAGCAAATATTTATATTTTTCCATCACAGTTGATTGCAAAATTTGGCCTTTGATGTTGAAAGCTGAAATGTAACTCGCCTGTTTAACCCGTCTATGGATTATATACTTTTTTATTTGAAAAAGATCTGATTATTTTGTTTATGTCTCCATAAAAGTATATGTTGTTATACTTTCAAACAAAAATAGAGAGAAAATAGCGAGAAACAAATCCTCTAAATTTTCATACTACTGTAATAGTATCCAATCTATAATGGATTAACCCTTACACCGCTATCTGAATTTTGTCGTCTGCTGTTTATTTACTATTTTTTATTTTTATGATCAAACACATGCTTTGACAGCACTTTAGAATAATTTAAAACATGCTTTGACAGCACTTCAGAATCATTTCCAATGGAAATGATTCTGAAGTGCTGTCAAACCATGTTTTTATTGAGAAATAAGGCAATATATCAAAGCAACAGCAGACGACAATTGTTGTGAGTAGCGGCTAAGGATTAACATGCATCAAACTCAACAAAAATCATGTGACCATTAGAGTAAAACCAGAAACGATGTTGTTTGCTGTTTCAAATGGTCAAATATTGATTCATATTTCAAAGATTTAATCAGAATGAATTGAATGAACATCACGACCGTATAGCAGCCACATGTTTTTATGGGGCATATGGATAAACTAATCCGTGATTAATGCAGGTTTTGTCTCAGTGTTTCGCTGTCCTCTAATGTCTGCCGCAATGGGTTTATCTTCTGGCTATAGCATTGGGCCTGATACAATTCAGCCAATGCCTGAACGTCTTTTATCAGGTAACCTGCCCTGTATTAACCAAATACGTACTGACTGATACAGAAAGTCTTGTGATAAAAAGAAAAACACTTCTGGATATACGCTGATTGAACTTTGTAAAAATAATAATTTGTTTATCCTGAATGGTCGCATCAGCAAAGACAAAGGTATAGGTAAACTTACATTCAGACATCAATCTCTAATCGACTACACAATAGCCACCCATCAGTGTATGAAGTTGGTTAATTACTTTGAAGTTTTAGATACAGATACCTTGCTCTCAGATGGACATTCACTTTTAAGAATGAGCTTAACTTTAAAGCAACAGCCTACTTGCGGCCCCGATAAAGCACATACATCTAATGCAAATGAAATTAAGTCAAAGTGTAAGTGGAACGAAGACAAATTATTAGAATTTGTCAATAATGTTAGTCAAGCCGATATGTCCGAACTACATGCAGAATTAGCAGACTGTAACATAAATCCTTCTAAACATAAATTAAACCATATAACACAAACAATATCATCAATTTTTGATGAATCCGCGAAACGCACATTCTCATGTCCGCATAACCATGTCAATAATAAACGTAATAGTACAGACAAGCCGTGGTTTGGGCACCAATGCAGAAATGCAAGAATAATATATAACCAGGCTAAAAAGAAGTTTCATATTAGCAAACAGGAAGTGGATAAAACTAACCTACTCGTGCTTAGCAAAAACTATAAAATGGTTATGAATAAACATATACGCAAATATAAACACGTATCGCAACAAAAACTGAGAAACTTACAGAAATGTAAACCGAAGGAATATTGGAAATTCCTAAATAAATTCAAAACAAAAGGTCCAAATAAAGTCCCCACCGCTCGACGAGTTATACAACTATTTTAGAGAGGTTAACGCATCTCAGCATAATGACAGCGATGAGGATGATCCGCTAGTAAATTTTGACGTTAGTGAGGATGACGAAATACTAAATTGTCCAATAACTGAGCGTGAAATAGTAGATATAATCAAAACACTAAAAGACGCGAAAGCCTGTGGTACTGACAACATTTTAAACGAATACATTAAAACCACACAAACTATATTGCTACCCGTATATGTATCACTTTTTAATATCGTGCTTTCAACAGGTATACTGCCAGAGTCATGGCTAATCGGGACAATTAAACCTATTTTCAAAAACAAAGGTGATGTTGAAAATCCTGCAAATTACAGGCCAATCACAATCCTTAGTTGTCTGGGTAAATTGTTTACTGCGCTACTAAACAAACGTTTAACGAAATTTGTCGATTATAACGAATATTTGTCAAATAATCAAGCCGGTTTAGGAAAGGATACTCAACAACTGACCATATTTTTGTGTTACATTTATTAATAGAACTAATGAGGAAACAGAAAAAGAAGTTATTCTGTTCATTTATTGATTTTTCCCAAGCCTTCGATTCTGTCTGGAGGATAGGACTATGGCGAAAATTGCTGAGTACCAACGTAAATGGTTTATTTTTCAGAGTTATATATAATATGTACGACGGTATTAAATCGTGTGTTTCAAACAATAACGAAACTTCCCAATTATTTACAAGCTTTTGTGGAGTCAGACAGGGAGAAAACTTGTCACCAATATTGTTTTCACTATTTTTGAATGACCTTGAAATGTCACTATCGGTTAACAATAATGACGGTATCAAAATTCACCACCGAACGATAGACTCATCCTTTTTCATAAAAATAATAGTTCTGTTGTACGCAGACGATACCATAATTACTGCCGAAGACGAAAACAGTTTTCAAAGGTGTCTAAACGATTTACAGCTATATTGCAATGAATGGAAGCTAAAGATAAATATAAGCAAGACTAAAGTCATAGTATTTGGTACTAACAATAATAAAAAATATAATTTTTGTATCGGTAATGAAATAATAGAGATAGTTAATGAGTACAAATACCTTGGTGTATACTTTTCAAGGAGCGGAAGTTTTCTTAATACCCGAAAACATATAGCACAACAAGCAAAAAAGGCAACATTTTTACTATATACACGTATTAACAACTTGGATCTACCAATTGATCTCCAACTAAAATTATTCGACCATACAATTCTACCAATTCTGACATACGGGTGTGAAGTTTGGGGCTACGAAAATCTAGATATCCTGGAGCGAATACATACCGAATTTTTAAGACGAATAACAAAAAGTCGTAAATCCACACCGCTATACATTTTATATGCCGAGCTCGGTAGACATCCAATATCGATTACTATTAAAACCAGGATGTTAGGTTTTTGGAATAGAATAGTAAATGGCAACCAGACTAAATTATCATATCTGATGTTAGAATATATTTCGAACCTTGAAAACACTAATTTTAAATGGTTGCAGTTCATAAAACATATAGTAAATGATACGGGGAATAATCTAGACTATAATATGCAGGAACTAAGTAAAAATAAAATTAAACGTACTCTAATGGATCAATTTATCCAAAACTGGCATTCATGTGTCTCGGAATCTAACAAAGTTAAGATGTATAATTTATTTAAAGATAACATAAATATAGAAGGATACTTCACATGTTTACCACAATCATTGTACTATAATCTTGTAAGATTTAGAACAGGTAATCATAAACTCCCAATCGAGACAGGTAGATGGTTAGGGATACCCCATTCTGAACGTAAGTGTACCATATGTAATAAAAATGATTTGGGTGACGAATTTCATTATCTGCTAGTCTGTCCACATTTCTCGGATAAACGAAAATTGTATCTCAAACGTTACTATTATCGGTATCCAAATGTTATAAAATTCAAAGAACTTCTCAATTGCAAGTCAGAAATACAGTTACGACGGTTGAGCATCTTTATTGCTGAGATTATGCGTTTTTTCCAATAACTATTGACTTAAATGTACCTCCTAGATTATAAAGTAATTCACATGTTCATAATTTTGTTATTTATGACTTTTGTATTATAGTTCAATAGTAATCATACATCACAGAGTCATTCACAAGTGGTGCAGATCCTGTTGGGATGGCTTACTTTGAGCAATCTCATCCGGGGCTACACTAATTGTAGATATTATACTACTGACAATTATGAGTAAACACACATACTGTTGTTCAGTCACATACTAGTAAATCAAGATGTACATTGTTCACACCTATCAATATTCATGAAGGATTGATATGATATTTGCATGGTAAATAACGACACGATATGCATGCTATTGGATGGTGAGGGCCGCATACACAAATATATGAGTTGTCGTTGTGCGTGCGGTCCGCATCCAACCAATACAGGCACACCCATACTACGATGTCTAACTTACGAGAAACTGTATAATAACTTATGTATTAAGTGGCATACATACTCTCACCAACTTTCGATTTTCGCTATCTGATGAGAGTGTGTCCCACTACAATTCACCATGTATTCATCCTGACATGCCCTGTCTCGTTCTCCATATTCCTGGAGACTGAGACACACAGGGATGTGCGGGTCTTTTTTGCAATCGAATATACTTGCAACCCGTTTTCTATATGCTTGTATATTTAATTGTAAAATGTTTGACGTAGCATTAAATTTTACCAAATCTAACTCCTATAAACTCGTAGATGAGTTTCTAAGAATTGGAATTATTGTCAAACTATGTTTAAACAAATTGTTCTGATTCGGATCCAAGCTTACTGACCACGTTCCTTTACATATAATACTTGATGAATTTCTCCAGTCAATACTCGCTACTGATAAATACCATCAAGCCGAATCATTGCAAAATATATAGATGTTGACTATTTAACTAAATTTGCCTGCAAACAAGTTCGCTGATAAATTAGACCGAGTACAGTACTTCCACATAACTCTCGCCATGCTGTTGTTGTTGTTCATAATAAATTATGCTTGTACATGTATGCACTCATATACCACTAAGTGGTCTGAGATCATTGCCAAATAAAGGATATGTTCTGTTCTGTTTTGTTCTGTTCTGATAACATATTGTTGTATCAGACATTGACCTGATACACACATCCGGGTTACAACGAAGTGAAAACTGACGTTGCATTGGTCGGATGACGTCACGTGACGTTAACGAATGGCATCAGTGTAATGACGCAACGTAAACAAGTCCGTGTTCTGTCCATAGATAACTATGGTCATGTTCGAGCATAAAACGTTACCTGATAAATAGAATACCAGGCTACTGTCTTTTGATATCAAGTTCATCAGGCTCGGCTCTGAAACGGTAGGAATTCCTCGGACAGCCTCGGAATTCCTACGCGTTTCCTAGCCTTGCCTGATAAACTAGTTATCAAAAGACACTCGGCTGGTATTCTCTATATAGTGCCGACAACCCTACCGTGCCTAGTGATATGCTACCGACGCTACATATTTTAAATGTTTCAAACAAGAAAAAGATAGAAAAACCTCAATCTCAGTCACTTTCGCAAAGAAACCATCTGTAAACTGATTACTATTTATTATAACCTTCACATCAAGTTGCCGAGCAAGAATTATGCCATATTGACACATACAAATGTGTAAACAGTGGTACTAAGCAAATCATACTAAAAGGCCGACCCTACCTAGTATATTCTGGGGGTCGTTTCACTACACTTTGCACCTAAAATGTTTGTAAGTGTAAAATGATGTCTGTAAATTGCGCATTAACAATGTTTTCTTGTAAACAATTAATTGATTTGCATTTATTGAGAATAGGCTGCATATTCAGCCTATGCTCAATAAATGTAAATCCATCAATTGAAATTTCCAGACGATCCTAAATTTGCACTTACGAACATTTTAGTTGTACGAAGTTTAGTAAAACGGACCCCTGGACCACTACCCGCATTTAGCGGCACCGCAATTCATTTTATTTAGGTTCAATGCAAACCACATACAACGCATCAGGCTTACCGAAACTATGTTTGCGGCGGCCAACCCGGATTCAGCGATGAATTTCTTCGACACGGTCATATATTCTTCACCAGTTGGCGCTAACAGGATAACCTGTGCGGCATCGTTCAGGGACATCTTACTCCAGTTGGTTGGCAAGGTCACTATACAATAGCAATCTTGATTGGTTGATTTGTTGATTGATTGATTGGCTGGCTGATTGATACAGGTTTTATGTCAGTTCAACAGCAAGGCCATATACAGATGGGGATGTACCAGTCTAGGGGGAGCGCCAAACAATTCGAAAGTAAAATTGCAATAAAAGTTTCATCACTATGTGTCCCGTCTCATACCACACCAGATCACTCGTCCCCATCTGCGAATCTCAGTAAAATAAAACGTTACGGTAGGAATCATTAACCCTTTCGCCCTTAAATAACTGGCTTAGAATGGTTCATGCTAATGTTTTGACATTAATCAATGATGCATATTTTTTCAAAATCTGAAAAACTACTAACAAATACTGTCGACCTTGATGAGATGGCTTGTGTCTACAGTGTTTTTTGAATGTTGGATTTATGGTTGGTAGGGTTGAACGGGTTAATTAACCCTTACTACGCTGAATTATTTTTTGTCGTCTGCCGGAAATGTTTTATTTTCAATATTTCTCGACAAAAACCTGATTCTCATGTGCTGTCAAAACGTTTTTTGTTTTAAGAATTAAGGCAAAAATTAAAAACAGCAGATGGCAATTTCCGTCTCCAGCGTAGTGAGGGTTAAGGATGGATTTATCGTTAATATACACGACACACCCTCCGGGGATTGATTGTTACACTGCGGTTGAAGAAATGGGACTTAAAGTATTTGTAAAATTAATAACACATTGAAACATTTAAATCATTGATACATCCATTGACTATTACATTCGGAATACACCTTTAACGGTATGAATCAGAGCTCCAGATAAGCTGCGTATTTGCGTAAATACCCAATTAAAATTACCAAAAACCCAATTGAAATCAGAAGTAGCGAGTATCAAAAAGCAAAATAAAAAAAGTGTGGTACCTTTATCATGCTGCAGAAAACAATAAACAGTCCACAAATATAGCATAGTTTTCTAATTTTCCATGAAAACGCATTTTGGTATTTCATTAGAATTGTCTCCAATGAGACAATTCTATTTAAATGTCAAGACATGTTTTCATTTCGAAGTAAACTATTTAATAATTGCTGTCTGTTGATGTGTAAACAGAGAGTGATTTTATTTTAACCAATTAAAATTTTGATATACCCAATTGCTTAAGATATTATAGAGTGACAATACTCAATTACCAATTCCTTATCTGGAGCGCTGTGTAACCATTTTCAACAGTATGTGCACCCATTTTTAAACTGATTATTAGAATGCATTGCTGCTCATGCCTAGTTATTTGTATGGGTATATTTCCATATGTAAGCAAATGCTTAGCTTATTAACCCATTACAGACGGGATACACTTTTAGTAGTATGAACCTTTTGCGAGAAAAATATCCCTATTTTTTTTATATTCTTTCGAAAGTATATGTTGTTACCACTCATTTGAACCGTCCTTATCTGGAGCCCTGAATGCCCCGGATGAATATTTTATTTTTATTTTTGTTATATCTGAAAAGACAGTATATGCTGTGACCACTCATTTGAACCCTCTCGACGAGAGTTTTTGGGCAGGCATACATGGCGTGATGGGCTGACAGACGGATGGTTCAATTTGTAGATAATATCCTTCAGTGTTATAAACATTTTTTGTTCTTCACATAATACCGTAAATTCAAACATCGGAAATCTATATTTTGTGCCATTATAATGCACAAACAACTTCTGAATATTGCATTGCGCCGGGTGTGGGTCATAGGTACAGAAAAACCTCTCTACACCGTACACCCTGGTAGGTGTCAAGGGTGTCCGGCTTAGAGAGGCTTCACTGTAGATCAGGGGGCCGTTTCACTAAACATTGTACGACTAAAAAGTTTGTAAGTGCAAAATTATGATAGTCTGTAAATTTCACATAAACAACATTTTCTTGTAAACAATTATTGGATTGACATTTACCGAGCATAGGCTGCATATGCAGCCTATGCTCAATACATGTAAATCCATCAATTGAAATTTCCAGACGATCCTAAATTTGCACTTAAGAAACATTTTAGTCGTACGAAGTTTAGTGAAACGTGCCCCAGGTATTTGATCATTCTGAGCCATAGTTGTGTGCTATGCGATCAGAAGCATAAATAACCAAGAAACTCATCATAAAATAAGATCACAGGTGTTTTATTGGTGTCCGATTTAGAGAGGTTCCACTGTAATAAGGTAATTACCAGTGGTGGCAGCCCGAGTAGTGTCCCGTTCAATATTGTCGAGGTACGCAGACACCTCGCCCTTGACACGAGCCACATTGCGACTGAATCCCTCCAACGTGATAACCCGGCTGCTCATATGGACAGTGACGCCACAGTCCTGACATATGCCCTGGATCTTTCTCCGCTGAATGTATATATCACGTGTATGAGACACGTGATGTGATTTTTGCAATATTTACAGAAACTGTGATATTTTCTGTAAATGACGTCAAAAGTTGCCGAAATATTTATTTACGGTAAGTATGTGTTTGAAACATTTGTCAACTTTTGTTGTCATTTACAGACAATAAAACAGTTTCTGTAAATATTTTTTCATGAAAAATCACACATCTTCTTGGTGTTGACGAAATGTTCAGAACAAATGCGGAATTGAATATTTCGGCAACTTTAGACGTCTTTTACGGAAAATATAAATTTTGTAAATATTTTTCATGAAAAATCACCCATCATCCTAGACACCAAATCACATGGGTTGTCTGATATAGTGGATGTGGGTAAGTGACTCTGTAGGCGATTTCACAAACATTGCAAAGTATACTTATCTAGCAAAGTATACTTTGAGGAAGAAATTTTCAATTTAAGGATAAATTTATTAATTTTTATTATACTGAATTTATTACATGTAATACATTCAGTATAATAATTCTGTATACTTTTAATCATCAAATATATGCAGTCATTAGTTCTATATGAAACAATGCATTTCGGAGAAAATAAATGATTACTCCCTCAAATACACTTTGCTAGATAAGTATACTTTGCAATTTTGATGAAATCGGCTACTGGAAACTGATCAGGATATTCGAATTTCAAGTCTCAATATTTATTATTTATGTAAATATTCAGTTCTGATTTTCCTCCCATTCGTACAGGTGAAATACGTGATTCGAATGTTAACCTGGCTTTCAGGGTACATACAAATCGTAAATTTTAATAAAAATAGACCCAAACCTACTGTCTGTTTCACAAAACCTGCCCACATTATATACGACTATATAAACAATGCAAAAACAATATTTTATTCCATAATATTCCATTTTATCAAAATTTAAGAATAAGCCTTCTTTTTTATTTCGTGAAATTTGGTCAAATATTGATTTTTATTACACACAAATTATTTGTCTATGGGAATTTAACATGGGGGAGTGGAAGAACTGGATGAAGAGCTGAGGGAGGAGCCAAAAAACAAAAGTTTTTACTCCGAAACCAGGCTTAGGTCGACTATTTCTGAAATTAGAAAAAAATACATTTATTTAACATGCTCAATAAATATAAATCTATTAATTTAAATTTCCAGACGATTCTAAATTTGCACTTACGAACATTTTAGTTGTACGAAGTTTAGTGAAAAGGCCCCTGATTTGGCCCTCAGGGTAAGTCTTTGGCTTTTTTGTATGTGAGAGTTGAATTGCCGGGGTTATACACCTTATAAGAGTAATCCTACAGGTATTACTTTTAGGGGAAGGGGCCAAGTGACGTTGGTGTGCAAGTGTTATGGACCTGGCATCAGGTCAGGTTATTCTAATTTCAGGGCTGAATATGTATATATTTTGATGTAGCTATTCCGTTCTGATTTTGGGATTTTCCCCTCAATTGCAGCATGTTACATGCGGGATCGAACCCATTGGCCCGGCCTTAAATGACCGTAGCTGTTGATAGACCGTTAAACACCAATAAACAAACAAACAAACAAGCAAAACAGATCCAAAGAATGTTGCAACGCCGCCAATATCGTCCAGGGGACCGTTTCACTAAACTTTGAACGACTAAAATGTTCGTATGTGCAAATTTAGGATCGTCTGGAAATTTCAACTGATGGATTTACAGTCATTGAGCATATGCTGCATATATAAAAAAAACATTGTTAATGTGAAATTTATAGACTATCATAATTTTGCACTTACGAGCATTTGTAGTACAATATAGGGTTAACTGTATTGTAATTTTCAAATTTGCAGCGTATATCAGAAAATGATAGGTCGGAAAATCTGTTTAATGGCGACGCAGTAGCGGAGCCATTAAACATGTTTTCCGACCTATCATTTTCTGATATACGCCGCAAATTTCAAAATTACAATGCGGTTAACCTATTTCTAATGCACTCCTTTGCTACTGGCGTAGGAATACATATTGAAATAATTTGCGACCGTTCATCAACAATGATATACCTGTAATGTATGACCATCAGCCAATCAGATTGCGTGATATTTATAGAGTGTATTAGAAAGTTTAGTGAAACGGGCCCCGGGCTGTTTACCTGTGTGTCAGTTAGCTGCTCTAGAACTGACTTTGACTTGCTTATCTTTTCTTCCACAAACATGCCATCCAGCGCACTTTTGATTGAATCCACTTTAAACTGGGAGTCCGTGTAGATGGTAATCGTCAACTTCTTGTCATCTTCTGGAGTTTCAGACTTGCTTATGAACGGTATTTCTGAAAATGAGACACACCTTGTGATTTTGTGCTATACCTCATGAAAAATATGTACATAATTTACAATATTTTCCGTAAATGACGTCAAAAGTTAGAGAAATTTTCACAGCAAATGCGTAATTGTCATCTTTCGACGTCAATTTACAGAAAATATCATAGTTTCTGTAAATATATGTCATGAAAAATCGCACATATTCTTATGTACAAGATCACATGGCGTGTCTCAAATGGGTCCAGTTACTCGGTTAGCTCCCGTGTTGTATCGTCATATGACGCAGATATCAATTTAGAATATTTTTAAATGACACTGGCTGTAAACATCGAAGTCTGCACTAATGAAAGGGTTAGGTGGGTGTTTTGTGTCAGCCACAGGTGAATAATACAGTGGAAGCTAAAACATAACCCTTTCAACCTTTCACGGCAAGTAACTGGAGTGGAGTTTAATGTTAACCAATCTAATCACAAAATGATTTTCAGACGAGTCCATTTACGAAAAGGGGGTGTTTTTGTTCTTAAAAATATGAAAATTACTTGCAAAAAGTGCAGATACTGATGAGACGGCTCGTCACGAGCCGGCTCATCTGGATCTACACATTTTGCCAATACCACTATACAGGCATGTGGTGTTGAAACGGTTAACGCACATTTCTAAGCCATTTGACCTTGACTTCAGCACAGGAGCCGCAAACAAAATTATGACCTTGACCTTGGACATGAAAGCCGCATGTGTGTGGTATTGAATGAACATATGGATGATGATAAGGAAGTATATGAAGTGTGAAGTCAATCCGACTTATCATTGCAGAGATAATGGGTAGCCAAAAACATTAACACAAATAGACAAACAGACGGACGAACGGAATAATGAAAACTATATACCTCTCGACAAACTTTAAATGCCGGGAGTATAATAACTACTATACATGTGAACAGTATAGTTTTAAAATCAATATAAGCGAGGAATGGAGAAGTAAATACAGTGAAAATTTGATCCCTCGAACACGTCTTTGTCGAACAGACGCGTTCACTTGGGCAGTCAAACAACGTTAATTACTCTTGATAACTCGTACAGTCATTCCTAAATTAAATCATTGACTAGTAGTTATTTTCTTTCCCTCAAACTACGCCTGACTGAAACCGTTTCGAGGGATCAAATTTTTACTGTAGTTATTCTAGGAAAGGATGCTCCAGCACCCAGTTCCAAACTCGATTCACAATTTTGAACCCCACCGCCATGAACCTCGCTAGAATCTGGCAAGATTGATTGATTGTTGGTGTTTAATCGCCTATCCACAGCTAAGGTCATTTAACGCCGGGCCAACGGGTTGGAAATTCAGAAAAATATATATTCAGCCCTGAAATTAGAATATCCTGACCTGGTGCCAGGTCCATTCCACAATAGTCACTTAGCTCCAAGCCCAAAAGTAATATGATCAAAACTAATCGTATTATTTTTTAATGGGGCATACATAATAGGATTTAGCTCTCAAGTATCAGAAGGCCGAAAATGTACATAAGAGCCAAACCATGTAAGTCGGCATTCCGGTAAGGATGAACCACGATCGCTAAATTACCCTTCGTTTGCTCCCGATCAACCACCCACCTTAACCTTGGAAGTAACGATTGCCCGAGAATCAGGAATCAGAGGAAAAGAAAAGGTTTAACCCTTCCTACGCTGTTCACGGAAATTGCCGTCTGCTGTTCTTCATTTTTGCTTTAATTCTTAACAAACTGAGTTTCTCAGAAGACAACGAAACTCGCCTGTTGGCAGCCTTCACTCGTGCGGTGGACCTTGACATTGGGGTCAGTGGTGCAAGGTGGGTCGTGGGTTTGCTATAACATAATATAGCATATTAAGATGAATGCATGTATGAAATATCAATGCGCTCCCTGAAAACAGAAGTAAAACAAAATTTAACCCAACTTTAAGTTTATGAACGCACTAAGTTGGTGATTTTCTACAGCATGATAGCTATTTACATGAGGAATGCATGTATGAATGTGCTAAGTTTGTGTCCTTCATCTTGGGGAAAGAGGTGGGGGGGGGGGGGTGGGTCATGAATATCAAAGCGTTCCCTGTAAAGAAACAGAATTTACACAACATTTACCCCAACGTTAAGTTTATGAACATGCTAAGTTTGTGTTTGTGACCTTGACCTTGGGATAAGGGTTGGGTGGTGGGGTGTGGATTTGCTACGGCATGATAGAGGGTCTTCTGAGGAATGCATGTATGAAATATCAAGGCGTTCCATGAAAGGAAACAGATGTTATAAGATATTTACCTCAAAGTCAAGTTTATGAATGTGCTAAGTTTGTGACCTTGACCTTGGGGTAAGGGGCGGGCGGTGGGTCATTGATTTGCGATAGCACGATAGGGTATCATCAGATGAATGCATGTATGAAATATCAAGGCGTTTCAAGAAAGGAAACAGATGGTATAAGACATTTACACCAACGTTAAATTTATGAATGTGCTAAGTTTGTGACATTGACCTTGGGGAAAGGGGTGGGAGGTGGGTCACGGATTTGCCATAGTACGATAGAGTGTCATCAGATGAATGCGTGTATGAAATATGAAGGTATAAACAGTGCACGAAACAACAAAGGGAGATAAGTAAACAAAATAACGATGCAAGAGTTGTCATTCTTGCGCACGACACACCTTTGGGTCGTGGTCTATTCATGTGTGAGGTTTAATGAAAATATTCCAAAGTGTGTTCGAATTATGCTCCGGACACGAAATCAGTGCATGAAACAACAAAGGGAGATAATTAAACAAGAATTCCGCGGAATCAAATGTCTCGCCTTGTCCCGAACATATTATACAATTATTGACTAGTGAGCCATAGAATATCAGATTATATTCTATGGCTCACTAGTCAATAATAGTTTGATTATATGATAATAGTCTGTATATAGCACTTACGACCTTCTGCTACTAGACAAAAATTGAAAAAGAATTTGAAAAAAAAATGGAAAACAAAATGGAAAAAAAAAAGTTGAAAAAAAAAGTTTAAAAATTAAAAATAGTAATGCTCGCTACTGGAGCCCAGAATTTTTTTTAATAGTCCTATATTTATCTACATATCATATCTGCACAGGTCCACATATTGCCACAATATTGTCAACACAGTTTACGGAAATGTAATATAATGATTTACCTGTATAAACTAGAAATGGACGCTTGTCGACAAGCGCATGTGTATCCATCCCCCTCCCCAGATACACAAGTAGTTTGAAAAAATGATCCATGAAAGAAAACAGAAATTATAAGATATTTACCCGAGCGTTAAAGTTTTTGAAGCACTAAGTATGTGACCTTGACCCTGGGCTTGGCGGGGGCAGGACGAACGTGGATTTGGCACAGGGTGATAGAGGACCATTAGAGCAATGCATATATGAAATATGAAGCTGATCCGTGAAAGAAACAGAAATTATAAGATATTTACCTGAGCGTTAAAGTTTTTGAAGCACTAAGTATGTGATGTTAACCCTGGGCTTGGCGGGGGCAGGACGAACGTGGATTTGGCACAGGGCGGTAGAGGACCATTAGAGCAACGCGTATATGAAATATGAAGTTGATCCGTGAATGGAAAGAAAAATTATAAGATATTTACCGGAGCGTTAAAGTTTTTGAAGCACCAAGTATGTGATGTTAATCCTGGGCTTGATGGGGGCAGGACGAACGTGGATTTGGCACAGGGCGGTAGAGGACCATTAGAGCAATGCGTATATGAAATATGAAGATGATCCATGAAAGAAAACAGAAATTATAAGATATTTACCCGAGCGTTAAAATTTTTGAAGCACTAAGTATGTGACCTTGACCCTGGGCTTGACAGGGGCAGGACGTTCGTGGATTTGGCACAGGGCGGTAGAGGACCATTAGAGCAATGCGTATATGAAATATGAAGCTGATCCGTGAAAGAAAACAGAAATTATAAGATATTTACCTAAGCGTTAAAGTTTTTGTGACCCTGGGCTTGGCGCGGGCAGGACGAACGTGGATTTGGCACAGGGCAGTAGAGTACCATTAGAGCAATGTGTATAGGAAAAATATGAAGCTGATCCGTGAACCATCAGAGCAATGCATATATGAAATATGAAGCAGATCGGTCGAAGGATGAAGAAATTATGAGACATTTACCCGAGTGTTAAAGTTTTGTGACGGACGGACGGACGGGAGGACGGGACGCACGTTCCTACGAATGAATACTTGTTGGGTTTTTACTGTATAAAAATACCCAACAAGAGTAGCCAACACTATCCTAACCCTACCCAATAAGATCCCCGTACGCTTACAACAAGTACCCATTCGTGTGTGCTGACGGACGGACGGACGGACGGACGGACGGACACGGACGGACGGACGGACGGACGGACGGACGGACGAGGGTAACACTAAATGCCCCCTCCACTATCGTGGTGGGGCATACAAATATTCCAAAGGGTGTTCGAGGTATCCAGAGCATGAACCAACAAAGGGAGATAAGTAAACAAGAATTGCGCGGAATCACATATTATACAATTATTGACTAGTGAGCCATGGAATATCAGATTATATTCTATGGCTCACTAGTTAATAATTGTTTTATTATATGATAATACTCTGTATATAGCACTTACGACCTTATGCTACTAGACAAAAATTTAAAAAGAATTTGAAGAAAAACAATGAAAAAAAAAATGGAAAAAAAAAGTTTATAAATTAAAAATAATAATGCTTGCTACTGGAGCCCAGATTTTTTTTTTAATAGTCCTATATTTATCTACATATATCTGCACAGGTCCACATAATGCCACAATATTTTCAACACAGTTTGCGGAAATGTAATATCCAATGTAGTAATTTACCTGTATAAATTACCTGTGGTCAGAGTGGTCAAGAGTGGTCAAGAGTGGTCAAGAGTGGTCAAGAGTGGTAAAGACTGGACATTTGCACATGCTAGCACATGCACAGGTGAATGGTTCTCCCAGTCTCTATTGTTCTCTCTACAGGTAAGGTGTACAGAGCACACGAGAAAAGGTGTACAGAGCACACGAGAAAACGGGTCTTCATGCATTATTGTCCAGTTTGTAGAGTGCGCAAAACAAAAAAGTGAGATAACTCAAATATTAGCTACGCAAGAGTTGTCATTCTTGTGCGCGACACACCTCCGGGTCGTGGTCTATGCATGTGTGAAGTTTCATGAAAATATTCCAAAGGGTGGTCGAGTTATGCTCCGGACAGGAAATCAGTGAGCGAAAACAAAAAAAGGAGATAACTTAAAAAATTAGCTATGCAAGAGTTGTCATTCTTGTGCACGACACACCTTCGGTTCGTGGTCTAATTGAATGTGTGAAGTTTCATAAAAATATTCCAAAGGGTGGTCGAGTTATGGTCAATCAGTGCGCGAAACAAAAAAGGGAGATAACTCAAAAAATTAGCTATGCAAGAGTTGTCATTCTTGTGCGCGACACACCTTCGGGTCGTTGTCTATGCATGTGTGAAGTTTCATGAAAATATTCCAAAGGGTGGTGGAGTTATGCTCCGGACAAGAAGTGTCTGTGGCGGACGCGGACGTGGCACGGTGTCAAATCCATAGTATCCCCCGCCTTTCGTCCGGGGGATACAATAAAACATTTCCAGCAAACGACAACATTTAATTCAGCGTAGTAAGGGTTAACCTCCCACCAACAGCTAGGGTCATATAGAGACGGTACCACAGTTTAAAGTCCAGTGGAGTTTGAACCCACAACCTCCGGATTGGAAGTCAGGTGTTCTAACCCCTAGACCACAATGCATATCTACCATCAGAGGAATGCATGTGTGAAATATGAAGCAGAAATTATAATAAATTAACCCAAGCGTTACGGTTTTGATCAACTGACCCACCTGGCAAGAAGAGCCTGGCTATGCCACTGGGTGTAGGGATACTAAACTGTGCCCCATACTCACTCCATCCACGTTTGGGCGGGGATCCGGTTGCCGCGGTGATGAATTTCTCCACCATGTCTGCTTGGAAGATGACAATCCGGACCTTCTTCAGACAGTGCCGATATTCCTTCGAGTTGGCGAACTGTCGAAACGCGGCGAACATCGCAGTGGCCACACTGTCCGGGGAACACCCTTTCCCGCCTAAAATGTGGCTGTGACTGGAGAAATGGGGCTTATAGGTTTTGCGACCACTGTAGATCCAGATCATATTTATTACACTAAGGTATTGTGATCTTAAATACAGTGTGTTAATACACTGCACATCTTCATGTTATGCATTATAAATGTAACCAGTTTTAATCCTCTCACTTCCCACTAACCAGAAATTACAG
Organism: Conchocele bisecta; assembly: GCA_029237695.1. Classification (NCBI taxonomy): domain Eukaryota; kingdom Metazoa; phylum Mollusca; class Bivalvia; order Lucinida; family Thyasiridae; genus Conchocele; species Conchocele bisecta. Next base: position 85,093,773 of record CM055272.1, read on the forward strand.
TTCCATGTTAATCCTCAAATATGGCAGTGCCTTGAGAAATGGGGCTTATGGGGTTTTGTGACCACTGTAGATCCAGATCAGCCTGTGCATCCGCACAGGATCTGCACAGTTCGTCATCCCACCAATGAAACACACGTCTTGCTTCTAACAAACAGTATAGACCATTATCAGGCTACAGGGGTGTGCTATTTGATCAGGATGTATACTGGTCACAAATCCCATAAGCCCCATTTCTCCAGTCACAGCCACACATATACACAATACAGTGAAACCTCTCTAAATTAGACACCCTGGGAGGTCCCCATGGTGTCCGGCTTAAAGAGGTTTCACTGTACATCAGGCATGTGATCATTCTGAGCCGTAGTTGTGTGCTATGCGATCACGAACAGACATTATCACCCGAGATAAATGACCACGGGCCCATTTCACCATGTTCATTAAGCTTGGTACAACTAAAATTTTCTTAAGTGGAAATTTAGGATCGTCTGGAAATTTCAATTGATGAATTTACTTTTATTGAGCATAGGCTGTATATGCAGCCTATGCTCAATAAATGTAAATCCAATAATCGTTTACAAGAAAACGTGTTAATGTGAAATGTACAGATAAGACTATCATAAATATGCACTTACGAACATCTTAGTCGTACAAAGGTTAGTGAAACGGCCCCCAGGTGTTTTCTTGGTGGCCAATTTAGAGAGGATACACAATATCAGGCATGCTAAGGAATATTCTTGACATTTCGACCTGAGACTGTCAGGGGAAATTACCTTTCCGACTAAAATATTCACAATACAACGTGATTTTGTATCTAAACAGATGTGCGATATGTCGTGAAAAAATATTTATAAAATGCACAATATTTTATGTAAAATGAAACAAGATGGAATCGAGTCCCACATATTTTGTCTTTCAACCCACATTTGTGGACAACTTTTAACCCATATAATGCGGGAAAAAATTGTCGTCTGCTGTTGTTTCATATTTTATCGTTTTCATCAATACAAACATGGTTTGGCAGCACTTTAGAATCATTTCCATTGCTGTCAAAACATATTTTGAAAAATGGAATATAGAAAATAAACAGATGTCAAAAATGTATTCAGGATTAAAGGCTCCATGTAACCACAGGCATTCGGCGTGTTTCGGCTTTCATCGGTATAACTCTATATATATAAACGAGGCTTCTAACTTAGATAGATCGGACACAATGCATCCTATGTATTTCTGCAGGATATCGATAATTCTCAAATGATCATATGAACTTGCCACTACAATATTGACATTAGAGCCTTAAAGGTACATGCCCACTCACTAGGCACAAATTGTTCTTTATTGGAATTAAATACGTGTAAAATTGTGTCACTATTCCACCAGTTCTAAAAATTGCAAGTGCCCGTTATACAGATATAATCATTTAGCAATATTTATTTTACTGATACATGTAGTGACTCGCGGTGGTATCAGGCTATTTTCATATGCAAATGAGGCATGATATTGTTTAATTATTTCTAATAATCAAATGCGTCACCTGAAAAATAATATTTTCGACAGATTATAAAGTATGATCATTGCACATCAATACAGAGAATAAATAGAGGATATTCATATTTTTGCAATGAATATGACATATATGATGTTCATCGAGTGGTGTGGAATGTCCATATTTCGTTAGGCACGAGTGAAATATGGACATTGCACACCACGAGATGAACATATGTCATATCCGTTGCAAAAATATGAATATTCTAGTTATTATATATCGCTCCATGGAAATTAGCAGTTTTTTAGACTGTATACGGTAATGCATGTGTATTTGCAGCCTATTTGCAGTCTAGCACTGCAGGTGCGCGTTATGAATATATATAGCGGAAGTAGTCGTATTTTCACCGGAAGATGTTTATTTCATCGATGAGAACATATCACTTTCATTTACATCGTATAACTATGTATTTCATGGGTAGGTATATAATAAATAGTAATGTCTGTTTATTTTGCCAGAAAATTTCATATCTGCAGAATATACAAAACTATCTGTCTCCCTATATTATAACCTGGCATTTGTGTCTACTGAGTTGACATGTACCTTTAAACAAATTATGTCATTTGTTATGATACGAGGTTGTGTCCGACCTAGGAAAAGGAGCTGTAATTCAAAATGATTTGCATAAATATGTTCTATGTTATTTTAGCAAGATAACAATAATTCTAAAATGAACATGTGCACTTTCAGCCAAAATAATCACATTAGCGTTAATGAAATCGCGGAATATTCATATATATAGAGTTATACCGATGAAAGCCGAAACACGCCAAATGCCTGTGTTTGAGGTTTCCTGGGTGACTGGTGTAGAGAGGTTCCAATGTATTACAAAACCTATAAATATTAACCCTTCCTACGCTGTTGACGGAAATTGCCGTCTGCTGTTTTTCATTTTTGCCTTAATTCTTAACAAAAAACCTGTTTTGGCAGCACTCCAATGGAGACAATTCTCATGCGCTGTCAAAACAGGTTTATATCGAGAAATATTGAAAATTAAAACATTTTCAGCAGACGACAAAATTTAATTCTGCGTAGTAAGGGAAACCCTTACTACGCGGGAAATGTGATTTATCGTGGGAAATGTGAATTACCGTCTGCTGTTGTTTTATATTTTGCATTCTTTCTCTGTAAACCCATGCGGTTTGACAGCACATTAGAATCATTTCTAATGGAAATGATTCAAGTGTTGTCAAAGCATGTTTTTGATGAGAAAAATTGAAAATAAAAAGTAAAAATCGCGGAATGTGTTATGATACGAGGTCGTGTATGACCTAAGTTAGAAGCCTTGTTCATATATATAGAGTTATACCGATGAAAGCCGAAACACGCTGAATGCCTGTGCCTGTGCCTGTAACTACCTGTGCCAAGGGCGGGAAACGAGATGGAATTAAGTCCGAGAACTTCCGCCTCCTCGAGACAACGGACCACATTTTTCTGCCATCCTGTCGGATGACTTTTCGACTTCATGTGAATAATTTTCTGGCAGAGGAGGCGACCCGATCCCGTGACCACGAATTCATTGCGTAACATCAGCGCTCGGTTCTCTGAAATAAATTTGCGTAAAACAGTATTAAATAATTTTGTACAGTGATTTGTTGTATTTTGTTTTGATCTACAGAAATTCATTTGTCTGCCATATTTATTCTAATAAGAGCCCCCTCTCAAATAGTAGGCCCCATCCTCTTCATATAGTTTCAGTAAACTATATTATTTTCTAATAGCGAAGTCAAAAATCAAAGGCTCTATGTTTTGTCACAGGTTGAAGTAACGGACTGAGGTCTATACATAAATTAAATATGCCTAAAAACATCCATAAATGAAAAAAAAATAATCTAAACAAAATTATAAGTGTTATAGAGGGAGTAACACGTTTTTAGCTTATTTTTAGGCAAATTTAATGTATTTATAGACCTCGGTCCGTTACTTCAACCTGTGCGTTTTGTTCCATAATAACGTATGAACAACCTAGACAATAAATCAGTAATGCTGATGGGATGTTTCCCTCAAAAACTTTAACCCTTTCATCCCTAAGTAACCGGAATGGATTTTAATATGTTAATTGTGCAACCAGTTCAACCGTCACCTGATTTTCAGACGAGTCCATTTATGAAAAGGAGGTGTTTTTGTTTATAAAAATATGAAAATTACTTGCAAAAAGTGCAGATCCTGGTGAGACGGCTCGTGACGAGCCGACTCATCTGGATCTACACTTTTTGCCAATGCCACTACATGTATACAGGCCTGTGGTGTTGAAACGGTTAATGCACATTTGTAAGTCATTTGACCTCGACTTGAGCAAAGAGCCACATGGGTGGGCTATATAATGAAAATATGGATGCTGACAAATAAGCACATGAAGTGTCAAACCAATCAGACTTGCGGTAACAGAGATAGCAGGTAGGTGCAAACATTAATATCAATCTCTGACAGACAGACGCACAGACGGACAGGGTGGCAACTATATTCCTCAGGGTACATAATACAACTGCTTGTTCTGGTCGAGATTATTGTCAAACATTGTCTGTCATGTTGACCGATTAATTAATTGATTTGGGTGTAAAGGTACATGCCCACTCAGTAGGCACAAAATGTTCTTTATATCAGAGACATCATCTGAGACATTTTCTGGCAAAATAAACATTCATTCACCATTAATTACCACACGTAATGATTGACATTATTATGCATTTTATATCAGACGTAAATTTCCACACTGATATTAGGGGCGATAACCGCGTTTCCTTAAAATGTTAATGGACATTACTATTTATACTCTGTATTTAGTTTTTGATGTGCAATTATCATACTTTACGCATTTAATTAGTCTAAATAATTAAACAAGAGAGCCATGATGGCCCTAATTCGCTCACCTGACTCCATGAACACCAGAGGAGAATGTGACATTGAGTTCATACGTGTTTTAAAAAAATTGTGCTATTTTTAGATGGCGGTCATCTTCAATTAAGCGATGACTCTCATTTTACCAAACCTGAAAATGCTTCACCCAAGGATCTTAACTTACTATGACCAGTTTGGCCAGCATCGGCCATGTGGTTCCTGAGAAAAAGACGTTCAAAATCTCGAATAAATGGACCTTTTGGAGGCCATCATGGATCACATAATCATCCGATTCCGACAAATATTGCACCAGAGCAATCGCCTCATCGATACCTTCAATTTTATATATGACATGACCATATTTGGTCAAAAATAAAATTTGACCACACGGGCCATGCCCATTTTTGACCCCGGGGTCACCATTCTACGTCGATCATTCCTATCAAGTTTCATCGAAATCTGGTTGGCGGATCTTGGATTAGCGACGACCTCCGTTTTAACAAATCTGAAAAGGCTTCACCCATGAACCATAACTGTGAAGTTTGGCCACCATGGGCCAAGCGGTTCGTGTGAAGAAGAATTTTCAAATCTCTAATAAAAGAACGACCTTTTGACATTTCGGTGGCCATCTTGGATGACATGACCATCCAATTTCGACAAAAAATGTACCAGAGCGATCGCCTCTTTGATACCTTCGATTTGATATAGACATTACCATATTCGGTCAAAAATAAAATTTGACCCAATTTGACCCCATGGGCCACGCCCATTTTTGACCCCGGGGTCACTATTTTAACACATTTGAAAGAGCATTGTACATCGATCATTCCTACCAAGTGTCATCGAAATCCGGCTGGCGGTTCATGAGAAGAAGATTTTTTAAGATTTATGCTATTTTTAGACGGCGGCCATCTTGGATTAGCGACGACCTCCATTTTAACAAATCTGAAAATGCGTCACCCATGGACCATAACTGTGAAGTTTGGCCACCATTGGCCAAGTAGTTCGTGTCAAGAAGAAATTTGAAATCTCTAATAAAAGAACGACATTTTGACCTTTCGGCGGCCATCTTGGATGACATAACAATCCAATTTCGACAAAAAATGCACCAGAGTGATCACCTCGTTGATACCTTCGATTTGATATATGATATGACCATATTCAGTCAAAAATAAAATTTGACCCCAATTTGACCCCACGGGCCACACTCATTTTTGACCCCGGGGTCACCATTTTAACAACTTTGAAATAGCATTGTACATCATTTCTACCAAGTTTTGCCAAAATCCGGTTGGCGGTTCTTGAGAAGAAGATTTTTAAGAATTTGTGCTATTTTTAGACGGCGGCCATCTTGGATTACGTAATGACGTCATTTTAACAATTTTGTAATCCCCCTACCTAAGGACCTTGACCATGAAGTTTGGTGACTATAGGCCCAATGGTTACCGAGGAGAAGACGTTTGAAAATGTTCACGGACGACGACGACGGATGACGACGGACGACGGACACATTACGGACACAAAGATGGCCGACTTGGTCACCATTCTATGTACCGTATAGGATACAGAAACGAAGCAGTGCTCAGGTGAGCTAAACATACCATGCCTCATTTGCATATGAAAATAACCTGATACCAACGCGCATCACTATCAGTAAAATAAATATTACTAAATGATTATACCTGTGGTGTTGAGAAGGTTGGTTTATTTTCCTGGTTAAGTTGGCTAACACATTAGAATAGGAATACACCATTACGGGTATTAATTTTTAAAATATTTTATGTTTGTTATTTCTCAATAAAAGTATATGTTGTTACCACTCATTTTAACCGTCTCGACGAGACTGTTCAAATTGTGGTCACGACATGTACTTCAATGCATATATAAAGAAAGCATTTAGGATTTCCACAAACAAAATGGTGTATCCTCAACATGAAATGGGTGAGTGAAACACATATGAGATACGTCATGCGATTTTGTACCTTCGGACATCTATGTGACTTCATTAAATACGTTTACAAAATTTACAATATTTTTCATAAATTCAAAACAGTACACACGGAATATAATTCTGCATGTACTCTGAATATTTTGTCAACTTTTGACGCCATTTACTGAAAATACTGTAAATTTTCTAAATGTATTTCATAAAATAGCGTAGATGTCCGAAGGTACGAAATCACATGGCGCGTCTCATATTACACTCACCTTGTGTCTGGCATTCTGTCAGTATGGACTGACCGGCCGCCGTCAGAATAGCCATGGAAACAGCACCTGGAGTAGTGACATATAAATGGAGAATCTTACACGAGTGGTGGCTTAGGGTGATATTTGTTAACCTTGTCACCCCTAAGTAACTGGAATGGATTTTGATATGGCTGTAAACATCGGCATAGAAGTCTGCACTGTTGAAAGAGTAAGGTGGATATTCACGGCACTAACATACTATTATATTTATCCCGTCAACTCTACAAATAGTATAAAATGCAAAAAAAATAACCGCAGCCGCATCCTCAAAATCGGAGAATCTACTAGTATGACAACGCACATATTCATACGCAGTGATTAGGTCGTATTGATAGAATATCAAAAATGTTTCACGGCACCTTGTTTCACGGCACATACGCACTGTGTTGACGGGATAAAACGATACTCTGAATACAGTGGAAGCTATACTGTTTAACCCTTTCACCCCTAAGTAACTGGATTGGATTTTGATATGTTAATTTTGCAACCAATTCAACCGTCACAAAATGATTTTCAGACTAGTCCATTTATGAAAAGAGGGTGTTTTTTTGTTCTCAAACATATGAAAATTGCTTGCAAAAAGTGCAGATCCTGATGAGCTGGCTCGTAACTGTTTGCATAAACCGCTATAGCGGGCTTTCGGGTTGAAAGGGTTAAACGAGTTTACTGATTCATACAAAGTGAGGCTATGCCGAGTTTCCTATGAAATCAGTAAACAAGTTTAATAAATTACTTGAGTGATGATTTAATATGATATTTATTGAAACAAGTTAACTGATTTCATTTCAGGCTATGCTTAGCTTCCTATGAAATAAATAACCAGGTTTAATATACAGTGGAACCTCTTTAACCCGGACAACAAGAAACATATCGATGGTCTAGTAACATAAGGTCGTAACTGCTATGCTAAAGCATAGCACTTACGACCTTATGTTACTAGACCATCGATATGTGATCATACTTTTGATGGGTTTCTTGGTCATTTATCTCAGGTGATAATGCCTGTTCGTGATCGCATAGCACACTACTATGGCTCGGAATAATCAATTGCCTGATATACAGTGAAACCTCTATAAACCGGACACCCTGGGGATCTCCCAGGGTGTCCGGTTTAGCGAGGTTTCACTGTACATTTAATTATTTCACACTACTATGGCTCGGAATAATCAATTGCCTGATTTACAGAGAAACCTCTATAAACAGGACACCCTGTGATATCACAGGGTTTCCGGTTTAACGAGGTTTCACTGTATATAGGATCTTAGATGAGTGATGATTTAATAAATTAAAATTAAACTTTATTTATTTTACAGTGATTACAAACACATGTGACAGCACTTATACAAATGATACAGTTGGCACAATGGTGAGAGGAATCCATTCATGTTTTGCCTTTTTCTAGAGCACACTAGAAAATAAGTATTTAAAAAACAGTAACTTATGGCAAAGTAACAAGGAATTCATATATAAAATCAATGCTATACAATCAGTCATACATCTACTTGAGGTAAAGCAAGCAATCACCTTTCTGAAGGCCAAGGTCAGCCACGGTGCTGTTAACGATGGCCCCGGTCGTTTCTTTGGTGATGTCCCCTTGTGTGACCTCCACGGTCAGCTGACCAATGCTGAACCCAGGATACCTACCTGCAATTGTAGTAAACCTTGGAAGGCGGGAAACAAAAAAATGTCGTCTGCTGTTGTTTAATATTATCATAATGTCTTCCATCTCACTAAAACATTGTCTGTCAGACAGCCCTTTAGAACCATTTCCATTGGAAATGATTCATAAGGGCAGTCAAACAATGTTTTTATCAGAACTATAAAATGTTCATAGAACACGGATGCCCCACATATCGCTTTGACAGTAAATGAGGCAAAATTCCAAGTCCAAAAGGGGGACATAATACATGGCTCAGTGTCAAATGAAAAATAGAAGTGCATCTAGACACCATAAAGAAGCTACATACCAAGCATCAAGCCTTCTAGTTAATACGTACGTCAAAATTTCGACAGATGTGACCTATATTACGAGAAAATAGATCAAGGTCACCCAAATAACTAAGGTGATTAGATATCAATTTAAGGAAGTTACTCATGAATGTTGGCGAACATCCGACCAATGTATCAGGAGATGTACAAAATTTAGACGTACATTCAAGTTTTGACGGACTTGACCTACGTTTCAAGAAAATGTAAAAGCAGTACTTTTTTGATAATATTAAATTGAGCCTTCTCTTTATTTCGTGAAATTTGGTCAAATATTGATCTTTACGAAAAATTTATTTGTCTATGGGAATTTATGGGGAAAAAGGAGGTGGAGGTCTGGGGGAGGAGCCAAAAAACAAAACAAGAGGGCCATGATGGCCCTAATTCGCTCACCTGACTCCATGAACACCAGAGGAGAATGTCAAATTGAGTTCATGTGTTTTAAAAAAATTGTGCTATTTTTAGATGGCGGTCATCTTGGATTAAGCGATGTCTCTCATTTTACCAAACCTGAAAATGCTTCACCCAAGGATCTTAATTCCTATGAAGTTTGGCCAGCATCGGTCATGTTGTTCCTTAGAAAATAAGGTTCAAAATCTCGAATAAATGGACCTTTTGGTGGCCATCATGGATGACATAATCATCCGATTCCGACAAATATTGCACCAGAGCAATCGCCTAATCGATACCTTCAATTTGATATATAACATGACCATATTCGGTGAAAAATAAAATTAGACCCCAATTTGACCCCACGCGCCACGCCCATTTTTGACCCCGGGGTCACCATTTTAACAAATTTGAATGAGCATTGTAAGTCGATCATTCCTACCTAGTTTAGTCGAAATCCGGCTAGCGGTTCATGAGAAGAAGATGTTTTAAGAATTTATGCTATTTTTAGACGGCGGCCATCTTGGATTAGCGATAACCTCCATTTTAACAAATCTGAAAAGGCTTCACCCATGGACCATAACTTTTAAGTTTGGCTACTATGGGCCAAGCGGTTCATGTGAAGAAGAATTTTGAAATCACTAATAAAAAAACGACCTTTTGACATTTCGGCGGTCATCTTGGATGACATAACAATCCGATTTCGACAAAAAATGTACCAGAGTAATCGCCTCGTTGATACCTTCGATTTGATATATAACATGACCATATTCGGTGAAAAATAAAATTAGACCCCAATTTGACCCAACGCGCCACGCCCATTTTTGACCCCGGGGCCACCATTTTAACAATTTTGAAAGAGCATTGTACATCGATCATTCCTACCAAGTTTCGTCGAAATCCAGCTAGCGGTTCATGAGAAGAAGATTTATTAAGAATGTATGCTATTTTCAGACGGTGGCCATCTTGGATTAGCGATGACCTCCATTTTAACAAATCTGAAAAGGCTTCACCCATGGACCATAACTTTTAAGTTTGGCTACCATGGGCCAAGCGGTTCATGTGAAGAAGAATTTTGAAATCACTAATAAAAAGAACGACCTTTTGACATTTCGGCGGTCATCTTGGATGACATAACAATCCGATTTCGACAAAAAATGTAACAGAGTGATCGCCTCGTTGATACCTTCGATTTGATATATAACATGACCATATTCGGTCATAAATAAAATTTGACACCAACTTGACCCCACGGGCCACGCCTATTTTTGACCCCGGGGTCACCATTTTAACAACTTTGAAAGAGCATTGTACATCGATCATTCCTACCATGTTTTGTCGAAATCCGGTTGGCGGTTCTTGAGAAAAAGATTTTAAAAAATTTGTGCTATGTTTAGACGGCGGCCATCTTGTATGACGTAATGACGTCATTTTAACAATTTTGCAATCCCCCTACCTAAGGACCATGACCATGAAGTTTGGTGACAATAGGCCCAATGGTTACCGAGGAGAAGACGTTTGAAAGTGTTCACGGACGAGGACGGACGACGGACGACCACGGACGACGGACACATTGCGGTAACAATAGCTCACATGAGCTTCGCTCAGGTGAGCTAAAAATTGGGAAATTGAGATAGCTTGGTAATGATCTAACTATTAAAGAAAACAAAAGTTAAATTTTGAAAATTGGTCCACTATTTCTGAAATTAGAAACATTTCCCTAGTATGTTAAATCCCCATAGACATTCTGTGAAGATGTCTATTAGACAGGGCATATAGTTTTAAAAGGGCCCTAGAAATCAGGGGTAAGGTCATGTTAATTATTGTCATCCATGCTAATGTTTATCTATGACCTTTGCATGTTATAATAAGCCCGGATGACACTTGATATTATGATTTGTTACCATATGGTGACCCAATTTGTAAAAGATGATGTTCGCCATTTCCGCTGTATATTAATCAACATATAAACTGTTGTAGATATACTAATTACAGAGATAAATGGGTCATTTTGGGGTCAAATCGTCAGGAATAATATGTCCTATACATGTGTGTGCATATTAGAGAAATAGTTCAGCCGTATATGGGATATATTTGCAAAAAAAGAGGGAAATACATGAATTAAATACTTCAAGTTCACGATGAACTGGCTATACATATGTACAAAAAAGTATCTAGCGATATTATATTCGATATAAAACTTTATCAAATTAAGTTAATACTAGTAAACATGGTAGTACACTACAATTTTTACCCTATGACATTTCAGAGTTCATATTACAACTCAAAATGGAAACTTACCCCACCCACAATATTTGCATTGAAGAACATTATGACTACGTGCCTTTATTTATGTCCAATTCATTGAATACTATGTCGTCTAGTTAATTGGTGTCTAAATAGATTCTAAATACCGTATTTTGCTGTGTATTGCGCGCACTGTTTATTTATTAGGTTTAAAAATAGACATAGCGGTCGCTGATATTATACGGTACTACCTGAATACACGACATTCTAGCATAGCACCATATCAGTGTATGCGCAGGCGAATCAGGGGCTATGCTGGTCGCAGATGTCATAAGGTATTGATGCGTGAATACTTGTCAATATTTTACAAAAATACATGTAGTAACACAGTCAGTCGGCAACCTAGCAACTGAAGGACAACGACCATTACCGAGTGTTACCGAGTCACTGTGATCTAAATGTGTGCGACGCTTGATTTAGCATCTAAAATCTTACATCAAGCGCTTATGGGCTTGAGATAATCGGTCCTCATTAATTATTCACAGAATGGCAGACGTGTGACGTCACTTCGAAAATTTACAACCAAACAATAACAGGCAGGCAACATTTGACCGATATGAGATCGGTACACCAGCGTAAATCCAGAAAATATGTAAATTTCCTATAATACACGTAGCCTCTTATGTTACGAGCTTGGCTATATTAAATCGCCCCCATAAAATATAAATCGACTTCAAGACGGAAACAAACGATGTCAATGGAATTGAATTGGTGTTTAACGCCCAATGTGGATAAATGTGGCAATGTGGATAAATGTGGCTTTGGATGGAGAGCGTATTTCTATATATGTATACTAAGCGTATTTCAACGTCATAGCGGACACCTGTCAACAATCGATATTTCCGTTTCCGGGCTTGTTTTGTTTGATAAAAAATGGGTAAAACTGGCACAGAAATCAGTTGGAAAAACTGTTTGAAATTGATCTACCTACCTATAACGCGCAGGGTGACTTCTTAATTAAAAATGCGGGTGAAAACAGTGTGCGCAAGACACTGTGAAATACGGTTCATAGTTTATTCAATATTTGCTTAACATGTATGCTTACTAGGTTATTTTAATACGTATCAAACGCTGCATGTTTATAAATCTGGTACAAATATGTTTAAATTGGGCCCCTGCCAATATGCACAGTCTAAATGTATTTATGTTAATAGCATAGTAAAGTCGCTTTCAGCATTTATTCTGTTACATGTATTATGGTAGTAATATACATATTTCACATCGTTATTTGTTAACCATTTCAGCTGTCATTAATTGATTATGAAAACTGCCTGATTGTATAAAATTGGTACAAAAGATATGCCAGACCTCTGCCTAAAGGCAACATTATAGAATTATAAACACATTTAGATGTCAAACATCATATGTTGCATAATCTTATTATCTAATCAGGGCAAAATGTTCATTGTCTGTCATTGCGTTTCCTCCATATAATGTGTCTGTCAACACAAACAATTGTTTATGGGTTACATTTCATCAGTTATGGCTTTATGCAGGATTGTATCTGATTGCCAAACTGTTTATGTTTGACACATTCTGTCGATGCAAATTAATTACGTTTCCTCTGCCATCATATATATAGTGGTTGCACTCTTTATGAAAAAAAAGATCTATGTGTGCATCTCAGTGAAGGACTACGTGTTATGTAGAGTCGCTGGACTTTTCCATGCGTTTACGGAGTTACCGTCTCTAGTTCATTATTGTAATAGTTTTATCGTTCGGATTTCCCGACTGTGTTGTAACTTTAAAATTTAGTTGGATTACATGCCGACCACTTTGTGTATCTTGACTGTTATTTATCATTTACAGTCACATGTACAATAAAATATATAAACTGTGTTCAAAAACTCGTTTCATCTATACCAAGTCCAACAGTCGTTAAACAGTGGCTCAACAATACACATTGAGCGATACTAAGTGTGAAAAATACAAACCTAGCCTTAATAAGTGACAAACAGTACACATTTAGCTGTAATAAGTGGTGGAGAAGTGTGGTCGATTTCGGTACTCTCATAGCCAAGCGAGAAGAGTCAATTCCCTATAAATTATATAACATAGTGTCTTAATGGCGTACTGGGACCACACATGTGCGTATCGGCAGTTCCCGCGGACGACAACTCCATAAATCACAGCGGATTGCGGACGATGTGGCACGACATATTCCGTCAACCATGCATGCAGGGCTCTGACTAGGAAGTGCTACCACTGCAACAGGTATGGACACTACGCCAGGTTCTGCCACCATCGACACCAGAATGTTGCTACTCGGAAACCGACCGTAGCAGTGTGTGCAGCAACGCGAGATCAGTCACATTATGTAGCGCGGCAAACAAGAAAGAAATCAGCAAGTAAGACAACCCGGGACTTCAATAGATTGGCGTCTTTCAGGCAACGGAAAGCCGTCTGCATGTTAATGCCATTTTGTGACGTGCCGACTTCGGAACTTCCGGAACTTCTACCCAGAGGTCAGCTGTGTTCGGCCCTTGTAGAAATCGACCGTCTCTATGAAGATATACATGACATGGAACGAGAAATTATTATAGGCGAGTATCGATTATCGGACGAGCAGGAGCTGCGAAAACAAGCGGAAGCTGCAGCAACCGCCACCGCCGAACAATGTCAGAAATTAACAGACGAAAATTCACGACTGCAGAAGCAAAATGAATCCTTGGAGGTCTCGTTAAGATGTCTCGAGAAACGTTCATCCGATGAACAGATGTCTCGGCAAAACACGGAGTTACAAGAAAATCTCACCGCGAAAATGAATAAAGATATAACCAGCAAGAACAAAGAGTTAAACAATAAACTTTCAGATTTACGGGACACTCTTACACGTTTGGATACAGAACGGAAATGTGTGAACTGCGGTGATGACAAACACGCAGTTCCGGGCCAGTGCACATAATTTTGGACTGTGTGTGCAATATGCGAGGAAGTGGGACACAGCACGGCGCAACATGCTGTGGCCACATCTAACTTTAAGTGTAATCACGATTGCCCCAATGAGGTGTATCATCACACTTATAATTGTATGAAGTTCTGGGGAATGTTTAATGGCGAGGCAGCAAAGGAGTATTTAAACAGCATGTGTCATAAATGTGGAGATGCACAATATCACCATCCAAGAAATTGCCCGAGTAATCACACAATGTGTAATTCATGTTTCAGAAATGGTCATTTCTTGTTAGCATGTAGGACGTATTCACCAAATATATTTAGTGGATTGCCATGTGAAATTGCTTTCAACTGAAAATTCGGAGACCGAATTTCACGGGGTCCGAAGGAGCTATTATGGTAGTAATATACATATTTCACATCGTTATTTGTCAACCATTTCAGCTGTCATTAATTGATTATGAAAACTGCCTGATTGTATTAGATTGGTACAAAAGATATGCCAGTCCTCTGCCTAAAAGCAACATTATAGACTTATAAACACATTTAGATGTCAAACATCATATGCTTGCATAATCTTATTATCTAATAAGGGCAAAATGTTCATTGTCTGTCATTGCGTTTCCTCCATATAATGTGTCTGTCAACACAAACAATTGTTTATGGGTTACATTTCATCAGTTATGGCTTTATGCAGGATTTTGTCTGATTGCCAAACTGTTTATGTTTGACACATTCTGTCGATGCAAATTAATTACGTTTCCTCTGCCATCATATATATAGTGGTTGCACGCTTTATGAAGACAATGATCTATGTGTACATCTCAGTGAAGGACTACGTGTTATGTAGAGACGCTGGACTTTTCCATGCGTTTACGGAGTTACCGTCTCTAGTTCATTATTGTAATATTGTTATCGTTCGGATTTCCCGACTGTGTTGTAACTTTAACATTTAGTTGGATTACGCCGACAACTTTGTGTTTCTTGAATGTTATTTATCATTTACAGTCACATGTACAATAAAATATATAAACTGTGTTCAAGACCCCACTTCATCTATACTAAGTCCAAGAGTCGTTAAACAGAGACTTAACAATACAAACCTAGCCTTAATAGGTTAATAACATACCAAATTCAGCCGTAATACATGTATTTAAACATTACGCAAACACGTCTTATTTGGAATTAATAAATCAGTGAACTACTTTCAGCAAGGGAGATAATCAATATACACAACTATCACGCGAACTATTTTCATACGAGCCAAGCGGGATGTTCTGTTTATTAGTATATATAGTTTTAATCTATCTTCTGTGATATATAATGATACATTACTTTGTTATGTTATGGGTACTAATACATGTTGTTTCAATAGCGTATCGCTGTAACGGTATTGTTGTAGATGGAGTTGCAAATAATTTAATAATTATTACGTTCAAATGGTTGCGTAATACTGATAGCACTTCTGTACAAATGTAACCTTCGTAAATGGTGCAATAGTCGTGAGGTTATGGTCGCCGACTTCTATGATTTAATTACCGATTCCCGAAAGGGTCGGGCGTTCAAACCTTGACTTGGTATATATATTTTTTCTCCATATATATTATTTTTGTGATTTTAATAAAAATAGCTATAAATTGATAGAAACTTACCAACGATGAAAGTGTCTGTCTTTAAATAATATATACACAGACAGTTTGTGACTGCTTTTTAGCTCGCCTGCACGAAGTGCAGAAGAGCTTATGGCATACCCCCGGCGTCGTCGGTGTCGGCGGCGGCGTCCACAAACTTAACGTTGGGGTAAATGTCTTATAGCTTCTGTTTCCTTTCATGGAACACCTTGTTATTTCATACATACATTCCTCAGATGACCCTCTATCACGATGTAGCAAATCCATGACCCACCACCCAACCCTTACCCCAAGGTCAATGTCACAACCTTAGCACATTCATAAACTTGACGTTGGGGTAAATTTCTTATAACATCTGTCTGTTTTCATGGAACGCCTTGATATTTCATACATGTATTCCTCAGATGACCCTCTATCATGCTGTAGCAAATGCATGACCCACCACCCAACCCTGTCAAGGTCACAAACTTAGCATTTTCATAAACTTAACGTTGGGGTAAATGTTGTGTAACTTCTGTTTATTTGCAGGGAACGTCTTCATATTGCATACATGGATTCATCTGATGATACTCTATCGTGCTATAGCAAATCCATGACCCACCGCCCATCCCTTACCCCAATGTCAAGGTCATAAACTTAGCACATTCATAAGCTTAACGTTGGGGTACATGTATTATAACACCTGTTTTCTTTCATGGAACGTCTTGATATTTCATTCATGCATTCCTCAGATGACCCTCTATCTTGCTGTAGCAAATCTACGACTCACCACCCAACCCTTACCCCAAGGTCAAGGTCACAAACCTAGCACATTCATAAACTTAACGTTGGGGTAAATGTTGTGTAACTTCTGTTTATTTACAGGGAATACCTTCATATTTCATACATACATTTATCTGATGATACTGTATCGTACTATAGCAAATCCATGACCCACCTCCCACCCCTTTCCCCAAGGTCAATGTCACAAACTTAGCACATTCATAAACTTCACGTTGGGGTAAATGTCTTATAACATATGTTTCCTTTCATGGAACGCCTTGATATTTCATACATGCATTCTTCTGATGATACTCTACTATACTGTAGCAAATCCATGACCCATCCCTTACCCCAAGGTCAAGGTCACAAACTTTGCACATTCATAAACTTAACGTTGGGGTAAATATCTTATAACATCTGGTTCCTTTCTTGAAATGCCTTGATATTTCATACATGCATTCCTCAGATGACCCTCTATCGTGCTGTAGCAAATCCAAAACCCACCACCCAACCCTTACCCTGAGGTCAAGGTCACTCACTTAGCATGTTCATAAACTTAACGTTTGGGTAAATATTGTGTAACTTCTGTTTCTTTACAGGGAACGCTTTGATATTTCATACATGCATTCTTCTGATGATCTTTTATTGTGCTACAGCAAATCCAAGACCCACCCCCTCCCCACCCCTTTCCCCACGATCAACATCATAAAATTAACGTTGGAGTAAATGTCTTTTTATAATTTCTGTTTCTTTGCAGAGAACACCTTGATATTTCATACATGGATTCATCTGATGATACTCTATTGTGCTATAGCAAATCCATGACCCACCCCCACCCCTTTCCCCAAGGTCAAGATCACTAACTTAGCACATTCATACAATTAACATTGAGGTAAATGTTTTATAACATCTGTTTCCTTTCATGGAACGCCTTGATATTTCATACATGCATTCATCTGATGATACTCTATCGTGCTATAGTAAATCCATGACGCACCGCCCACCCCTGACCCCAGGGTCAAGGTCACAAACTTAGCACATTCATAAACTTAACGTTGGGGTAAATGTCTTATAACATCTGTTTCCTTTCATGGAACGCCTTGATATTTCATACATGCATTCCTCAGATGACCCTCTATCAGCAAATCCATGACCCCCACCCCTTTTCCCAAGATCAAGGTCACAAACTTAGCACATTCATACATGCATTCATCATGTGAATAGCTATCATGCTGTAGAAAATCACCAACTTAGTGCGTTCACAAACTTAACGTTGGGTTAAATTTTATTTTACTTCTGTTTTCAGGGAGCGCATTGATATTTCATACATGCATTCATCTTAATATGTTATATTATGCTATAGCAAACCCACG
This sequence comes from Conchocele bisecta, assembly GCA_029237695.1. Classification (NCBI taxonomy): domain Eukaryota; kingdom Metazoa; phylum Mollusca; class Bivalvia; order Lucinida; family Thyasiridae; genus Conchocele; species Conchocele bisecta. Next base: position 85,111,745 of record CM055272.1, read on the forward strand.
ACCCACTGCACCACTGACCCCAATGTCAAGGTCCTCCGCACGCCCCTTAACCTAAGGTCAAGTTATATAATATTCATGTTATTTATGCAACTGTGCCAAGTTTGAGTGAAGGCTGCCAACAGGCGAGCTTCGTTGTCTTCTGACAACTCTTGTTTAAGTTTGAGGTACTGTCTATATCATATAACTTTTTACTGTCCCAAAATATTATTTTTTTGGCTGTCACAATTAATTAATTTTCAGACAGCAAACATTTTTTCATGAATTTGAAATAATTATTGTCCTCCATCTGATCATAACACTGTTCGAACTGCGCCTGTGGCTACCACGACCAGAATTCACTGACTGGCCGCAAACACAGTAGCCTTCGGCGTCTATTTATTAAATTATTATTTTTTATTTTATTTGAATTCCGCGTGAGCGCTGAATTTTGTGTCAACACCATTTACGGAAAATATTGGTGATTTTCTAAACGAATATCGGAGAAATGCGGCTATATATTTTGTGTCAATTTTCAACACCATTTACGGAAAATATTACTGATTTTTTAAAACAATATTGGCAAAACTAAATATGGTGATAGAATTTTTGTCAACTTTTCAACACCATTTACGGAAAATATTACTGATTTTCTAAAAACAATATCGGCGAAGGTGTACTGAACTACTTTTTGGCGGGAGACATACTGTCTCCACGCTATTGGGATCGTGATTCTGGCCGTTTGCACGGGTCTAACTTTCGGAAGTGGCTCTCTGTTCATCGGGGGACGTCTCAATAGGCTCAATTTGCGTTCGCAATTAACAACAGTCAGGTGACATTTAAAGTCAGCGAGTGAACTGAAAGCAAGTTATTAATAGCAACGGCAATGCTCAACATTATGTGTAAAATAGTTGGCATGCCCAACTTTACTTTTGCAGAGAACAAATTGCTGTTATTGAGACGCCCCCCGTATCGTGTACTACGCAGTCGCAATGCGAGGTCGAAGGCCATTTCTTTTTCATATTGTGGTTTTCGGGCGATTTTCGAAAAATTACCCTCTGGGTGAGCGAAACAAAATTCATGAAAACATTTTGCCGTTCATGCAGCATACACGTATGTAGGCCTACGCCCAGTCATAATTTTGAAAAGATTTCACATAATATTATGTCACACCTCCAGAGTTCCTGTTGGGTATGCAATTTGGATTACTCGGTTTGTATCCCTATTCTGCAAAGTGCCGATTGATTTTGGCCAAATAAACATACAAAAAATAGGAAAATTTCCCCGTTTTTTTTCTTCACATTACGAAAAACCTATGCTGCCAAAAATATTTTTTGAACAAAATCGATCAAATATCGATTTTATGGGCATCATTCTCTATGGGAGATGTGATCTATAAATAAATTTTCTTCCATAATTTTTGTTTTACTGGGCCGACTTTCACATAATAATTTTTTGTTGTTAGTTAGATCATTTCCGAGCTATCTCGCCAGGTTTCGAGATTAATTTCTAAAAAAAAAGATTTTTCGTATTATCCATCGGCGCTTTCAGTTGAAACAGACAATAGAATAACGTTATATTTGTTTGTCCAAATTGCATCGGCAAATTGAGCTGGAACAGACCAACCACGTTCTGTCAGAGTGGGCGTCAACTTGAGACAGAAAAAACAAACATACACTTCATTTTTTTTAAACATCCGTCGGTGGGTCCCGTAAACCAAGAAATAAAAAAATGGTGTCGCATCCCGTGATGCCTGTGAGCCTTTGCTTCATCAACCTATTTGTGTTTAGAGCAGGCTGTATTTTACAAACACCAGTAACTGATCAAGTTCTCCAAATTTGCAGATTGTACATCCAATAATCAACATCGAATATATTTCTAACAAGGAATTTCTGAGTATGCAAATTCACAAGTGGCTACTTGTCTCCCGCCAGTCAGTACTTTCAGTACTTTGATTTTAAATAACCAGCCGTCTAATAGATCTGTGTATAATCGAGAGTATATCGTTAATTGGTATGTTGTCTCAGTGAGGTGTGCGGCACACATCAAAACGACACGTCAATTTCAAAACATTGCCTAAGGGTCAACATTTACAGCTGTGTGGTGTCATTAGATCAGCACCTCGACACTGCGCATTATCGATTTTTTTTCCACATAAAGCGACGTGTATTTATAATTATGTCTGTGTAATGTGTCGGGTGTAGCCAATGACTATACATAAATTCGTAATTAGTCACAGATGTAGCCTTTATTAAAATATAATCAATTTCTTTAAATTACGTCCTCAAGTTGACAGATATTTCAGAGCAGACGTCATCGTAATTTGCCGTTATTTATTTCCAAAAATCAGCCATATATTCTGTAAATGATGTTGAAAGTTGACAATAAATTAAGACCAGATCAGTACGTTAAATCACTATCGACGTCAACTGACGATCCGATGAGAGAGTAATACAGTTTACGCGTATCCAATGTTAAATATACATCGCTATTTGTTTTATGATTTTCGTAGTTTTTACCGAGAAATTCAAACCGTTTCCAATTATTGGGGTACATAATATCATGATTAGCACACCGTTTCACTAAGCGGGGCTACTCAGGGAATGGTATCACGCGGTCTATTGTTTACACTGGATTAATGGCGGCCCCCATGAGGTCTCAGGTAAATATTATTTTTCAATAATACGACTGTGGTTTCTTCCTTTTAGTGATGACCATGTTCCAGCCGTTAACACTTATTTAGCAGCATTACTTATGTAGTTAGTCTGAACATTCTGCAGAGAAATTTGAATTGGACGGAATCGAGCGTTGTTTAAACTTAGTCCGGTTCATATGCACAGGTCAAAATATGAACTGAAAATGGCGCTTTGTGTGACAGAAATCCGTACGCGGACGAATAAAAAAAACATTTTGTTATAAATATCACATATAGCGAAACAGCGGTAGCATCTACTGTTTTAATAATATGCATACATATTGTAATTAATGTTTAATAGTGATATACTTATGAATAATATACGATAATAACGGTTTATACTCCAGCACTATGTTTTAAGGCTGTGTGATTTGCTTCAATATAAGCTGGATTAATTAATACTTATATTCATGCGCTTCATGAGAACATCAATACATTTAAAATATATAAATATTACTTACAGTACCGATATGATACATTTTAATAATAAACATATTGAAAATACACATTAAAATCGCTAACAACATAATTTATTGATCGAAAATAGTCACTGCATAGTGACCTATTTGACCGCATTACCTATTGCGCGGGCACCTCACTAGATCCCCTGTTTACATAGGTAACTGGGGGTGTAGTGGGGTACGCTCGCTAATACAATGTTTGCGTAATGAATGTAAAAAGTGTGAGAAGCATATAATTTGTCGAAAATAGAAACATTGATTTGGGTCGTGATCTGCCAAAACTGCGCATATTGACGCTGCGTTTATTATCAGTGATGTTTTAGCCACACAGCAAACACATTTGTGCCTTCTGATAAATGTATACACCGTTCACAGTTCATGTAACAACCCCTTGCAAACAGTGTGACATAATACCAGGATGCACTTTGTGCGATTCATGTGTAAGTATAAAAATAATTCAACCCGATTAAATATGTGCGAGAAATAGTTTGATTTGGTGTTTTTTATCGCATTGTCATACCTATGTACTGAGCCAGAAATATAGATATTGTTTACATACAGACTACCTTGTATGTTACACAATTCTACCGGTTCTAAGATGTTTTCAACATACTTGATACTGTGATTTATCATCATCATACAAGGCATCATTCACTGGTGTGTATCACTTCTGGCAGATACTGTCAGTACATACACAAATACACTTTATTAAGTTTATTTGCTTGCACTTACACCGCCTTTTGTTGGTACACAATTTTTGTCTTACCACATTAGTGGAAAGTTAGACATGAAGGCCAGAATTCCGGGTTAGGCGGCGGCAGCGGCATAGTAGTACACGTAGTAGGAGTCAACAATATTGGACATACATATACATGTACGTCCAAATCTAAAATATCAACTGATCTGTTAGTCGGAACATTACCAAATTTCCTCACAGTGATGGCGATTTACCCAGTGTCATTTGGGTGACATTTACCTTAGTGATATTGACCTTCGTGTGTGAGATACATCTCTATGTTAAACGGATGTCCATCATTAGATGGGGCTTCAGCTTTTTCGGGTAGTGGTATTATGGCCTGATGAACTAGGTCGGGAAATTATGTGTACTGTGTAGAAGGACATGTATCACGATAGTATTGGTCTCTTTTAGAGAATCATTAACATTCAGGTGTTTTAACTGGCTGAACGTGTCTTGTGATACGCATGCTGTGATTATATATTCTTTCCGACAGCTGAGTCAATTTTTTTATCGTGAATAAATTAGAGCTTAACTTAACAAATGTGGTAATAGCAATATGTTTCTGGGATGAAATAGTAATTAGGTGACCATATAAAGGTAAGCCAGGGACAAACCAGTGTGCTGTGCATCCTTATATGTATTACAGTGTTTCAGTTACCACCCTGGGTAAGAGAATACATTGTGCTGTAATATGACAGTGTATCAAGGACAAATAAATAGCTATTATGTCCAGCCTAGAAGTGTGATGCATGTTTTCCAAGGAACAGGAAATATAATTAGTGGCAACATAAATGTATTTCGTGGATGTGTCGTGCTGTATGGTCATATAAATGTATTTTATAGACAAATAATCATATACGTTGCCATATAGTGAAGCTTCAGGAATAGATGAAATAACGCATGAGGCCGGTATATCAACTTACCATGTACAATAATGCATTGCGGTGTCATATTCTGGCATTTACTGTACCCGCATTAGAGTTATGAGGACATAATATGAGGACATAATACTGATTTCTCTAGAAAACACTGTCATATTATGAGAAATCAGTACATCGTGATACCATGCGAATGTGTTCCATGTACAGAAAACATATTATATGGTCATGTGGAGTGTCGCTGGAACAGAAGAATTTGCTGTGAGGTCCCATATATACATTTCAGAGACAAGTGGACATGAACATTAGTGATATAAACATGCTCTAGCCACAAATTACCGTTCTGTGTAGTCATATAAATTCATGCAATTGACAAATGAAATTACTGTATGAACCTATCGATGTGTTAGTGTATGAACATGTCCATATGAAGTCCATCCGGGACAAAGTAATGTATTGCACCATCATATTAATGTGTTTCAGGAACTCAAAATAAGCTATGTGGCCATAGACTTATTATACTAAATTTATTACATTATCACAGCGATGTTGGCTGTGATAATGTAATACATTCAGTATAATAACGGTTGACCATACATATATGTTTCTATGTCAGGACAGATGGACGGACGGACAAACTGATGTCATTATTATCTATAATGTCACAATTTGTGGGTGCACAATCAGTAAGAATGTCATAGAACTCCGTCAGCAGCGCCATGTAATCAGATTGAGATGTATGCCATTTCGCAATTGAAATAAAGTGGGTGGGGTAATTGATCTGTTTTCATTGGATTGGCGTACATTTTGACTATTATTCACACAAATTTATTTAAATTATTTTGAAATGATCTGCAGTATGTTCCGGCTAAATATATTTAGTATATTACATCCATAATATGTACTTTATACAATTTTAATTATAACGCTTTATTCACGAAACCGAAAGAAAATATTCATGATTTTCTGAAATGTTTGTTAATACCTATCACATATACATGTAGCTTGCGCATTGGTGTTGTGTGTATTGTATCTAGAACTATTTGCCATGATATTTCAGACACTGGTTTCTCGAAATAATCCAAACAGCTATCTAATAATGACAGATACAGCCATGTATGTGTCGTTTTTAATTCAGTGAAAATTGCTCAGTGACCTACTTTACAAAATAGGTAACGGCAACAAATAAAAATTTCGAGTGTCATCAGGGCTTATTGTGACATGAAGAGGTCACATATAAAGATTAGTATGGATGACATCAATAATCAGCTTGTTTGTTACCAGTCTATATGGCGAAGATCTCAATGGGGATTTAACATGAGGATTTTCTTTCACAATAAAATTAATATTGGACCAAATTTCACGAAATAAAAAGAAGGTGCTTCATTAAATGTTGATAAAATTTAATATTATCAAAAGAAAACAGTAGATATGATCAAACTGATCAAACTAAGAAAACAAAAGTTACATTTTGAAAATCGGTCCACTATTTCTGAAATTAGAAAAATTTCCCCATGTTAAATCTGTGAAGATATGGGGATTTAACATGGGGAAATTTTTTTTTCGTAATAAAATCAATATTGGACCAAATTTCACAAAATAATAAAAAGGCCCACCCTTAAATTTTGATAAAATTTAATATTATCGAAAAAATATATTGTTTTTTGCATTGTTTATATATCCGTAAAATTTGGGCAGGTTTAGTGAAACAGACAGTAGTGTCATATACTGTTTTGACTATGTATGGAAATCTGGGTTACATCAAATTCGAAACTGATGTTTCACTGGCCGAATGAAGTCACATGATGTTACAGAATGAGGTGAGTGTAATCATGCAATCCAGTCGCTGCCACCTTGATAATAACAAAAGTAAACAGAAAAACTTTTAACATTTTGGCTTACAAACAAGGGGGATGTAAGTCCTCAGTGACCTTGACCATGGGTGGTCGGATATGGGTCATATGCAAAACAAAATACCATCCCATGACACACATTGTGGCCAAATATTATCAAAATCGGTGAAGTGTTCGTGAGTTATTGAAAATTGAAAGGTGTTACTAATATACGCACGTACGTACGTACATGGACTAACGCTGTTTATCCCGTGAACACAGTGCATATGCACGGTGCCGTGAAACATTTTTGATATCCTGTCAATACGACCTATTCACTGCATATGAATATGTGCGGTTGTCATGCTAGTCGATTTTCCGATTTTGAGGATGCGGCTGGGGTTAATTTTTGCATTTTAAAGCTATTTTTAGCGTAGCACTGAAACAGAATTGCCCTTCCCGTTTCCGAACCCTCACCAGTAGCCTATTTCACCAACATTGCAAAGAGTAGTATAGAGGGAGTCAAAATGATACCACCTGTGGTGGTATCATGTCCAACCATCTATACTACCCCCACCACCCCCGAAAAATCCAAAAATTGGTTAATGAGAAAATTGTATCCGACAGCAAATTTATGAATTTTGGAGAAAATAATTTTGATAATGCGTATAGGATATGAAACTAGGGTGTATTATATAACATTGTTAAAACCCAACGATTCGTTTACGAATATACATTTCTACGATATCGCTTATAAAGATATTGAAAAATTAATATTGAACAAGCACAACGAAAAATAGCAAAAGCCTCCACTCGTGCACACACCCCCAGCGACTGGGCAGATTTCTTAGCTGGCACCCAGCCACCGGGGTGTTGGGATCTTTCTTAAGCCCACGCATCTTTTGGCTCACTGTCTAGTTTTACGGTTCGCCTTTAACCCCATTGCCAATTCCTCAATTCAGAGAAACCGACGAAGTAAGGCGAGCCTATTTTGTGATTTGGTGATGGAATTGCAAGCTCTTATGCAGAAATCGTTTAGGCCGGCACCTTTGAGCTATACAATTCCATCACCAAATTCACACATATTTAGACTGCTACCATTAAACAGACGAGACGGACGTCATACCGGATCAACAACATGGCACACACGAGATGAGACCAATTGTTGAAAGGTCAACAAACGTATATATTCTCATCAGTTTCCTATACAACATATAAATGGTGTGCAAATTATAATTATTTATAAACACATAGAGAGGTTCTCGAATTTCCGGGATGGTTCGTCATTTTATCAATTTTGTAAAAAATAATAATAATTTAAAGCTGAGCAATTAATAATAATTAATTATATTGGTGCAGTAAATAAATTTACATAACTATGCAACCAACATGTGCAAAATCAATAGCCGAGGTAAACAGACGGCTATTTATAGCCGAGTGTATTTCTCCTTATCGGTGGTATGTAAACGACTATTGATTTATAGCACAGGTAAAGAAGAGACGGCTATTTATAGCCGAGTGTATTTCTCCTTATCGGTGGTATGTAAACGGCTATTGATTTACACAGACGGTGTGTACACAGACGGTGTGTACACGGGTTAGTTATAAACACTTAATGAGGCGATTACAGCGTAATGCTTGGATGAATTTGTTATACGATTACGGCGTAATTCTCAGCGAAAAACACACGTTGTATAGGTATGTAAAATTTGTTTACTGCTTTAAAAATTATTTACTAAAATATCACAATTTCAGGATGGTGGTGCTGTAACATTTCCTCCGACTTTATTTCCAGGTTTTACCCTAAATTTATCCCAATCAGTACACTCAATTTTGGGCATGGTGGCGCGCGCTTTGATTCTAATATCATTTTTTAATTCTTCATATCTCCCCATTTCTTCCACCACGGATTCAAACTCTAAATTTGATATTTTCTTATCGGCCAACGCTTTGGACACTATAACGTCGATGCTATTTTTCTTAGACCTAGCGAGAACGGATATTCTATCATGTTTTCTACTTTTTTTCTCGAGTTTTCCACCCGCCGCCCTAATTACCACACAAATTATTCCAGATAAAACGGTAATTCCACTCAAACCCCCTGCAAGTGGAACCGTTACAATTGTAGCTAGCGTTGCAGCAGTCCCCGCACCACTCATTACAGATAAACTTGCCAGAACCGTACTAGATGCTTCAGCTATGTTCGCCGCGCGCTTATATTTTTTAGCGTGTCTTTTTCTATTTGCACATTCTCTAACTAAAATATCCTGCATAGCGACGATATTATTCAACCTAAAATCTGAACGTTTTTCGTTAATTGGATACAGTGTTGATGGAGTGGTATTGACAATCGGATACAGTGTTGATGGATTGGTATTGACAATCGGAAGCGGTGATTCGTTAATTATAAATCAAGTTCAATTAACAATGTAACAATAGTGGAAGAACTCGCGGGGTCAGCGATTTTCGTAACAAAGTTAATAATATTACCTTCTGAAAGTCTAATTGGATCGTCACCATAGAACAAAACCATCCCTGATCTATCTCCAGCGAGTTTATTGGCTCCAATTGACCGTTCTTCACCATCCACTACAAGATTTACGATGACCGCGCCCACAGGTTTACCATTAGCATTAACCGAGCAGACCGACATTCGGAGAAGAGTACCTGGAGCTGTCATGGCGTACCCCCCTAATGTATTGGTCGCGTTGGCACCGAACGAATATTCATAGAGCCCCTCATTCAAGGGGCCCCGCTTCTCAGCCCATACTGTGATGACACGTTTTTGCGTTTTCAATGTTTTCACCAATCCGGCAAGCCCCCCGATAGAGGTATGGGCCTCAGCACGAATCTTTTCAGAGGTCTCCTCAAGTGCTTTGTTCGCGGCTCTACGAACACGTTTCAGTTTATCGGAAACTTCTGTTATTTTTCCATTTAGTTCAGTAAGCGCTACAGAGTCCTCTGAGCGCAACACCCCATACGCCTCCGTAAGGGCCGTCTGGTGGTCTTCTCTGGCTTTCTCAATACCCAACCGGGTATTTTTTCACCTAGTTCAGCAAGTGCTGCTTCTCTGTTGAGAGAGTCTTCTGAGCGAAACACCCTATAAGCCTCCATAAGGGCCACCTGCTGGTCTTCTTGGAGCCCCTCAACCCCCAACCGGGTCTCTTTTCGAAATTCTGTTATTTTTTCGTCTAGTTTAGTAAGTGCTGCTTCTCTGATGAGAGAGTCCTCTGAGCGCAACACCTTATAAGCCTCCGTAAGGGCCGCCTGATATTTCTAAACCCCCAACCGGGCCTCTTTTTGAAATTCTGTTATTTTTTCACCTAGTTCAGTAAGTGATGCTTCTCTGTTGAGAGAGTACTCTGTGCGCAACACCTTATAAGCCTCCGTAAGGGCCGCGTTGCGGTCTTCTCGGGCTTTCTCAATATCCGTTCGGACTCCCTCAACCCCCAACCGGGCCTCTTTTTGAAATTCGGTTATTTTTCCTCCTAGTTCAGTAAGTGCTGCTTCTCTGATGATAGATTCCTCTGAACACAACACCTTATGCATTTCCGTAAGGGTCGCCTGATCTTTCTCAATACCCGTTCGGACTCCCTCAATTTTCGCCCGGGCCTCTTCCCCAACTTGTGCAGTCGCCGTTAGCACTTCTACTCTAACATCTGCTATACTCATGTGAATCCCGTTTGTGGCCTTCGATATAATTGTATTGATCAGGGCCTTGGTTTTTCTGGTAGTTAAAAAGTCGCTCTCTGTCAGGACGAATTCCCCTTCTGCCGGCTCCAAATTCTTTGAATCTGTCACCCAATCCCGATTGGAATTGGAAGAACTACCTGGTCCGTATATACTCATAATAATTAATTTAAATTAAATTATAATATTGGGGCACCTATACTCAATTGGAAATTTCGAGAACGACCGAAATCGGGTAATAGTTATTCAACTTTCTCGCTTGATCATCGAGAATAGAGACCGTAAATTCGTGGATGTGCCCCGTTTCCAAAACTTTCATCTCGGGGTGTGGGAAGTCTAAGGTCACCGTATCCCCAAAGAAACAGTCGCTGGCTTGCATGGTTTTCAGTAATGTGCTAGGGGATCCGTCTACCGTGTTGTACGATGTGTTCACCCGATCCAGGTGCACCCTCAGAGTTTTCGTGAAGGCGAAGTCCACCGGGTTACCACCGACGTACTCACCCGGGGTAAACACTCCTTTATTTGCGGAGTATGTCTCTCTAAAACCGAGTTGAATACCCAACCCCGGGGAGACCACTACTTTACTATCAGGGCTGATGGTCATTGTTGCGAGCCCGGTAGCCTTCGATACTGTGAGGTTGATTATACCGTCAAGCTCTGAGTTGACAAAATCTTTGAGCTGTCTTATTCCCCACAGTCCGTGAGGCAGCTTTACACCGAATTGTTGTTCATCCTTCACATAGTAAAACCCTTCACTCTTTCCCACATTCTGCCATCCAACCGTGAAGGCGATTGATCTGAGGCCCACCCGGCGTTTTCCGCAGCAGTTGTCGATAGATTTTTAAAGTTCACAACTCTCTTTTTGAACATTAGTGATAGTAGCAAACATAATAATATCTTTCAATGGATACCAAAGCATTTAGCTTCAATTCTAATGCAAAGTACGCGGTCGGAGTTAAATACACACAAAAAGACGCTGTGAACCCCCTTGTACACCCAACTGTAACGGTCAGACCGGACAGTGGCTTTACCACCAACATTCCCGACATCTTTGAACAATATAGGCTGCCCAAGATTAAAACAATGGAGGCCGTAAACAGGTGGAAAGCAACACCGATGAACTTCTGGCAGAACCAGCTAAATATCGCTGTATGGTGTGCAACGGCCGGATGTGGAGTTTCACATCAAGACCATCTGACATCCAAGAATGTCATGCTCCGAGTGTCTACAACTTTCATGTGTATTACACCATTAGGAGGATTCTGAAAGAACTAGGTATTCCACTACCTCAAGACGACGGCTGTGATCCAATTTCAGCACATATGACCGTGTGGCGTTTGAAAGACTGTGTAACGAATTTAACGTTTCAAAAGACGCGGACTGGAGACAGAAAGCATTTCCTACCAGCACCGGCCTCGGGGACGTTCTCATTCGGGGCCAGTCCGGGAATTGGACGCAGACTGATTTTAGACACGATCACTCCGGCGACCACATTGTCAGTCGGAACGCCGGGAATTTTGACCCAGCGACGATGACCTTCGGGCCGGAAGTGTCTGGAGGTCGGCACTGCGGTGTCTCATCCTGCATTTGGTTACCTCCGAAACGGGCTCACGTCGATTACATACAGCAGGCTGCTGAGGTTCAGGACGTGTGGGGTACATTTATGTTAGATAAGGGTCTAGGGTTCATGCAGGCCGGGGTTACTCGCCTCAACGACTCCATTCGCACGTACGTCTGGGCCATCCTCGGCGCACAGAAGCAAACTCGCAGTTCTATACTGGGCACGGGAACGGCGTTTGATGCACAAAAACAATTCTTGGCACTTGTAGAGGACGCCATCTCAGCTAAGGTGGACCTGGAGAAGGCGATCCAGAATTATCAAGACTTTTTGCAGAATGCCAGCACCCCAGTAGACTACGTATTTGGAATAGGTATATATGGCGCCGAGCAATATGATACTACGAGACGACCCGGTTGACGGTTACAATAATCAGATCGTAATCGCCACCGTCAATCAAAAAATCGGCATCAACGGGAACGTGAACGCGGATATCATCAAACCCCCCACCAAGACGGTCATAAAAAACCCAAGCCAATCGCGATTGGATGCGCCTCACTCAACACAATCGGGATTGAAGTTGAACCCAGCACCCCCAATTCACGAATTGAGTCCCCCCAAGTCAATACACGAGGAGGAGAAATTACCGCTCGTCGTTGCCCTCGTGGTGATCGGACTATTTGCGCTTTGGTTTTAGGAACTCTCCAGAGAGTAAAAGTAAGAGACCTGTGATTGCCACGATTAAAGCCCAAGTATTTTTGGCGAGCCATCCAGCCGTTTTTGCTAATATAGATAGCAAGTAAGAAACGATACTTCCGATCAGTCCAGATCAGTCCGATTAGCCTTTCGGCTAATTTAGCCAGGAGACTGGCGAGGGCTTTTAGTTGTTTTTTTACTCACTCCTTGGCTCCACCGGATGGCGCGGGTGGTGGTGTGGTTGTTGGCACGGGTGGTGAAAGCTGGAACTATGGTCGATAGTCATGCCGATAGCAACGAGGATGCTTGCTATCGTGACACCCTGTTCTCTGAACAGAGTGCGAAGACGCTCACCGAGTGTCGTCTCCTCGTGCAGAACCCTCGAGATTGTTTCGCGGATCCGACTTATTTGGGTGCGGAGCGCCCCAAGGCAAGCCGATGCAGCCTCTAAGCGAGCTGCTCTTTCGTCCCGCAACGACCGCAGGCGTTCGGTGATCCGCTCGGTATATTCTCTATCAGGGGCTTCTCCAAGTTTTCTTTCTTCTATCGCGATATGTTCATCCAGCGCCGTGAGCTTGGCGAGGTTATGGACCAATTCGCCCCGGACTGATTGCATAGCCTTATCGAGTCTCCGGAGTTCGCGAAGAGGTAACGGTGGGTCATTCATCGTCCTGAGTATTCCGTCTATCTCACTTTCGCTGAGCTCCATTGTGTGAATAGCGTCGGTCGCTACACGAGGGACCTCGTTGATCTCGACAGTTTCTATCGCGGCGGCCGTCTTCGCCATCGTTCCGTCTGTAGAATGTAGGATCTCTACAGCGCGGGTCGGCATATTTGTTTTACCACGCGCCCAATCTACGAGTCCTAGTTCGTTCTTTATGATTTCGCCACCGCCCAGGTTTCCAGCAATGGTGTTCAGCGATAGGGGTTTTCCGGTCCTCATGTTGACGATCGGGACATTTGATGCTTTTATTCGCAACCTACCACGCAGATCCAATTCGAACTTGGAGTAGTCGCGGCCGACAGATGGGACCACACCTTTTTCTGCCAAATTGTTGTAGTAGTCGTCTACAGTTGACTTTATAATTCCTGACTTAGATCAACGGTGCGCCACTTATTTCCCCCAATTGCGATCACCATCGAGGTAATCGTCTCTGCCGATTTCATCCATGTCAATATCGTAATCAGTCATCTTTATAATTATATAATTATGTATTAAAGACAAAACCATATGGGTTTAATAGAGTTATTTATTTTCACTGAAATTATGTCTTCGAGTCAATACGGTCGCAAACTCAATCCATACCGCAGACTGCGTGAGCCCCTCGGGGCAAAAGGCGTGAGACAGAGTGTCGTTATTACGAACAACCCATCGACGATCGACCAGAACCAGCAGCTCTTAGTCCGCTTCCCCAACCTCGGAGCTAGCGACGTCATTGTGCCGGGTACTGTTGGCCTCGCTTTCACTATTTCGCTGACGTCGACGGACGCGGACCGAACCGTCGTTCAGAACCTGGGTCGCGCCATCGTCAAGAAGACGATGATAAAGATTTCTGGTAATGAGGTGATGTCGACCGACGACAGCAACGTCTACCATTGCTATCAGGACCTGTGGAAGACGGCGCAAGAGCTCGAAAACGCGGTCTATCAGGGTATTGACACCAGCCGAAATAAGAACGTAACCAAACTTAGAATCGGGGCTGGTAACAAGGCAGATAACGTCGCGAGCGACAACGCGATCGCGGCCGCTTACGGCAACCGCTTCTACATCCCGCTCGACTTTGAGTTGCTGGAGATTCACATGCCATACTATCAGAGTGCCTTGGCGGACCGCCTCGAATACGAACTAACGTTCAACGACTACGGCCGAGCTCTCATAGCCACCGACATGGCATCGAAGTATACAATCGACAATGTTTCGCTGGAGTACGACATGGTCACGATGCCCGAACTCGCGCGATTGATCAGATCCCAGTATGCCGGACGCGTTGCCATACTTTACGACCGAGTTCTTCGCCAGCGCAAGATGACGAAAGACAAAAGTGAAACATTGTCGAATATTAATGTCAACGTACCCGCCCGCTCCATGAAAGGTATAATGTTGCTGTTCGAGGAGGGTCGGTTCGCGCTCGGGGCTAGAACAACCGACAAATTCTATAACCTCAAGGATCGGCGCGAGCAAGCGAAATGGGTCGCCCTCTTTCACTGCAAGGACCGAGACTCATTCGATGAATGTCTTCGAGAGAACGACGTTATCCCAACGCGCGAGGAGTGCCTGGAGGTTAGACAGATGCTTTCGGAAACTAAGCACGCCAATCTTTTGCTAAAGTCTGATCAACCAACTGCTTATAAAGTTATTAATTAATTAGCAAATGCTTAAAAAATGCTGAACAATTAATTTTAAGAAAATTAGCAAATGCTGAACAATTAATTTTAAGAAAATTAACAAATGCTGAACAATTAATTTTAATAAAATTAACAATTGCTGAGCAATGCTGAACAATGCTTAACAAATGTTGAACAAATGCTGAGCAATTGCTGAGCAATGTTGAACAACGCTTAACAAATATTTAACAATGCTAAGAAAATGCTTAACAATGCTGAGCAATTGTTAACAATTTGGTGCTCCGCTGCGAGCTTTGTTGCGAGCATAACGGTGATCATAAGTATCGGGTGGTGCGCTTGGCAATGTTAGACTTATGAGACTTGTCAGTATAGTTAAATTAATTTTAAGAAAATTAACAATAATGAACTGCGATCAGCTAATGGAATAAACTTCAACGCCGACTGCCGACACGGTATCTTTCCTGAAAGATAATGAAACATCAACTCCAATTTCGACTGGGTTGAGTGCAACACCTGCCGATACGAATGAAAATGCTGCGCGACGAGAGTGGCTAGCTGCGCTGGTTGCTGGGGGACAATTGGAGCATTATCTCGGTAGGCATCTCTCAGTTTGTCAGGTGGATAAGATGTCAGATGCGGAGATTGATAAAATGTATGCGCGATACGAATCTAGGTTAGGTGCGGAGATGACAAAAACTCTTGCATCGGCGGCTATTCATTTGTACGCAACCGCCGTTAGTATACTTCTCCCTATACCAAACACCGCAGGAAAGATTCGCGATCTAGAGACTGACCCTTTTGAGTTGAACCCGATTACACAACATAAACATACAAAAAGACAGACAGCTGATAAACAAGATAAAATACTCGCCGAGCTTCGAGATGCCAAACGGTCGTTGCGATCCCCGGTTGCTGTTGAAACAGCAAAACACCCGTTGGCAGCTGTTTCTCCCCCTATCCACGAATTGGAAGAGCAATCTCCGATTGCTGTAGCTCCTACCCCCTATTACCTCAACATTGTTGAACCTTATTGAAAAATCATCCAGTGGGATGTTGTTGGGGGTCTGACAGTTGTGGGCACCCTGTGTGTGATGAAATACCTTTCGAAACAACCCACAACAGTGTTGAAGGCGGTTCCGAAGAAAGTTATGAAACACCAATCGCAATTGGATGCACCCCATTTAAACATTGATCGCGATCCCTTTCATATGCAATAATTATAACAATGGCTGAACAAGATGGTAAAATGAATGCGCTTTATCACGCCGTGGTGATATCGGGTCTCAGTATCTGGTATGCTCGACTAGCAAAGATGGCCTTAGGAGGGTCCGCTCTCAAATTGGACTTTACTGTGAGAGACGTAGGGCTCGTGATTTTAGATGTAGCGGTCGCAGTTTGGACCCGAGATTATCTAATTAAAGCTGGAATTTCACCCGTTAATATATGGAAATAAAATGGCTTCGATCGGAATAATGATAGGTGGTGCGATTTTACACGCATTGGCGTTCAGCGGTAGCAACTTTATATTCTCGAAAATGAGAAGCTCGGACGTGGATGAGGAGCGCAAGCGTCACGACTTAGCTGTAGAACAACTCCAGAGCGCAAAGGAAGTATGATCGAAAACACCAACCGCCCATCTGGACTGGGTCAACGAAGAGCTTCGCCGCGAGAATCACGCCGCACAAACTTTCCAGAACGTTGAAGAAGCCAACCGGGAGTACGCGCGGGCATATCCGCAGAAAAGTCTCTCACCGCTGGATCCCGAGCCCCAGCTTTCAGATTTTTATGTACCGTCAGAGGTTCAAAAAGACCGCGAGATCACATTCATCGTCGTGGGAATGTTTGCGACGGGTCTCGTCAGCTACTATATTCAATCGAGATTGAAATAATCAATAATTATTTTAAAACTTTTTTTTAAATATATATATATATATAGAACGATGTCAGCTGACGAACTTTATTTTGCTCTGATTGATGTAGGATACACGGCCCTTAAACACCGTTTACCTGGTGCAAAGAGTATGATTAGTCTGGCCCGAGATTCTCTCGAGACGTGGCGCGAGGACGAAAAAGCGGCCACACTTTTCGCAAAGCAGATGTTAGATTCCCCAGAATTCCCTCTCCTGTTCCAACCCAAACGCGATTGGGGCTGCAGCGAAACTTCCAACAAAGGTTTAATATTAACGACGCAGTTACCGGCCGATCTGATGAGGGCATGTTGGAGATTGTCTGATATATTAGAATACTTCGCATACGATGGACACACGCAAACTTGATACCAAACTATCGGTTCGCCTGGTGCGCAAGCTAGCAAACACGTACTACAGCCCCCGCGGCTACTGTAAGGGACTGACGGCCATCAAGAACCTCGCGGCGGCGACCAAGGTTTCTGAAAACGCCACCAAGGAATGGCTCAAGAAGCAGGCCATCTGGCAGATCTATTTACCCGCGCCTCACAATATTCCACGCCCGAAATTCGACGTGCCGGTGCCGAACCAAGTTCACAAAGCAGATCTACTGTTTCTCCCTCACGATCGCGTCGGCTACAAAACGTACAAGTACGCACTGACAGTCGTTGACGTAGCGAGTCTCTATAAGGGGACTGAGCCACTGGCTACGAAAGAGTCTACGGAGGTGGCCGAGGCTCTTTCCCGAATATATAAGAGGAGTCCTCTCAAATGGCCGAATCTTCTCCAGGTCGCTCCCGGCCGCGAGTTCATGGGCGCGGTCTCTCATCTATTGTATAAGCACAAGGTTTCTGTCAGACGCGGCCGCGTCAACATCCACCGAGACCAGGCAATCGTGGAGCGATTCAATCGAACCCTGGCTGAGAGGCTGTTCGGTCATCAATATGCCAAAGAGCTTGTAGAGCATCATACGCGATCAACCGCGTGGGTGGCCAGGCTGCCCGCCGTGGTCTCCGTACTGAATGGAGAGGTGACCAGATTGATCGACAAGAAGCCCGTAGATGCCATCAAGTCTAAAAGGGTGACGAGCAAGCCCTCTGCCGTCTCGCGCGGGCGACCCGTTGGTTCAGAGGATGTTGACGTCCGGTATCTCTATCAACCGGGAGAGCTCGACGGTGGCAGCCGCCGCGCGACTGATCCCGTGTGGTCTCTCACTGTATATCATCTGGATCGATCTATTACCAAACCCGATGAGCCCGTGCTCTACTATTTGACTCTCGCGGTTTTGTTCGCGAAGAACTTCTTGCGGTGCCTTCTGACACCCAGCTACCCCCGGATCTTTATATTGATTTATTAAAGAGGTTATGTACGTATTCCGTCTGGTAACACGCGTCTTTTATCGTAGTACGCCGAGAGTCCTAATGTTTGTTGACAGTACGTTTTCATAACACCGTCTTTCATTTTAAATCCTCTATTTTGTGCTACATCTATAATGTGTTTGCCATCTTCCCAATTTAAATTGTTAGTTCTCTTGGACATTCCTTTCGCAGAGTTTTTAATAATTAATTCTTTAGAAATCAAAATTAATTGAATTAAATATTTCTACGAAAAAACACTTACTAGATAACGCTATCGCCCTATCTCCGCTGAATTCCATTTTGAAAAGTCCTGGCTCTCTTTCGCTCCATTTATCCCAAGCCAACCATTTCTTTTTTTCTTTTTCAAACTCGTCTAGTAAGTTAGGTCTAATCAATTATTGTTTTTCCACTAACTCCTATATACATACTATCCGTGTCCATTTGTATTAATTCAAAGTCTTCTCATTTTACGTATTTGTCTAGAAATTCGTATTAAAATTCCAACATTCTCAATTTAGCTAGTTGATAAACCGCTATTCCACAGTGGAAGGGTCTCTTTACTGCACACCGGTGTTTTCGGGAAGATATTTCGTACGCATCTCCTATCTCTTCCAAATCGTCAAAGAATGTAGATCTTAATGCTTTGTCAACACAGGTTTCGTCTTGTGTATATGTCGTATTTAAATGTCTCTCCGTTACCTCTATCATTTTTCCACAACACGAGTTTCCTTATAATTTCATTATGTCGGCTACTGGTTTCTTATTTGGTTCTACATCCCCCGTTCGTCTTGCGGTTGTCACTTCTTTCGCGAACCATTCGAAGGGTTTACCACTAATATAATCTATAACACGATGAACTCCCGTTATTTCTAGTCCGTGTTTTAAATACCATTTCAACAGTGGCGCGTACAGCAGTACTTTAGTGGCGGTAATAGATCCCACCAATTGTTTTCCATCTCCTCTTGTTCGGCCAGTATCTTTTAAATATTTTAACATGTTTTTAACATGTGTGCGGGAACTTCATCAACCTCTACTTCTCTGTTTATACATATTGGGGACATTTCAGAAAACTTATCTTTTAAGTTGTGTGGAACTTCTATATCCACCTCCGCAAACCCAAACCAGTCTCCAGATAAAACCCTTTTACAAAACCTTTTAATAAATTTAGGGTTATGTGGGGTATCTATATGGTGTATAATTTCTCTCCCACACGGCATCTCTTTATCTAATGTAGATAAATATAACGCGTTTGCATCGTACCCCAAAACAGCCAGACATGTTTTTAATTCTTTATAATTACCCAATTCGTGAATTGGATTTCTAATCTTTGAAACACCGACTTTTGCATATCGTGTAAATATTATTGATGGACCACCAACTAGAGCGTCTTTCATCATTTCGTATGTTTCTTCTTTTGGTGCATATAGAGCATCCTCCGGTATAATAGTCTTTGAAGAGTTTTGTTCTTTAATGGTTCCTCTCAATAAATATTGCATAGCTACTCCAGGTAGTGTCACCGCGCCTTTGAAAATATTCACACCTCTGTGTTTATAAAATTCACACATTTTTCCCACCGCTTCTAGGAACGGTGCTACATCTAAATCGTTGTCATATTTCAACCAATCTCTGAAAGTTTTCATATTATTTTCTTCGAAAATTCTACGACATTTACTTAATTCTGTTTCATCTATTAACATTTTCCCAGATAGTTTGGAATACCAATTCTCTATATCCGGTAGTCCTGGGTATTCCAGTTTTTCTGGAGAATCGAACCACTCGTAAGGAAAGAAAGATTTCTGTCCTTTGCAGTCGTAGGCTTTTATCCAACAATCGTAACTTACACCAGGTCCTAGATAAATTATTACATCAAGAAATCTAAACATTGGAGTAAATAGAAATATTGTTGCGTTTGCACATTTTCCGACCATTACTTTCTTTGTTGTTGATGCCAGTTCACCTTATAGATATTTCTTTATTAAGTTTTTATCGTACTTACTGCTGTTAAAACCTATAACCGGTACTTGATATATCCACTGTTCGATCTTGGTGATTTGGTTTTTACGTAAATGTTCTGTATTAAACCCATATCTAAACCATACTTCTTCTCTTATAGCTTTTCCCCTGACATTCAAATCTTCTACGAATTTTTCTATAAGTTTTGCCGGCTCTTTATCACAAATATGAGTTACTGTTCCTGAGAAATTATCTCCTATACTAACGCTTACCGGAACGTGCTCGGCCTCGTATTCTAAACTATTACCGATAGTTTCAAATTCTGGCTGGAGATACGCCTCAAAATCATATACTATCTGATATGAATAAAGAGAAGTGTCGCAACCGATCTTTATATCTTTACCCGTTCTTTGGAATTCGCATTCCCACATACCTACTAGGTTGAATTATTTGCTTCTAATAAATTTATCTCTTCTCATAGTGGATGCGCATTCTTCTTTTCTATGCTTTGCATGAATCTCGCACCCGTGCCAGTAACAGCCGTGATATTGATATACTGTATTGGTTTCAGGACAGTATCCATCTACTAGAGCTCCTAAAATACATCTTTCACCCCCGTGTCCACACTGTTCGTGGTGAATGTGAATTCCCTCCTGCTTTTCCACAGAGTACATCCAATCGATCGCCCCATAACTGTTAGAACTTTTTGGTTAAAACGCTTTCTCAAACGACGAACGCGGGCGCTCTAAATAATTACCATCACATATTACTTTTGTCTCACCTTTCATACATTTTGGTCCGTGTCTCTTCATATTACTCGCTTTCGTGAATTTCTGTTTGCAATTATTGCAGGCGTAAATTTTTGATAGATTTTTAAAGTTTTTTATCAGAAATGCGTGATTATTAAACAGTCCTATTGTCATTGGTTTATTACCTATTGCCTTATAGTGCGCTGGTACCTTTTTCAACCACCAAACACCACCTTGTGTCGGTTGATATACTTCTATACCGATTTTAAAAAACTCTTCAACCTTTTTCATATCTGAAAAATGAATTGGTGAAACCACATTACTGCCGGTGTATTGCTTACTAAGTTATTTCGCTTTTTCTGTACATCTGTCAGGTCTTTTACCTGTTATATGCATAGCTAGACACCTGAACAGACACAGGTCGTCATTATACTTATCTAAAGAATACAAGAATACATACCTTTTTTATTCTTCAACCATTCTGGAAGTTCTCCTCCTGCTGCTTCTTTGGATTGTAGTCCCAAATCTATTCCCCTACTGCCCTGTATTAGCTTTACAAAAACCTCTACCCATCTTACAAACTTCCACTTTGTATTTGGTCTGTCTATTTTATCGGACATTATTCGTGTTTGCTCCTTATCTGACAGCCATTTCTTAACGGTTTTCATTGATGATAGTGGTTCGCTACCGAGATTTTTGTGCATTATTATAGTTATAGGTTTTCCATTTTTAATTTCCTCCATATGTTCTAGCTTGTAAGAATATGAATATCTCAAATAAAAATTGGTTGTTAGATACGGAGCGAGTTTATCGGACATGCGTTTAGACTCGTTAATGTCAATGTTTTTACGAAAGGATAATGTAACTACCCGTCTTCCATTTTCTACCTTTTCCAATGTTTCATCATGAGCCCCCAATATTTCTTCACCTTTTTCCACTATCGCGCGAACTATAGATCTTTTCTTATTATTTGGTATTGGGTGACCTGTGTGTCTAATTTGGGACAAATTATTGGTGCTTGAAGGTTTTATTACACTAGCCCTTAACCCCGCAATACTTTCTTTTTGAATTCTGTTACCAACTTCCTCTGCTAATGAGAGGTCTCCCTCTATACTACTCAAAGTATACTTTTCTAGCAAAGTATATTTTGAGGGACTAATCATTTATTTTCCCCGAAATGCATTATGTCATATAGAACTAACGACTGCATATATTTGATGACTAAAAGTATGCAGAATTATTATACTGAATTTATTACATTATCACAGCCAAAATGGCTGTGATAATGTAATAAATCCAGTATAATAAAAAATAATAAATTTATCCTAAAATTGAAAATTTCTCCCTCAAAGTATATACTTTGCTAGATAAGTATACTTTGCAATGTTGGTGAAATAGGCTACATATATTGTTTCCCATTCACGGTACTAGCCTACTATTCTCTATATATATATGCGTTGAGCTGCCCTGTGTAGCATCCTATCTTACTTGATGGTCGGACCATATCCTTAGAAGTCGACGTGGATCTCCTGCTCACATAGACTGGTGAAGTTGACCGTTTCCTGGATGCATGCCGGTGGAATTGCCTTTTCTCTATCTTCTCAAAAGCCTGAAATTTTATTTTTATTTAACCATTTCAATGATGCATAAAGCCAACAGGTGCAAACACTGTAGACCCAGATTAGCTGGTTCCCATCGTGCAGTGTCGTCAGGATCTGCAGCATTGTTATGTACATGTATGTTCAATTCTACAACAAAATCCACAAATTGTCTTTTGCTGTTTTTTTCTTCATATTATGTCTTTTTTTTCTCAATAAAAACATGTTTTGGCAGCACTTCATAATCATTTCCAATGAAAATACCCTGTGCACTGGACTTGAAAATACACAACCAACCGCGTAATTGGCTCGCTGAATCGTTTATTACACATGTAGTGTAATAACAGAAACTACTCGCATAAATAAATTCACATTGTACTGAATGGAATTTGCTATGGCATTTTCAGATTGCTTTTTCATTTTTGAGCACAATGGCGCGTATGTAAGAGGTCTATATTCGGGGCCTCTATGCTCATACCATATCCATACAGATATCGTATATACAGTAGAAGATCGATCTCTCGAACAGGTCTTTGTCGAACACTCCGGAAAATTCGAACTCGTCCTGTGGTCCTGACAAATTTCTCTATATAAATCATATATTTTTTACCTAAAATTCTAACTACGACAAAGTCGAACTCTCGAACCGAAGTCATGGTCCCTTGGTCAGTCAATCAGCGTAAAGTGCTATTGATAGCTCCTACAGGTAAGTCTGTCGCCAGCTGATCTGTTTGCCTAACGAGGTGTGAATATCACGATTGGTGGTCTCTTTGTTTTGTTTCGCTTGACAGGTGGTGACATTAAATCACGAATTTAAAAATTAAACGGTGTTAATTCCACTTCAAGACGACCACGATAACGAATTACTTTGAGCAAAATTCGTCTTATAATCGTTTTAATATGAAGGGACATGTTCATATTTGTATTCCTGAGTGACGAATGTTTAGAAAATAATATTCCGCCTTTAACATTTTTAAATGCCAAATTGTGAAAGTTCATTTAAATTATATTTTTACATTTTGTATATTTAATAAACCAGTGTGCTATTTATAGACACATTCTTGGGATATGATGTTTCGCACCTTTATTTATTTTTTCATTTTTTTTTATTTTTTATGCTTATATTTAACGGCGGCACTGGCTCTAGGACCTTGCATGCCGTCTCCCAAGAATGGGAGAAAGAACGGAGGTAGAGAATTTTGAGAGAAGCCGGTAATTCGTATTTACAGAGCAACTACGAATTATCGGTACCCATTTACAGCTGGGTGAACTGGAGCAGTGTGGATAAAGTGTCTTGCTCAAGGACACAACGCACGCCGCTAGTCAGGCTCGAACCCACGATCCTTGGATCAGTAGTCCGACACACTAACCATTACGCCACGGCGCTCCACATTCCTTTATTTATTGAATGTTATTTTACGCCAATCTTTTGCAAACACTTTACTGCTTGTGTATGCAAATGATCCGTGATAAAAAAACATTCATTAGCAATAACCAGATGGCCGCGGCCCGCATGTCGAGCCCGCCGAGGCATTTGATGGTCTAAGAGTGTATGTATTTGAAGTTTGAATTAAAGGTTGTGGAGATATAAGGTATGTAAAAGCTTTAACACAAATTTTAAAGTCATTTGACCTTGATCTTAGGCATGTGGGCCGCATGGGTGGGCTATTGAATCAAAATATGGACGATAATAAAGAATTATTTGAAGTTTGAAGTAAATCAGAGTAAGTGTTGTGGAGATATAAGGTATGTAAAAACTTTGACACAAATTTCAAATTCATTTGACCTTGACCTTGGGCATGTGGACCACATGGGCAGGCTATATAATGAAAATATGGATGATGAATAAGAAGTATTGCATGTTGGAAGTAAATCGGAGTAAGTAGTGTGGAGATATAAGGTATGTTAAAACTTTAACACAAATTTCAAAGTCATTTGACGTTGACCTTCGGCATGTGGACCACATGGGCAGGCTATGGAATGAAAATATGGATGATGAAAAGTATTGGAAGTTGGAAGTAAATTGGAGTCACAATTGTGGAGATATAAGATATGTAAAAAACGTTTGACGGACGCACGACGCACGGACGCACGGACGGACGTTCCAACATTTTGGGTCTATGGGGTATTTCCATTGTTTAAAGAACAAAGAAAAAGCCCCTAAACAACAATAGAGTTTATGAGCTTACGGAATATTACAAAGGAATCTTTTGTTCCTAACCACGCCCCTAAGCTCTCAAACCCCCGGACGTTGGCCCGCACAGACGCACGGACGAACGGACACCCGGACGTCATTGTGATCACTATGTTTCGCTTTCCGCAAGCGGGCATGGTCCAAAGGTTGTGAAGTTGTGGTTGTCAAGCTTAATTATAGCATAGTAAAATAAACACGTTTACAATGGGAATGTTGCTCACGACAACTACTGGCTTTCGATATGACAAAAAAGAAAAAGACGAGACGGTGTGTAATATTCAGTTTAATTAACAGTTTATTTATTTACGTATGCATACATATTGAAATAAAATAATTAATTCATTATATTTGTTTATTTGATATTTCTTCCAGAAGGCCATACACACATCAATCAATGGTGTCATTCCTAAATGGAATGAAATCACTGACTAGTATTGATTTTCTTTCCCTCGAACTACGCCTGACTCGAACTTTTATTCGAGTCTGTTGCCGGTTCGAGAGGTCGATCTTCTACTGTATGTACGAATATTGTATATTTGTTTAATATTCGTATAGTATGTTTGTATAATGTAGACGAACGGTATAATACGTTGATATGGTACAAACATACCAATATTAACAATCATACGATATTCCCATTAAATATACCAATATTATACATATACGATATGTATACGATATTTAGATATACAAATATGTAACCAGCAGAAAGGCGCTACTGTACGAAAACTAGGCTTAAGCGGTTATGGAATAATAAGTTACATTGCTATCTTTTTGTCATATGCCACGCCTGTAACCACCTAAGACCCTGAATGTGTGCCTGGACGGGTATCGGGTGGGCGGGCCGGGCGTGCCGGGCTGGCTGGTCAATGCATGTCAAGAATAGAGTTTACACGAGTGGTTAACCCTTTCAACACTACAGACCTCTATAGCAGTGTTTGCAAACAGTGTAGATCCAGATGAGACAGCTCGTGACGAGCCGTATCCTCAGGATCTGCACTGTTTGCAAGTAATTTTCATATATTTAGAGAGAAAAACCCACACATATTTTATTAAATAATAAATTGACATAAAATAAATTTTAGGTATACAAGCAGTGTATGAGGATTGTATTTTATAAATGGACTGGTCTGAAAATCATATTGTGACAATTGAATTGTTCGGAAAATTAACATATGAAAATCCATTCCAATTATTTAGGGGTGAAAGGATTAAACATTGGCCCGTGCACCGAGCATTTGCTCCAATGAGTTACCGTAACAGTGGCTATGTCCTCTGGGTAGACCACCAGTAAAATCTTCCTAATCCCAGTGCTGGGGAGAGTGTCGGAATGTTGTTGAACGGCCGTAAACATCAACTTAGCCACTATATCCGCCGGGAATCCAAGTACGCCTGTACCTAAAGCCGGGAACGCCAGTGATGTTAGTTTCTGTTCATCAGCCAAGGCCAGGCAGCGCTCCACAAAGGTCCTCATTACCTGAAGGGAAATAGAGAATAGTAGGTTATTGCCGTGAATGGGAAAAATATCTGGCAAGGCTCAGGAAACGGGATGGGTGATGCTCTGCTTTAAAATGCGAAAGAATAACCCCAGCCACCGCACATATTCATACGCAGTGATTAGGTCGTATTGACAGGATATCAAAACTGTTTCACGGCACCGTTTTTTCACAGCACATAAGCACCGTGTTGACTGGATAAATATAGAATACTGTTGTAACCGTAAATATTTGGACACCATCAGAATCATCTTCCATGTGGTTACATGCTATCCAGTGATTTACCGTGATTCTGGAGGGATTTATTTTCTTGAAGGAAATATGTCCTCCTAGACATTCGCGAGACGTAATTGACGTCACGTTTGGACGTCATTTCTGGAGAAGGGCATGTAATATACAATTTATTCCAATACCATTTTGAAATACCAGATTTATTCCTTGACATCTGTAAATCCGACAAAGAAACTTGTGCTCTGCACTCGTTTCTTTATCAGATTTACAGCTGTCTCGGGAAATAAATCTGGTATTTCAAAATGGTAGTTGAATAAACTTTATATGTATATGTGCTAACACAATGGGTTTTCGTCAACAAAATTGAAAATTAAAACAAGATACCCCAATAGGACCGAGTCGCTCACCTGACAAAATATTCACCAGAGCTATTGACTGCATGGATAAATACAATTGTACTGTAAATTTGCCACATGATCAATAACTACTGTCTGTTCCACGTTTTGCTGCCGACGAACATTTGGCCATTAAACACATTAAATCTAAAAACTATTTAAGGTACTTTTTATCAATAACAAAAAAGTCACTGCTGGTCGTCTGCTGCTTTTATTATACATGTATGTCGTTACCTAAAATAAAGCTGTTACAGCGGCGCATCAGAATTGTCACCAATGCAGACGATTCTAGTGCATCGCTAAAGCAGTAATTATTACAAAATGTCAAAATTAGTAAACAAAAGAAGCAGACGACAAAATTCTATTCGGGGTTTTAAGGGTTAAATCTCACATTGAACTTATGAATATGAATTTTGCAAGTGTGTATGAACAATATGGCCACTGATCGCTCTGCATACTTGTGCGGCTATATATGTGGTCTTCTGATTTCAATTGGCTTTTCGCAATTTTAATTGGGTATTTAAGCAAATACGCAGCAGCTTATCTGGAACTCTGGCAACATTTCAAAGGTTAACCACAATTCTGCTGAACCGATCTCACAGCTGAAAAAGAGAGTAGATAGTGAAAACGTTCTACAATCTTAAGCCCTAACTCTTACTATGTTGAGTTAAATTTTGTCGTCTGCTGGAAAAGTTTTATTTTCGATATTTCTCGACAAAAACCTGTTTTGACAGCGCATGGAAATCGTCTCCACTGAAGACGATTCTCATATGCTGTAGAAACCGTTGTTTTTTTTTGGTAAGAATTAAGGCAAAAATGAAAAACAGCAGACGACAATTTCAATCTACAGCGTAATGAGGGTTAAGACTTATGCGAGACAAGCCATGTGATTTTGTACCTAAGAAGATGTGCGACGACTTATCCTGAAAACTATTTACAAAATTATGATATTTTCTGTAAACAAAGTCAAAAGTTGCGAACATGTGCAGAGGATCGAAATGCGGAATTCGTTAACTTTTGATGTTATTTACCGAATATATCAGTTTCTGTAAATATCAGATATCATACATATTCTTAATACGAACCAAATCACATGGCTTGTCTCGTGTGAAGGTTGGGCCTCATGAGAATTTTTACACAATGTTACTTCAACTATAGATCTGAAGATGATTGTCCCTGTCAAAGATGAATACCAGCATACCGTAATAACCCTGAATATCTGGACACAACTTGATTTGGAAAACACGCATTAACCCTTAAAATGTTGAATTAAATTTTCTCGTCTGCTGATTATTTGATGTTTTCCATATTTCTCAACAAAAACATGGTTTGGCAGCATATTTTCCTCATTTCTTCTCGAAAGTATACGTTGTCACCACTCATTTGAAACGTCTCGCCGATACGGTTCAAATGAGTGGTAACAACATATACTTTTATTGAGAAATAAAGTAGAAAATCTGATATATTTTTTCAACAAAATTTATTGTATCCGTATTTAAGTATTTAAGTCCAATTCCTGTTAACCCTTAAATGCTGAATTCAATTTTCTCGTCTGCTGATTATTTGATAGTTTCCATATTTCTCAACAAAAACATGATTTGGCAGCAGTTTAGAATCATTTCCAATGGAAATGATTCTAAAGTGCTGTCAAACCATATTTTTATGGAAGAAGAAGACATAATATGAAACAACAGCAGATGACAGTTTTCGGTTCCCGCCTTCTAAGGGTTAATACAAGTACATGTATATGGTTTCGCACATGAATTTAGGGTGAGTATGGTTGCACAGGTTTAACACAATACCAATGTATTATTTACAATTTACTTTTTGGAAACCACTATTTTATATGGGTTTCCCAAAACAAATGGTGTCTGAATATTTAGGGTTATTACGGTAACTGCAGTATTTGAGAAACACCATGTGATTTTGTACCTTCGGACATCTGCGTAATTTCATAAAATAGGTTTACAAAATTTACAATATTTTTCGTAAATGTCGTCAAAAGTCGACAAAACTTTCCAAGTACATTCCGCATGTACTCTGAAAGTTTTGTCAACTTTTTTGACATAATTTATGAAAAATGTTGCAAATTTTGTAAACGTATTTAATGAAATTATGCAGATGTCCGAAGATACATGGCGTGTCTCATTTAGTTTAATACAAACCGTTTCAGAATAACCTTGACCTCCATCCCACTTCTCCAGCATCCCATGGAACACCTGCTGGCACTGCAGTTTCCCGCCGGTTGTCTTAGCAACCTCACCCAGGCGGATACCGTCGGGATAGTTGGTGGCGCAGTCCTGCAGTAAGGCTTCACCACCAACGGTCAGTAGAGACCTCGAGATGGCACCGATCCTGACATCAAGTTTCTGATTGGTAGAATTTACCAGGACATCAACCTGCAGCCAATCAAAATAATGGAAAATTATTTAATCTGGAACAGAAAATGAGTGCTTGTGTAATTAATAAGGAAAAATAATTAAATCCATAAAAATTGTTTTCTGTTTTATTTCTTCCCGACAACAATTATTTTTAACCTAACCATTTATTTAATGAAAGTATTTGGCATCCATAGTTTCCTTGTTCCAATCTTGGTGGGATTGTTTTTATACTTGGTAGTCTTATATTGTGCCTTGTGCAACAAAGCATCACATCTAAACATACATTAATTGTTGACAAAAGAGAAAATGTATGGGTTTAAATTCCCAGCAACAGCTAAGGTCATATAGAGAAGGGACCACAGTTTAAAGTCTCATCCGACAGACCAGTGGGATCGAAATACTATGTAAGTATTTTTCACACATACGGTGAGGATTGAACTCAAAGCCTCCAGTATTGAAGTCAAATTCCCATATATGTCCCCTACTGCCACGACCGATCCCTATTGTTGACCGAAATGCAGTTGCTACCGGTAACAACACAAGGTGACCATAGTAACCAGGAGACCCGAGAACACCAGTTTCTTGGAAGAACACTTCATCTGTCCATCAGAAATCAGGCATATCTTCACCTGGGCCCGTTTAACTAAACTTTGTACGACTAAAATGTTCATAAGTGTAAAATTGTGATAATCTGTAAATTTTACATTTGCAATGTTTTCTTGTAAACAATTATTGGATTTACATTTATTGACGATAGGCTGCATATGCAGCTTATGCTCAGTACATGTAAATCCATTAATTGAAATTTCCATACGATCCTAAATTTGCACTTACGAACATCTTTGTCGTACAAAGTTTAGTGAAACGGGTCCCTGGTAAACATGTTTGGCTACCATTGGGAGCATACTAGCTACAATAGTTTGCCTCCAATATGTTATCTACGGCTAAAATTTGACCCATTCACAAAATGTGAGCAACCGAAGTGCATTCCCAAACCTGTTGTGTTAACATTTTGTAAACTGTATCTTGTATACATTGAAACAAATATTATTTGATGTAGAACTAGTAAATGGCCTAAAATAATAGAACAGGGAAATCATTTTCCCATGGAAGCCATCTTTTCTCTTCTTGTTCAACATTCAACATAATGAAATGAAGCTTTCAAATTTAAAAGACATACATGTAAATGTCAGATAAACACACTGACATGGTGAAATAACCAATATCTGCATGTGTATGTTCTTTATTAAGAATTTAATGATGCAGTTTTCACATATCGCTAACATATCAAACACACCGGATAACCGATTGCAAAAACACTCTCCCATGTGTTACATTAAAAAGATGGGGTTGAATTACTACCCTCGCGAGAGGTATGGAGCGGGGTAGCAATTTTGTTTCTCGGAGCATACAAGCTATTGCAATACGATGCGGATTAGAGCATATGTATGGCAAGTTCGAAATTTTCTGCATACCATATTTATTCTAATTCAATTTTCTGCAGTTGTTTGTGCATTCTCACTGCACAAAACATTGCAACTATGATGTTTGAAATGACAGTTCTATGTGAAAATGACATAGTTTACTGAAAATATGGGAGGTGGGGGGGGGGGGGGGGGGGGGGGGGGGGGGGGGGGGCGGGGGGCTACTATTAGAGAGGGGGTTACTATTAGAGTAAATGATGTATGTAAATTTTAAAAGTTTTTAGTAAGTCAAAATTAATTTATGTATACATAGTATATAATATACATATAATAGACTACTGCTATATTCCTTCCCTGATAACAAATAACACATAATCCTGATGGAAAGTTACATTGTATCTACAAGCATATTTATACATGACAAATTTAACCCTTACACCGCTATCTTAATGTTTTTGTTGAAAACATCTGTAATCTTATTTTTTTATGAGTTTCTTGGTCATTTATCTCAGGTGATATGTATGTTCATGATCGCATAGCAAAAATCTATGGCTCAGAATGATAACATGCCTGATTTACAGTGTGGAACCTCTCTAAGCCGGACACCCTGGGGACCTCACAGGGTGTCCGGTTCAGAGGGGTTTCACTGAATATCAATGTAGTACCCACATTTTGTTTTGCTAGTTCCCCCTTGACGACTGTGACGTGTATCGGAGAGTCCCTGGAGCGGAACGCCCCACTATCATCGCCAAACAACTCCTCGGGGCTACCTCCAGGACTGTCCGGGGAGCTCTCATGGCCTACAGAAAAGTGAATGTAAATGGGATTAAACCTTTCACCACTAAGTAACTGGAACAGATTTTGATATGTTAATTTTCCGACCGTATCATAAAATAATTTTCCGACTAGTCCATTTATGATAAGGGGGTGTTTTTGTTCTAAAAAATATGAAAATTACTTGCAACTAGAACATGTGTTCATAGACCACGAATGCCCCACATATCACTTTGATAATAAACGAGGCAAAATTCCATGTCCAAAAGGGGAGATAATCCATGATCTGGGTGTCAAATCAACAATCAAAATAAACTTTTACGAGTTACAAGGCAAAATTGCCAAATTCTATGTCGAAAAGGGTGAGATATTTGTCCAATCAAAAATTTAAATAAACTTTGCGCATCTATTCATCAGAAGAAAAGCTACATACCGAGCTGCAGGTCTGTAGCTTTTACGGTTTAAACGTTTTACGAATCACAAGGTGACGGACGGGATTGGACGGGATTGGACGGGATTGGACGGACGGGATTGGACGGGATTGGACGGACGGACGGACGGACGGACGGACGGACGGACGGACAATACGGCCGGAGGACGGACGGACGGACCGGACGGACGGACGGACGGACGGACGGACGGACGGACGGACGGACGGACGAACTTACATTTCGGACCTTAGGGGGTACTTGCTATATAAAAGATCAAAGGAAATACCCCGTAAGACACAATAGGCTTACGGGGTACGGAATAAGTTCCATTGTCTTCTATTGTCTTAGGCCACGCCCCCCCCCTACCCCATAAGTACCCTAATGTGTGCCCGGACGGACGGACGGGACGGACGGACGGGACGGACGGACGGACGGATAAGGGTAACACTAAATGTCTTTCATGATGGGGCATATAAAGTGCAGATTCTGATGAGACGGCTCGTCACGAGCTATACTTTTTGCCAATACCACAATACAAGCCTGTGGTGTTGAAAGGGTTAATGTCCCAGCAACAGCTAAGGTCATATAGAGATGGGACCACAGTGTAAACTCCAGTAATGAAGTCCAATGTCATATCCCATAGGCCACGGCACATCCCTACCATCATTCCCTACATATTACTACTACTGTCTGTTTCACGAAACCTGCCCAAATTGTACGACCATATAAACAATGCAAAAACAGTATATTATTTGATAATATTAAATTTTATAAATAATTAAGAAAGAGCCTTCTTTTTCGTGAAAATTGGTCAAATATTTATTGTATTACGAAAGATTTATTTGTCTATGGGAATTTAACATGGAGTAAAAGGAGATGGAGAAGCTGTGGAATTTGTTTGGAAATTGGCTCAGAAACCTAGCTTGGAAATGATCTAACTAAGAAAACAAAAGTTAAATTTTGAAAATCGGTCCAGTATTTCTATAATTGAAAACATTTCGCCACGTTAAATTCACTCTGTGAAGATGTCTATATGGGGCTTTAACATGGGGAAATTGTTTGTTCTCAATCAAATCAATATTTGACCAAATTTCAGGAAATGAAAAAAAGGCTCATACCTAAATTTTCCTTTCATTTAATATTATCGAAACAAAATATTGTTTTTGAATTGTTTATATAGCTGTAAAATATAGCTGTAAAAATTGTAATTTTCTACATTTATTATTAAAATAATACAATTTGATCAGATACAATTACCGGCATTATCATCATTCAACGAAAACTATTAATAATTTCTTTTTACCGGCATTCAACTTTTTTTGTATTTTCAACTAATATTTAAAACTGTTTTGAGAGCTAAATGTATCCCTTTTTCAAAGTTCTACACACTAATTGTGCCCCTTTTTCAAAGTTCTACACGCTAAATGTGCCCCTTTTTCAAAGTTCTACACGCTAAATGTGCCCCATTTTCAAAGTTCTAAATGCTAAATGTGCCCCTTTTTCAAAGTTCTAAACGCTAAATTTACCCTTTTTTAAAAGTTCTAAACACTAAATGTACCCCTTTTTCAAAGTTCTAAACGCTAAATTTACCCTTTTTCAAAAGTTCTAAACACTAAATGTACCCCTTTTTCAAAGTTCTAAACGTTAAATATGCCCCTTTTTCAAACTTTTAAACGCTAAATGTGCCCCTTTTTCAAAGTACTACACCCTAAATTTGTCCGTATTTCAAAGTTCTAAACGCTAAATGTGCCCTCTTTCAAAGTTCTAAACGCTAAATGTGCACCTTTTTCAAAGGTCTAAACGCTAAATGTGCCCATTTTTCAAAGGTCTACACGCTAAATGTGCCCCTTTTTCAAAGGTCTAAACGCTAAACTGATGTGTCCCTTTTTCAAAGGTCTAAACGTTAAATGTGCCCCTTTTTCAAAGTTCTTAACGCTAAATGTGCCCCTTTTTCAAAGGTCTAAATGCTAAATGTGCCCCTTTTTAAAAGTTCTAAGCGCTAAATGTGCCCCTTTTTCAAAGGTCTAAATGCTAAATGTGCCCCTTTTTCAAAGTTCTAAACGTTAAATGTGCCCCTTTTTTAAAGGTCTAAATGCTAAATGTGCCCCTTTTTCAAAGTTCTAAACACAAATGTGCGCCTTTTTCAAAGTTCTAAGCGCTAAATGTGCCCCATTTTCAAAGGTCTAAATGCTAAATGTGCCCCTATTTCAAAGTTCTAAACGCTAAATGTGCCCATTTTTCAAAGTACTAAACGCTAAATGTGCCCCTTTTTCAAAGTTCTAAACGCTAAATGTGTCACGTTTTCAAAGTTCTAAACACTAAATGTGCATCTTTTTCAAAGGTCTAAATATACCCCTATTTCAAAGTTCTAAACGCTATATGTGCCCCTTTTTCAAAGGTTTAAACGCTAAATGTGCCCCTTTTTCAAAGTTATAAACGCTCAATGTGCCCCTTTTTCAAAGGTCTAAACACTAAATGTGCCCCTTTTTCAAAGGTCAAAACACTAAATGTGCCCCTTTTTCAAAGGTCTAAATGCTAAATGTGCCCCTATTTCAAAGATCTAAATGCTAAATGTACCCCTTTTTAAAAGTACTAAACGCTGAATGTGCCCCTTTTTCAAAGTTATAAACGCTAAATGTGCCCCTTTTTCAAAATTCTAAACGCTAAATGTGCACCTTTTTCAAAGGTCTAAACGCTAAATGTGCCCATTTTTCAAAGGTCTACACGCTAAATGTGCCCCTTTTTCAAACGTCTAAACGCTAAATGTGCCCCTTTTTCAAAGTTCTAAACGCTAAATGTGCCCCTTTTTCAAAGGTCTAAATGCTAAATGTGCCCCTATTTCAAAGTTCTAAACGCTAAATGTGCCCCTTTTTCAAAGTACTAAACGCTGAATGTGCCCCTATTTCAAAGTTATAAACGCTAAATGTGCCCCTTTTTCAAAGTTCTAAACGCTAAATGCGCCCCTTTTTCAAAGTTCTAAACGCTAAATGTGCCCCTTTTTCAAAGGTTTAAACGCTAAATGTGCCCCTTTTTCAAAGTTCTAAACGCTAAATGTGCCCCTTTTTGAAAGTTCTAAACGCTAAATGTGCCCCTTTTTGAAAGGTCTAAACGCTAAATATGCCCCTTTTTCAAAGGTCTAAACGCTGAATGTGCCCTTTTTTCAAAGGTCTAAGCGCTAAATGTGCCACGTTTTCAAAGTTGTAAACGCTAAATGTGCCCCTTTTCAAAGTTCTAAACGCTAAATGTGCCTCTTTTTCAAAAGTCTAAGCGCTAAATGTGCACCTTTTTCAAAGGTTTAAACGCTAAATGTGCA
Organism: Conchocele bisecta; assembly: GCA_029237695.1. NCBI lineage: Eukaryota > Metazoa > Mollusca > Bivalvia > Lucinida > Thyasiridae > Conchocele > Conchocele bisecta. Next base: position 85,146,820 of record CM055272.1, read on the forward strand.
CTTTTTTCAAAGGTCTAATCGCTAAATGTGCCCTTTTTTCAAAGGTGTAAACGCTAAATGTGCCCTTTTTTCAAAGTTTTACATGCTAAATGTGCCCCTATTTCAAAGTTCTACACGGTAAATGTGCCATTTTTTTCAAAGTTCTACATGCTAAATGTACCCCTATTTCAAAGTTCGAAACGCTAAAGTTGCCCCTTTTTCAAAGTTCTACATGCTAAATGTGCCCCTATTTCAAAGTTCTACATGCTAAATGTGCCCCTTTTTCAAAGTTCTACATGCTAAATGTGACCTTATTTCAAAGTTCTACATGCTAAATGTGCCCCTTTTTCAGAGGTCTGAACGCTAAATGTGACCCATTTTCAAAGTTCTAAACGCTAAATGTGCCCCTATTTCAAAGTTCTACAGGCTAAATGTGCCTCGATTTCAAAGTTCTACACGCTAAATGTGCCATTTTTCAAAGGTCTTAACGCTAAATGTGCCCCTTTTTCAAAGGTCTAAACGCTGAATGTGCCCCTATTGCAGAGTTCTAAACGCTAAATGTGCCATTTTTCAAAGGTCTTAACGCTAAATGTGCCCCTATTTCAAAGTTCTACACGCTAAATGTGCCCCTTTTTCAAAGTTCTACATGCTAAATGTACCCCTATTTCAAAGTTCGAAACGCTGAATGTGCCACTTTTTCAAAGTTCTACATGCTAAATGTGCCCCTATTTCAAAGTTCGAAACGCTAAATGTGCCCCTTTTTCAAAGTTCTAAATGCTAAATGTGCCCATTTTTCAAAGGTCTAAACGCTAAATGTGCCCCTTTTTCAAAGTTCTGCAAGCTAACTGTGACCCTTTTTCAAAGTTCTAAACGCTAAATGTGCCCCTTTTTCAAAGGTCTAAACGCTAAATATTTTTTTTTTGTCATTTAATATTTTATTCTCTTTGCTACATGTACATGTACAAATACAATGATATGATTAAACATACAGTTCATTAAACATAGTACAGCTGTTCTGCCAGTTCAACAAAAACATGAATACATCATAGTCTGTATAATTAACCTAAGAATACATGTCTACATGTAACATTGAGTTTTTATACTAAAATATAGGAGTCTATATAGGGCATACGGGCTATGAGATTGGTATAGGTCGGAGAAGAAAATGTCCAAAAATTGGGGACGGGGGTCAAATAAATGGTCCGGGCTCATACATATACATTCGTTGGTTCTTATATCAAACGATTGTGTCTACGTATTTTGTTCTATAAAGTCACTCCATTTTGAATGAAAAGTATCTAGTTTATTCTTAATAGTGGCAATAGTTTCTTCTATTTTTATTGTGTGCTTCATATATGTGTTAAAGCGGCCTATCGATGGCTGCGTTTCATCGTATTTGCACATAAAAATTAAATACTTTGCTAGAAGAATTAGGAAGCTTATAATCATTGTTTTATTTTTGCAGTCGACCTTCACGTTACAAAATGATATGTTTTCATATGTTAAATTACTATTGTAGTCTAGTCTACTTGTTTGTAATAGTATGTTGATATCCGACCATAATGATTGTATGACAGTGCATTCCCAAAACATATGCTTATTAGAATCCACATTCATATGACAGAATTCACATAAGTTTGAAGGTTTTAATTTGCATTTGAATAAAAATCCATTGTTTGGAATTATTCTCATTAAATATTTGTACTGAAACGCACGAAGTTTTGTGCTTATTGTGCTTTTATATGACAATGAAAAAATACCTTTCCATTCGATATCTTGTTTATTTAACTCACTTTCCCATTTAATTATATGTTTTTGCTGTGTTAATTTCATGTTTTCAATCTGTATATTATATAACATTTTATTAATATGTTTTGATGATAAATTGATTTATTTTGTATTTCTGCGTTTTATTATCCAACGGCACGGTTTTCATTTCTATTTTCCATTCGTTTTTAATATTACCTAATAATTTGTAATATCTCAAGAAATCTCCATTATTTATGTCATATATAGTTGTCATATCGTTGAAGCTGTAAAAGTCTTTTATTCTAAAATCATATATGTGTTTTAAATACATTATACCTCTATCATACCAGTCTTTATAGAAGAAGGTTATATTTCTTTCATTTTTTATGTTTGAGTTATGCCATAATATTTCATATGATATGTTGGTATATGAATGTTTATAATTGATTTTGCACCAAGATGTTAACATATTGTTTAGAAACGAATATTGTTTTACAAGGTGTTTTGTGTCATTTGAATTTAGATTGCTTTTAAATAGTACAGTATCACCATATTTACTTAGTTCCTTATTATATGCTTTTTTTAATTGATTCTGATTAGTACCTTTTAAGCGTTTTATCCATGAACATTTTAATGAATTGATGAATGCATGTATGTTAATCATTTTCAAACCACAGTTTTCATAGTTTTATATTATAGTTTTTCGTGCTATTTTATCGGGTTTACCATCCCAGAGAAATTTGTACATTATGTCATTAATCTGTTTGATTGTTTCTTCAGCCGGGTTCTCTAGGACTGTCAGTGGGTATATTAGTTTTGGTAACGCGAAGGTCTTTAACACAGTTATCTTGCCGATTAATGTCAAGTTCCATTTATGCCAGTTTGCTAAACAGTTTTGAAATGACTTAATTTTTTGGTAATACATTTAGTTCATGTAGCTGTGTTTTATTGTTTGTGAATATTATTCCAAGTGTTGATGCATGGTCGTTTGACCACGTATATCGATTGCTATTACACCATTGACTTGGGTTATGCCTAAGTTCCCCAATCTTTAATGCTGTACATTTTGATTTATTAAGTTTTAGACCTGATATTATTGAAAAAATGTCTAGTGTGTGTATTAGTTCTTTAAATGAATTTTCAGATCCATCAAGCGTGAAGCTTGCATCATCTGCGAATAGTGTTTGTTTTATTTCATTTTCACCTAAAGATAAACCTTTTATTTCTACATTTGCTTCTATTTGTCGGACAACCCTGTCTAACACTTTTTTTAACACTGAAAAAGTTTGACAAATTGCCATTATTCGAAACACAACTTTTTGCATCGTTATAGAATAGCGATATCCATTGTATTAATGAATTACCAAAGTTAAGATTGTTGAGGCATTTAATTATAAATCCATGGTCTAGGCTATCAAAAGCTTTCTGGAAATCTGCAAAGAAGATTAAACCTGGTGTATAGTTTTCATTAGCTTCATTTATTATTTCTATAAGTGTCCGTACGTTTTCTCCTATATATCTACCTTTTATAAACCCCGTTTGATTCATGTTGATTATTGTGTTTAATACCTTTTTTTTTCTGTTACCTATAACTTTTGTCGCGATTTTATAGTCTACATTCAATAGCGAAATTGGCCTCCAATTATCAATTGAGAGGGTGTTTTTATCTTTCTTTGGCAGTAACGTAATGATCCCTTGTTTTTGTAATTCAGTTAGAGATCCATTTTCGTATGAATAATTTATCGATTTTATATAGTGCTCTTTTATATCATTCCAATATAGCTTATAAAATTCAGCAGTTATACCATCTGATCCTGGACTTTTTGAATTTTTCATTTCTTTTATTGCTGCTACACATTCATACTCGTTTATGTAGCCTTCACAAGACTGTTTTTCATTTTCGCTTAGTTTGTGATCAATGAAGTTGAAAAATGTATCATTGTTGTGATTTATATTAGTATCTTGTTCATAAATATGCATATATTAATGTTCAACATGATTAAGAATATCTGTTTGATTATTTTCCATTGTTCCATTTATCATCAGTTGTTTAATTGATTTTTGTTCACATCTCTTTTTTTCTATGTTTGCAAAATATTTCGTATTCTTTTCAGACCCTTCGACCCATTCAGCCTTCGATCGTAATAGTATTCCCTTTATTTTCTCATTAGTCATTTCAGTAAGTTTTTTTTTTTCGACATTTAATTCATCTAATTTATGTAGATTGTTTGGATCATGTGATAAATTTTCTTCTATAAACCTTTTTATATTGAGTACTATTTCTTTTTCATTTGCTCTCTCTTTTTTTTTCATCATACTTGAATATTTTATTGATTCATTTCTTATTGTTCCTTTTATTAGTTCCCACATAGTATTTGGATTACATCCCGTATTTTCATTTATTGTTTCCTGAATTAATAGTTTAATTTTTTGTTTGTATTCTTCTTGTAGCAATATACTATTATTTAGTTTGAAATATCCTGGCCCTCTTACTATTTCGTTCAAATTTAACTTTAGCGTTACTGCTGAATGGTCAGACGAAAACCCAGGTACTATTTCACAGTGTGTTACTGCATTTAGTAAATTAGATGATATTAGGAAGTAATCCAGTCTACAGAATATTGGTGGTCTATGATTAGAATGCCAAGTGAAACGCTTACTGTCTGGTGTCGCAGTCTAAATATGTCATATAAATCATTATCGTTTATTATGTCATTTACTTTTGTTGAACATTCCTTTGTTTGTATCTTTTCTTCCATTTATTTTATCTAAATTAAAATCAAGAACGTTATTAAAATCGCCTCCCAAAACTAGGGTTTCACTATTATTCTCAATAACTAAATGTTCCAGTGTTGTAAAAAATGCTATATCTTCAGTATTGGGCCCATAAATGTTTATTAATACTAATGTTGTATTGGATGTACATATTTTTAGCAACTGCAGTCGTCCTGGAATTACATCTTTGTATTCTATAATATCATATGAAGTGTTTAAATTAAGTAGGATTCCGATTCCTGTACTATTGGAGCTGTTACCAGAAAGAAATATTTCATTTTTCCATTCGTTTTTCCATTGGTCTATACATCCATGTGTACAATGAAGCTCTTGTAGAAAGCATATTGCATTTTTTTTTGTTTCAACCACGAAAATAGTTTTGTACGTTTGATTTTATCCCCAAGCCCGTTTACATTGAAGCTACATAAGTGTGTGTCCATTGGTTGTATTGTTTATATTTTTGCATTCACAAACTACATGATTACTATACATAATATTGCATTGGCATATAACGAATAGTGGCCGTTTCCATGAAGTATCACATATAGGATGGTTAGTTTTATATTCATATAGGCTAGGATATAGTATATAGGGAAGAGGTCGGTATGGGTAATGTGTAGTAATAATTGAAATAGGTTGCATTCGGATTGAGGAGAATGCATTTAGTACTCAAAGGTCAAAATTCAATGATATATATGTTTCATCAGTGATGAGGGATGTCATTGTTTAAACAAATATAACAAAAAATCAGACTGCGCATGCCTCAATCAGGCCACACATGTGTGCATACCGATCAGGGCCTACACTGTCCGTCAACTCTATATATTCCAGGAAAAACGGTTGTGTCTGGCGACTCGTATATGTTACATGTATTTTAAGATGTGAATAACTGCTAATTGAGAAGCACAGTCGTCAATAATTAACTACATATGTATAACAGTTGGAAGATCGCTGTATGTACCCATCATATAGAAAAAAACACCTTATCAGGAGCTGGATTTTACGAGTACACAGTCAAGAATGTATTTTAGTATATACAAATATATCAGCTGTGTTTTAATAATGTTGACCTTTGACATATCAACACACGCACATACGCACACAGACACCCTCCCGCACACACCCACGCGCACGCACTCTCACACACACACGCACACACGCGCGCACACACACACGCTCACACACTCATGTACACAAGTAAGGCCAACATTATATGTAAAAACTTAACACGTCTTTTTATTCATCCATATCTGTTGATTATCTAAACGCTAAATATGCCCTTTTTTCAAAGGTCTAAACGCTAAATGTGCCCCTTTTTCAAAGGTCTAACCGCTAAATGTGCCATTTTTTCAAAGTTCTAAACGCTAAATGTGCCCCTTTTTCAAAGGTCTAAACGCTTAATGTGCCCCTTTTTGAAAGTTCTAAACGCTAAATGTGCCCATATTTGAAAGTTCTAAACGCTAAATGTGCCCCTTTTTCAAAGGTCTAAACGCTAAATGTGCCCCTTTTTCAAAGGTCTAAACGCTAAATGTGCGCCGTTTTAAAAGTTATAAACGCTGAATGTGCCCTTTTTTCAAAGGTCTATTCGCTAAATGTGCCCCTTTTTCAAAGGATTAAACGCTAAATGTGCCCTTTTTTCAAAGTTCTACATGCTAAATGTGCCCCTATTTCAAAGTTCTACACGCTAAATGTGCCCCTTTTTCAAAGTTCTACATGCTAAATGTACCCATATTTCAAAGTTCGAAACGCTAAAGGTGCCCCTTTTTCAAAGTTCGACATGCTAAATGTGCCCCTATTTCAAAGTTCTACACGCTAAATGTGCCCCTTTTTCAAAATTCTACATGCTAAATGTGCCGTTATTTCAAAGTTCTACATGCAAAATGTGCCCCTTTTTCAGAGGTCTAAACGCTAAATGTGACCCTTTTTCAAAGTTCTAAACGATAAATGTGCCCCTATTTCAAAGTTCTACAGGCTAAATGTGCCCTTATTTCAAAGTTCTACAAGCTAAATGTGCCACTATTTCAAAGTTCTACATGCTAAATGTGCCCTTTTTCAAAGGTCTAAACGCTGAATGTGCCCCTATTTCAACGTTCTAAACGCTAAATGTGCCCTTTTTCAAAGGTCTAAACGCTAAATATGCCCCTATTTCAAAGTTCTACAAGCTAAATGTGCCACTATTACAAAGTTCTACAAGCTAAATGTGCCCTTTTTGAAAGGTCTAAACGCTGAATGTGCCCCTATTTCAAAGTTCTAAACGCTAAATGTGCCCTTTATGAAAGGTCTAAACACTAAATGTGCCCCTATTTCAAAGTTCTACACGCTAAATGTGCCCCTTTTTCAAAGTTCTACATGCTAAATGTACACCTATTTCAAAGTTCGAAACGCTAAATGTGCCCCTTTTTCAAAGTTCTAAATGCTAAATGTGCCCCTTTTTCAAAGTACTAAACGCTAAATGTGCCCCTTCTTCAAAGTTCTAAATGCTAAATGTGCCCCTTTTTCAAAGTTCTAAACGCTAAATGTGCCCATTTTTCAAAGGTCTAAGCGCTAAATGTGCCCCTTTTTCAAAGTTCTAAGCGCTAAATGTGCCCCTATTTGAAAGTTCTAAATGCTAAATGTGCCCCTTTTTCAAAGGTCTAAACGCTAAATATGCTCTTTTTTCAAAGATCTAAATGCTAAATATGCCCCTTTTTCAAAGTTCTAAACGCTAAATGTGCCCCTTTTTCAAAGGTCTAAACGCTAAATATGCCCTTTTTTCAAAGATCTAAACACTAAATATGCCCCTTTTTCAAAGGTCTAAACGCTAAATGTGCCCTTTTTTCAAAGGTCTAAACGCTAAATGTACCCCCTTTTTCAAAGGTCTAAGCGCTGAATGTGCCCCTTTTTCAAAGTTGTAAACGCTAAATGTGCCCCTTTTTCAAAGTTCTAAACGCTAAATATGCCCCTATTTGAAAGTTCTAAACGCTAAATGTGCCCCTTTTTCAAAGGTCTAAACGCTAAATATGCCCCTTTTTTCAAATGTCTAAAGGCTAAATATGCCCCTTTTACAAAGTTCTAAACGCTAAATGTACCCCCTTTTTCAAAGGTCTAAGCGCTGAATGTGCCCCTTTTTCAAAGTTGTAAACGCTAAATGTGCCCCTTTTTCAAAGTTCTAAACGCTAAATATGCCCCTATTTGAAAGTTCTAAACGCTAAATGTGCCCCTTTTTCAAAGGTCTAAACGCTAAATATGCCCCTTTTTTCAAATGTCTAAAGGCTAAATATGCCCCTTTTACAAAGTTCTAAACGCTAAATGTGCCCCTTTTTCAAAGTTCTAAACGCTAAATGTGCCCCTTTTTCAAAGTACTAAACGCTAAATGTGCCCCTTCTTCAAAGTTCTAAACGCTAAATGTGCCCCTTTTTCAAAGTTCTAAACGCTAAATGTGCCCATTTTTCAAAGGTCTAAGCGCTAAATGTGCCCCTTTTTCAAAGGTCTAAGCGCTAAATATGCCCCTTTTTCAAAGTTCTAAGCGCTAAATGTGCCCTATTTGAAAGTTCTAAACGCTAAATGTGCCCCTTTTTCAAAGGTCTAAACGCTAAATATGCCCTTTTTTCAAAGATCTAAACGCTAAATATGCCCCTTTTTCAAAGGTCTAAATGCTAAATGTGCCCTTTTTTCAAAGGTCTAAACGCTAAATGTACCCCTTTTTCAAAGGTCTAAGTGCTGAATGTGCCCCTTTTTCAAAGTTGTAAACGCTAAATGTGCCCATTTTTCAAAGTTCTAAACGCTAAATATGCCCATATTTGAAAGTTCTAAACGCTAAATGTGCCCCTTTTTCAAAGGTCTAAACGCTAAATATGCCCTTTTTTCAAATGTCTAAAGGCTAAATATGCCCCTTTTACAAAGTTCTAAACGCTAAATGTGCCCCTTTTTCAAAGTTCTAAACGCTAAATGTGCCCCTTTTTCAAAGTACTAAACGCTAAATGTGCCCCTTCTTCAAAGTTCTAAACGCTAAATGTGCCCCTTTTTCAAAGTTCTAAACGCTAAATGTGCCCCTTTTTCAAAGGTCTGAGCGCTAAATGTGCCCCTTTTTCAAAGTTCTAAGCGCTAAATGTGCCCCTATTTGAAAGTTTTAAACGCTAAATGTGCCCCTTTTTCAAAGGTCTAAACGCTAAATATGCCCTTTTTTCAAAGATCTAAACGCTAAATATGCACCTTTTTCAAAGGTCTAAACGCTAAATGTGCCCTTTTTTCAAAGGTCTAAACGCTAAATGTACCCCTTTTTCAAAGGTCTAAGCGCTGAATGTGCCCCTTTTTCAAAGTTGTAAACGCTAAATGTGCCCCTTTTTCAAAGTTGTAAACGCTAAATGTGCCCCTTTTTCAAAGATCTAAACGCTAAATATGCCCTTTTTTCAAATGTCTAAAGGCTAAATATGCCCCTTTTACAAAGTTCGAAACGCTAGATGTGCCTCTTTTTCAAAGTTATAAACGCTAAATGTGCCCCTTTTTCAAAGTTCTAAGCGCTAAATATGCCCCTATTTGAAAGTTCTAAATGCTAAATGTGCTCATTTTTCAAAGGTCTAAACGCTAAATGTGCCCCTTTTTCAAATTTCTACACGCTAAATATGCCCCTATTTGAAAGTTCTAAACGCTAAATGTGCCCCTTTTTGAAAGGTCTAAACGTTAAATATGCCCTTTTTTCAAAGGTCTAAGCGCTAAATATGCACCTTTTTTAAAGGTCAAAACGCTAAATGTGCCCTTTTTTCAAAGGTCTAAGCGCTAAATGTGCACCTTTTTCAAACATTAGGTGTACGCTCCCATAGAAAGTCGGGTACTTGTAAACCCCACTACTTCAAAGAAAACTGGGGTCGGGAAACCCGAGTTGCACAGCTGGATACTGGAATAAACCTGTCTGCATCCCCGATACCAACCAGATTTAATGTTCCTAACACCGGGTCAAATGGCCCATTAGGCGATATGATAAGATTCTGAAATTCCCAGTTAAATTATAAATATGTTATAACGCAAATAAAATCTATAAATAATGCTATAATCAATTTTATCATTATCAGAGATGCAAAAATGCCTTTTCTCCCGTCAAAATCGGTTGACCAACGACAAATATATTGTGAAAAAAAATTAAGATTTTACCAAAATATGTGTTCCGAAGACCTCTCCAAATCCAGCCAAAATGGTTCCAATACGGCGTAGGAATATGCGGGCCAAAATACTATCTATGATACCATTATAATATAAAATCGTATTCAATATTTATATACACCGAGGTGAATCGATATATGTATTCATTCCACTAAACAAACGAAAACTAACAAGAAGCCAAATCGCCAAACATAATCCTTATGTGCGAAAATGAAACTGGACGTGTGAGAACTATTTTGTGTCCGCGCATGGATAATGGTCAGGCGGCTTGACCACAGCCCAAAAAAAAAAAAAAAAATAGGATAGAATAAATATGTCTGGTTTCTGAACTAAAATGGGAAGATATAATAAATGCTAATCTTTTTTAGTTATTATTCGATAGCAGTGATATGTACTAGATATTTGCTGTATTTTTATATTTTATTCAAAATGTAGCAGTAAATATGAAGAGCACATAATTATGGCACCACGATTGCAAAACCTGCAATTATCTATGACATACATGCATACATATGGCATATGTTGTCATGACGGAGAAATGGGGCTTATGATCTATGCTGCCAACTCCGCTACCCAAATCAGCCTGCATATCCGCGCAGTCTGATCAGGGTCTGCACGGTTCGTCATTCCGTCTGTCTCAATTGATTTCATACATAATAGCATCCGCGATATTCAAAGAATAATATTTATAACAGCCTTGTGTTTTTTAGTAAATGATGACATCTTGCAATATGCTTTGAAAGTGTCATAAATATTCGTTGTCATGTACGGAAGAAAATCATAAATTATGTAAATATTTTTCATGAACTATGACAACTGTGGAAATGTATCAAATTACTTACATGGTTGGTCTAATAACGGATCACTGTGTACATAGTATACGCATATACAAATATAAGGCCAAATATGTATAATTAGCAATTGTGTGTTATTGATTAGAATATTTGCACTAATTGACACTGAAAATGATTGGGAGTCAAAGCGTTTTCCTGGTATCATTAATATTACTCCTTCAAAAAACTTTAGCCCTGATCAGACTGCGCGGACTTGAGATTGATACAGATCGAGCTCCGTGTCAGGTGCATAATTTGGTAGCGAAATTGAAAGATATCAAGTTAGGAGTCCTTTAAAATCGTCTCATTGAGATCATTGAGACTCCCAACTTGCCATTTTTTGGTGCATAAATTTGTTGTTATCAAGAATTGATAAAATTACACACCTTAGCTTGAGCTCTGTTGATAGTTTATAAAACTTTTCTAATCAAACCTTTTAACAGTCATTCATTCCGTATCAAATAAACTGACAGTCTAGATCCTGATGTGACTGCTCATTTTGATCTGGACCTAAGCTGCAAAGATTACGGCCATAATAGTCGCTGGTGGTAATAAAACTCACCTGTACATATTCTCATGCACGATGGTGGAGTTACTGGAGACTCCAGCTGGGCAGTGAAAGTAGTTCTGCATGCTTTGTTATCTCATTAGCTGACCCCATAGTGCAATACAAAATCATTAACAGGAACATTAACCTGTCAGAATCAGCTTGGCATTTGGCTGTTCGTTTTCTATGGGACTGTACACATAATGAAGGTCTAAACGCTAAATGTGCACCATAACGCTAAATGTGCAAACCTCAAAGTTAAAGTACATGCTAAATGTTTCAAAGTTCTACACGCTAAATGTGCCCCTTTTTCAAAGTTCTACATGCTAAATGTACCCCTATTTCAAAGTTTGAAACGCTAAAGGTGCCCCTTTTTAAAAGTTCTACATGCTAAATATGCCCCTATTTCGAAGTTCGAAACGCTAAATGTGCCCCTTTTTCAAAGTTCTACATGCTAAATGTGCCCCTATTTCAAAGTTCTACACACTAAATGTGCCCCTTTTTCAAAGTTCTACATGCAAAATGTGCCCCTATTTCAAAGTTCTACATGCTAAATGTGCCCCTTTTTCAGAGGTCTAAACGCTAAATGTGCCCCTTTTTCAAAGGTCTAAACGCTAAATGTGCCCCTTTTTCAAAGTTCTAAACGCTAAATGTGCCCATTTTTCAAAGTTCTAAGCGCTAAATATGCCCCTATTTGAAAGTTCTAAATGCTAAATGTGCTCATTTTTCAAAGGTCTAAACGTTAAATGTGCCCCTTTTTCAAATTTATAAACGCTAAATATGCCCCTATTTGAAAGTTCTAAACGCTAAATGTGCCCCTTTTTCAAATTTCTAAACGCTAAATATGCCCCTATTTGAAAGTTCTAAACGCTAAATGTGCCCCTTTTTCAAAGGTCTAAACGCTAAATATGCCCTTTTTTCAAAGGTCTAAGCGCTAAATATGCACCTTTTTTAAAGGTCAAAACGCTAAATGTGCCATTTTTTCAAAGGTCTAAGCGCTAAATGTGCACCTTTTTCAAAGGTCTAAATGCTAAATGTGCACCTTTTTCAAAGTTATAAACGCTAAATGTGCCCATTTTTCAAAGGTCTAAACGCTAAATGTGCCCCTTTTTCAAAGGTCTAAACGCTAAATGTGCCCCTTTTTCAAAGTTGTACATGCTAAATGTTTCAAAGTTCTACACGCTAAATGTGCCCCTTTTTCAAAGTTCTACATGCTAAATGTACCCCTATTTCAATGTTTGAAACGCTAAAGGTGCCCCTTTTTAAAAGTTCTACATGCTAAATATGCCCCTATTTCGAAGTTCGAAACGCTAAATGTGCCCCTTTTTCAAAGTTCTACATGCTAAATGTGCCCCTATTTCAAAGTTCTACACACTAAATGTGCCCCTTTTTCAAAGTTCTACATGCAAAATGTGCCCCTATTTCAAAGTTCTACATGCTAAATGTGCCCCTTTTTCAGAGGTCTAAACGCTAAATGTGCCCCTTTTTCAAAGGTCTAAACGCTAAATGTGCCCCTTTTTCAAAGTTCTACATGCTAAATGTACCCCTATTTCAATGTTTGAAACGCTAAAGGTGCCCCTTTTTAAAAGTTCTACATGCTAAATATGCCCCTATTTCGAAGTTCGAAACGCTAAATGTGCCCCTTTTTCAAAGTTCTACATGCTAAATGTGCCCCTATTTCAAAGTTCTACACACTAAATGTGCCCCTTTTTCAAAGTTCTACATGCAAAATGTGCCCCTATTTCAAAGTTCTACATGCTAAATGTGCCCCTTTTTCAGAGGTCTAAACGCTAAATGTGCCCCTTTTTCAAAGGTCTAAACGCTAAATGTGCCCCTTTTTCAAAGGTCTAAACGCTAAATGTGCCCCTTTTTCAAAGTTATAAACGCTAAATGTGACCCCTTTTTCAAAGGTGTGAACGCTAAATGTGCCCCTTTTTCAAAGTTCTAAACGCTAAATATGCCCCTATTTGAAAGTTCTAAATGCTAAATGTGCCCCTTTTTCAAAGGTCTAAACGCTAAATGTGCCCCTTTTTCAAAGGTCTAAGCGCTGAATGTGCCCCTTTTTCAAAGTTGTAAACGCTAAACGTGCCCTTTTTTCAAAGTTCTAAGCGCTAAATATGCCCCTATTTGAAATTTCTAAACGCTAAATATGCCCCTTTTTCAAAGGTCTAAACGCTAAATATACCCTTTTTTCAAAGGTCTGAAGGCTAAATATGCCCCTTTTACAAAGTTCTAAACACTAAATGTGCCTCTTTTTCAAAGTTCTAAACGCTAAATATGCCCCAATTTGAAAGTTCTAAATGCTAAATGTGCTCATTTTTCAAAGGTCTAAGCGCTAAATGTGCCCCTTTTTCAAATTTCTAAACGCTAAATATGCCCCTATTTGAAAGTTCTAAACGCTAAATGTGCCCCTTTTTCAAAGGTCTAAACCGCTAAAATATGCCCTTTTCCCTTTTTTCAAAGGTCTAAGCGCAATAAATATGCACCTTTTTTCAAAGGTCAAAACGCTAAATGTGCCCTTTTTTCAAAGGTCTAAGCGCTAAATGTGCACCTTTTTCAAAGGTCTAAACGCTAAATGTGCACCTATTTCAAAGTACTAAACGCTAAATGTGCCCCATCTTCAAAGTTCTAAACGCTAAATGTGCCCCTTTGTTTTTCAAAGTTCTAAACGCTAAATAAATGGCCCATTTTTCAAAGGTCTAAGCGCTAAATGTGCCCCTTTTTCAAAGTTCTAAGCGCTAAATGTGCCCCTATTTGAAAGTTCTAAACACTAAATGTGCCCCTTTTTCAAAGGTCTAAACGCTAAATATGCTCTTTTTTCAACAAAGATCTAAACTCTAAATATGCCCCTTTTTCAAAGGTCTAAACGCTAAATGTGCCCTTTTTTCAAAGGTCTAAACGCTAAATGTACCCCTTTTTCAAAGGTCTAAGCGCTGAATGTGCCCTTTTTCAAAGTTGTAAACGCTAAATGTGCCCCTTTTTCAAAGTTGTAAACGCTAAATGTGCCCCTTTTTCAAAGTTTAAACGCTAAATATGCCCCTATTTGGAAAGTTCTAAACGCTAAATGTGCCCTTTTTCAAATGGTCTAACGTAATATGCCCTTTTTTCAAATGTCTAAAGGCTAAATATGCCCTTTTACAAAGTTCTAAACGGTAAATGTGCCCCTTTTTCAAAGTTCTAAACGCTAAATGTGCCCCTTTTTCAAAGTTCTAAGCGCTAAATATGCCCTTTATTTGAAAGTTAACTAAATGCTAAATGTGCTCATTTTTCAAAGGTCTAAAACGGTAAATGTGCACCTTTTCAAATTTCTAAACGCTAAATATGACCCTATTTAAAAGTTCTAAACGCTAAATGTGCCCCTTTTTCAAATTTCTAAACACTAAATATGCCCCTATTTGAAAGTTCTAAACGCTAAATGTGCCCCTTTTTCAAAGGTCTAAACGCTAAATATGCCCTTTTTTCAAAGGTCTAAGCGCTAAATATGCACCTTTTTTAAAGGTCAAAACGCTAAATGTGCCCTTTTTTCAAAGGTCTAAGCGCTAAATGTGCACCTTTTTCAAAGGTCTAAACGCTAAATGTGCACCTTTTTTCAAAGTTATAAACGCTAAATGTGCCCATTTTTCAAAGGTCTAAACGCTAAATGTGTCCCCTTTTCAAAGGTCTAAACGCTAAATGTGCCCCCTTTGCAAAGGTCTAAACGCTAAATGTGCCCCTTTTTCAAAGATGTACATGCTAAATGTGCCCCTTTTTCAAAGTTCTACATGCTAAATGTGCCCCTATTTCAAAGTTCTACACACTAAATGTGCCCCTTTTTCAAAGTTCTACATGCAAAATGTGCCCCTATTTCAAAGTTCTACATGCTAAATGTGCCCCTTTTTCAGAGGTCTAAACGCTAAATGTGCCCCTTTTTCAAAGGTCTAAACGCTAAATGTGCCCCTTTTTCAAAGGTCTAAATGCTAAATGTGCCCCTTTTTCAAAGTTGTAAACGCTAAATGTGACCCCTTTTTCAAAGTTGTAAATGCTAAGTGTGCCCCTTTTTCAAAGTTCTAAACGCTAAATATGCCCCTATTTGAAAGTTCTAAATGCTAAATGTGCCCCTTTTTCAAAGGTCTAAACGCTAAATATGCTCTTTTTTCAAAGATCTAAGTGCTAAATATGCCCCTTTTTCAAAGGTCTAAACGCTAAATGTGCCCTTTTTCAAAGGTCTAAGCGCTAAATGTGCGCCTTTTTCAAAGGTCTAAGCGCTGAATGTGCCCCTTTTTCAAAGTTGTAAACGCTAAATGTGCCCCTTTTTCAAAGTTGTAAACGCTAAATGTGCCCCTTTTTCAAAGTTCTAAGCGCTAAATATGCCCCTATTTGAAATTTCTAAATGCTAAATATGCCCCTTTTTCAAAGGTCTAAACGCTAAATATGCCCTTTTTTCAAAGGTCTAAAGGCTAAATATGCCCCTTTTACAAAGTTCTAAACACTAAATGTGCCCCTTTTTCAAAGTTCTAAACGCTAAATATGCCCCTATTTGAAAGTTCTAAATGCTAAATGTGCTCATTTTTCAAAGGTCTAAACGCTAAATGTGCCCCTTTTTCAAATTTCTAAACGCTAAATATGCCCGTATTTGAAAGTTCTAAATGCTAAATGTGCCCCTTTTTCAAAGGTCTAAACGCTAAATATGCCCTTTTTTCAAAGGTCTAAGCGCTAAATATGCACCTTTTTCAAAGGTCAAAACACTAAATGTGCCCCTTTTTTCAAAGGTCTAAGTGCTAAATGTGCACCGTTTTCAAAGGTCTAAACGCTAAATGTGCACCTTTTTCAAAGTTATAAACGCTAAATGTGCCCATTTTTCAAAGGTCTAAACGCTAAATGTGCCCCTTTTTCAAAGGTCTAAACGCTAAATGTGCCCCTTTTTCAAAGTTGTACATGCTAAATGTTTCAAAGTTCTACACGCTAAATGTGTCCCTTTTTCAAAGTTCTACATGCTAAATGTACCCCTATTTCAAAGTTAGAAACGCTAAAAGTTCTACATGCTAAATGTGCCCCTATTTCGAAGTTCGAAACGCTAAATGTGCCCCTTTTTCAAAGTTCTACATGCTAAATGTGCCCCTATTTCAAACTTCTACACACTAAATGTGCCCCTTTTTCAAAGTTCTACATGCAAAATGTGCCCCTATTTCAAAGTTCTACATGCTAAATGTACCCCTTTTTCAGAGGTCTAAACGCTAAATGTGCCCCTTTTTCAAAGGTCTAAACGCTAAATGTGCCCCTTTTTCAAAGGTCTAAACGCTAAATGTGCCCTTTTTTCAAAGGTCTAAACGGTAAATATGCCCCTTTTTCAAAGGTCAAAACGCTAAATATGCCCTTTTTTCAAAGATCTAAACACTAAATATGCCCCTTTTTCAAAGGTCTAAACGCTAAATGTGACTTTTTTTCAAAGGTCTAAACGCTAAGTGTGGCCCTTTTTCAAAGGTCTAAACGCTAAATGTGCCCCTTTTTCAAAGTTGTAAACGCTAAATGTGCCCCTTTTTCAAAGTTGTAAATGCTAAGTGTGCCCCTTTTTCAAAGTTCTAAGCGCTAAATATGCCCCTATTTGAAAGTTCTAAACGCTAAATGTGCCTCTTTTTCAAAGGTCTAAATGCAAAATATGCCCTTTTCTCAAAGGTCTAAACGCTAAATATGCCCCTTTTTCAAAGTTCTAAACGCTAAATGTGCCCCTTTTTCAAAGTTCTAAACGCTAAATGTGCCCCTTTTTCAAAGTTCTAAGCGCTAAATATGCCCCTATTTGAAAGTTCTACACGCTAAATGTGCCCCTATTTCAAAGTTGTACACGCTAAATGTGCCACTATTTCAACGTTCTACATGCTAAATGTGCCCCTATTTCAAAGTTCGAAACGCTAAAGTTGCCCCTTTTTCAAAGTTCTACATGCTAAATGTGCCCCTATTTCAAAGTTCTACACGCTAAATGTGCCCCTTTTTCAAAGTTCTACATGCTAAATGTGCCCCTATTTCAAAGTTCTAAACGCTAAATGTGCCCCTTTTTCAAAGTTCTAAACTCTAAATGTGCCCTTTTTCAAAGTTCTAAACGCTAAATGTGCCCCTTTTTGAAAGTTCTACACGCTAAATGTGCCCCTTTTTCAAACGTCTAGATGCTAAATGTGCCCCTTTTTCAAAGGTTTCAACGCTGAATGTGCCCATATTTCAAAGTTATAAACGCTAAATGTGCCCTTTTTCAAAGTTCTACACGCTAAATGTGCCCCTTTTTCAAAGTTCTACACGCTAAATGTGCCCCTATTTCAAAGTTCTACACGCTAAATGTGCCCCTTTTTCAAAGTTCTACACGCTAAATGTGCCACTTTTTCAGAGGTCTACACGCTAAATGTGCCCTTTTTCAAAGGTATAAACGCTAAATGTGCCCCTTTTTCAAAGTTCTACACGCTAAATGTGCCCCTTTTTCAAAGTTCTAAACGCTAAATGTGCCCCTTTTTCAAAGTTCTAAACTCTAAATGTACCCTTTTTCAAAGTTCTGCACGCAAAATGTGCCCCTTTTTCAAAGTTCTACACGCTAAATGTGCCCCTATTTCAAAGTTCTACACGCTAAATGTGCCCCTTTTTCAAAGTTCTACACGCTAAATGTGCCACTTTTTCAGAGGTCTAGACCCTAAATGTAGCCTTTTTCAAACGTCTAAACGCTAAATGTGCCCCTTTTTCAAGGTTATACACGCTAAATGTGCCTTTTTTCAAAGGTCTAAGCGCTAAATGTGCCCCTTTTTCGAAGTTCTAAACGCTAAATGTGCCCCTTTTTCAAAGTTCTACATGCTAAATGTGCCTTTTTTCAAAGTTCTACACGCAAAATGTGCCCCTTTTTCAAAGTTCTACACCATAAATGTGCCCCTTTTTCAAAATTATACACGCTAAATGTGCCACTTTTTCAGAGGTCTAGACCCTAAATGTGCCCTTTTTCAAAGTTCTACACGCTAAATGTGCCCCTTTTTCAAAGTTATACACGCTAAATGTGCCCCTTTTTCAAAGTTCTAAACGCTAAATGTGCCCCTTTTTCAAAGTTCTAAACTCTAAATGTACCCTTTTTCAAAGTTCTGCACGCAAAATGTGCCCCTTTTTCAAAGTTCTGCACGCAAAATGTGCCCCTTTTTCAAAGGTCTAAACGCTAAATGTGGCCCTTTTTCAAAGTTCTAAACGCTAAATGTGCCCTTTTTCAAAGTTCTAAGCGCTAAATGTGCCCCTTTTTCAAAGTTCTACACGCTAAATGTGCCCCTATTTCAAAGTTCTAAACGCTAAATGTGCCCCTTTTTCAAAGTTCTAAACTCTAAATGTGCCCTTTTTCAAAGTTCTAAACGTTAAATGTGCCCCTTTATCAAAGTTCTACACGCTAAATGTGCCCCTTTTTCAAAGGTCTAAACGCTAAATGTGCCCCTTTTTCAAAGGTCTAAACGCTAAATGTGCCCCTTTTTCAAAGTTCTACATGCTAAATGTGCCCCTATTTCAAAGTTCTCCACGCTAAATGTGCCCCTTTTTCAAAGTTCTACATGCTAAATGTGCCCCTTTTTCAAAGTTCTAAACGCTAAATGTGCCCCTTTTTCAAAGTTCTACACGCTAAATGTGCCCCTATTTCAAAGTTCTAAACGCTAAATGTGCCCCTTTTTCAAAGTTCTAAACTCTAAATGTGCCCTTTTTCAAAGTTCTAAACGCTAAATGTGCCCCTTTTTCAAAGTTCTACACGCTAAATGTGCCCCTTTTTCAAACGTCTAGATGCTAAATGTGCCCCTATTTCAAAGTTCTACATGCTAAATGTGCCCTTTTGTCCTGGCCTCACCATGCTGTGGTAATCCTGTTGTTAATCCTGTGGGAAACACTACTGTAATAACCCTAAATATTCGCACACCATTTGTATAAACACACCGTATAAAATATGGGTTTCCCAAACCAAATGCATTGTTCTACCAAGAAATCGGAGACATGGGGCCAATGACCCTATGGGTAAAAAAAAAGTGGGGACATTTTCACACATGGTATTTTGAAGAAAAACACTGCTTCGAACTATTAAATATCAACAATTAAAGTCATTAATAGTTTGAAATAGTGTTTTGCTGAGCCCGACAATGGACTTGCAATAATTAATTCAAGTAAATTTTCAGCATGTTGTGATTGTGAAAAAAACATGGAAATAAACATTAAAACATGATCATGATGTATTTGTAGTTCTTTATCATTCCATCGGCTCCCAGACAATACGCGCATTTCAAACGGCTTTTCTGATTGGCGGACCAAAATAGTTCGCTTTATACTTGTATCACTTATGTAAATATACCATCCAATGAAAACCGTCGATAGATGTATAGCTAAGCGCTGTTGCTCTGCAAATTTTACATTTCCGGTACATTTCCGCATGTACATGTCAACTTTTGACACCATTTGCCCAAAATATTGTACATTTTGTATTAAAAACGTATTTCATGAAATTACAAAATCACAGGGCGTGTCTCACATGTGTTTCATGGAATAAAGTGTGTCCGATTATTTAGAGTTATTAAGTTAACTGGTCTAGAGATGACTTACCAGAATGCATGGCATGGGCTACAGGAGTCATCTCCTGCACCTTTTTAGGGCCGAGCTTCCTCTTCAATGTGGAGATGAACTGATTAACCGGGGCTGCTCGGATATCGCAGAAGAAAATGCCCTTAAGGCTCGATTCGCCAGTCCCCAGTTGCAGGTGGGTTAGCACCGTTTGCACAATAACCTGTGTCACTTTATCCAGCGGGAATCTGAAACAGTGAGTTTGTTTGTTTGTTTATTGGTGCTTAACGGCCTATCAACAGCTAAGGCCAACAGGTTCGATCCCGCATTTAACCTGCTGCATTGAGGGGAAACTCCTAAAATCTGTAACAGTGAGAATAGTGTGTGGCTGTGACTGGAGAAACAGTGAACAGTGTAGCTCCTGATATTGTAGGGTGTCACTTTGTCCAGCGGGAATCTGTAACAGTGAGAATATTGTGTGGCCGTGACTGGAGAAACAGTGAACTGTGTAGCTCCTGATATTGTAGTGTGTCACTTTACCCAGCGTGAATCTGTAACAGTGAGAATATTGTGTGGCCGTGACTGGAGAAACAGTGAACTGTGTAGCTCCTGATATTGTAGTGTGTCACTTTACCCAGCGGGAATCTGTAACAGTGAGAATATTGTGTGGCTGTGACTGGAGAAACAGTGAACAGTGTAGCTACTGATATTGTAGTGTGTCACTTTATCCAGCGGGAATCTGAGACAGTTAGAATAATGTGTGGCTGTGACTGGAGAAACAGTGAACTGTGTAGCTCCTGATATTGTAGTGTGTCACTTTATCCTGCCGGAATCTGAGACAGTTAGAATAATGTGTGGCTGTGACTGGAGAAACAGTGAACTGTGTAGCTCCTGATATTGTAGTGTGTCACTTTATCCTGCCGGAATCTGAGACAGTTAGAATAATGTGTGGCTGTGACTGGAGAAACAGTGAACAGTGTAGCTCCTGATGTTGTAGAGTGTCACTTTATCCAGCGGGAATCTGAGACAGTTAGAATAATGTGTGACTCTGACTGGTGAAACAGTGAACAGTGAAGCTCCTGATAGTGTAGCTTGTCACTTTATCTAACGTGAATCTGTAACCGTGAGAATATTGTGTGGCCGTGACTGGAGAAATAGTGAAAAGTGTAGCTCCTGATATTGTAGTGTGTCACTTTACCCAGTGGGAATCTGAGACAGTGAGAATAATGTGTGGCTGTGACTGGAGAAACAGTGAACGGTGTAGCTCCTGATATTGTAGTGTGTCACTTTATCCAGCGGGAATCTGTAACAGTGAGAATATTGTATGGATGTGACTGGAGAAACAGTGAACAATGTAGCTCCTGATATTGTAGTGTGTCACTTTATCCAGCGGGAATCTGAGACAGTGAGAATATTGTGTGGCTGTGACTGGAGAAACAGTGAACAGTGTAGCTCCTGATATTGTAGTGTGTCACTTTATCCAGCGTGAATCTGTAACAGTGAGAATATTGTGTGGCGGTGACTGAAGAAACAGTGAACAGTGTAGCTCCTGATATTGTAGTGTGTCACTTTATCCAGCTGGAATCTGAGACAGTGAGAATATTGTGTGGCTGTGACTGGAGAAACAGTGAACAGTGTAGCTCCTGATATCGTAGTGTGTCACTTTATCCAGCGGGAATCTGAGACAGTGAGAATATTGTGTGGCTGTGACTGGAGGAACAATGAACTGTGTAGCTCCTGATATTGTAGTGTGTCACTTTATCCAGCGTGAATCTGAGACAGTGAGAATAGTGTGTGGCTGTGACTGGAGAAACAGTGAACAGTGTACCTCCTGATATTGTAGATTGTAGAGTATCACTTTATCCAGCTGGAATCTGAGACAGTGAGAATATTGTGTGGCTGTGACTAGATAAACAGTGAACCATGTAGCTCCTGATATTGTAGTGTGTCACTTTACCCAGCAGGAATCTGAGACAATGAGAATATTGTGTGGCTGTGACTGCAGAAACAGTGAACAGTGTAGCTCCTCATATTCTAGAGTGTCATTTTATCAAGCGGGAATCCGAGAGAGTGAGAATATTGTGTGGCTATAACTGGAGAAACAGTGAACAGTGAAGCTCATGATATTGTAGTTTGTCACTTTATCCAGCGGGAATCTGAGACGGTGAGAATAGTATGTGGCTGTGACTGGAGAAACGGTGAACAGTGTAGCTCCTGATATTGTAGTGTGTCACTTCACCCATTGGGAATCTGAGACGGTGAGAATATTGTGTGGCTGTGATGGAGAAACAATTGGAAACAAAGTGAACAGTGCAGCTGCTGATATTGTAGTGTGTCACTTTACCCAGCGGGAATCTGAGACGGTGAGAATATTGTGTGGCTGTGACTGGAGAAACCGTGAACATTGTAGCTCCTGATATTGTAGTGTGTCACTTTATCCAGCAGGAATCTGAGACAGTGATACTATTGTGTGGCTGTGACTGGAGAAACAGTGAACAGTGCAGTTCCTGATATTGTAGTGTGTCACTTTATCCAGCGGGAACTGAGACGTTGAGAATATTGTGTGGCTGTGACTGGTGAAACAGTGAACAGTGAAGCTCCTGACATTGTAGTGTGTCACTTTATCCAGCGGGAATCTGAGACAGTTATAATAATGTGTGGCTGTGACTGGAGAAACAGTGAACAGTGTAGCTCCTGATATTGTAGAGTGTCACTTTATCCAGCGGGAATCTGAGACAGTGAGAATAATGTGTGGCTGTGACTGGAGAAACAGTGAACTGTGTAGCTCCTGATAGTGTAGTGTGTCACTTTACCCAGCGGGAATCTGAGACAGTGAGAATATTGTGTGGCTGTGACTAGAAAAACAGTGAACTGTGAAGCTCCTGATATTGTAGCGTGTCACTTTATCCAGCGGGAATCTGAGACAGTGAGAATATTGTGTGGCTGTGACTGGAGAAACAATGAATTGTGTAGCTCCTGATAGTGTAGTGTGTCACTTTACCCAGCGGGAATCTGATACATATAGAATATTGTGTGGCTGTGACTGGAGAAACAATGAACAACGTAGCTCCTGATATTGGATGACTTTTTTGTTACTGATGAAAAAGTATTTACATTTAAATATCTTTTAGATTTAATGTGTTTTATAGCCAAATTTTTGTCGGCAGAAAAATGTTGAACAGACAGTAGTTTCCGGTACCCAACGTAGATTGCTATAAATCCCATAAACCCCATTTATCCAGTCGCAGCCACATTTATGATTATACAGCAAGGCCTTGTGGTTACCTAAATTGGCGAGCTCCAGCCGCGGGAAATACTATTGTTTTAAACTGACGCCGTTCCGCTTCCTCGATACAATGTTTCACAGCAAGTTTCAGTCGACGATCCTCGCTTCTCGTGCCATCAGACCATGTTGGAATGACCGCGTGAATGATATGTTTACATGGTAACGACCCCGGACCACTGACATATAACTCAGCATCGGCCAATGGCCCTTTCTTGGCTACAAAAGCCTCGCATTCTTTCTGGATATTATAGCCACCTGCAAAGTGAAAACAGATTACATGTACAATAATTAAAATCCCATATCTTGGCAATAAAATCAACATTTGCTAAAAAAAAATTGTTTTATGCTTAGACTATTTAAATACAGTAATCTTTCAGCAATAATACAATATGCTCAAAAATTCTGCAAAAACCAGGAACCCACTTTTCCAACGTTTCGGCACAAGGCCTTTATCAAGGTATTTATTTCACAATGTTTATGTTGATAAACTTAGCGTTTCGTAGAAATTAATTCCTTGATAAAGATCTTGTGCCGAAACGTCGGAAAAGTGGGCTCCTGGTTTTTGCAGAATTGTAGAGCATATCTAAATACAAAATCAAGAGACTGTTTGTTTTTAACAAACAAATAACATGGAATTATGTTAAGGACAAGCTAGCTTTCATTACCGTATGGATGGAGGGGGGGGGGGGCATTCCAAAATAAGAACTGTTTATTTACCATTTATTCAGTTATGGGTATAACTGGATTAAACTATAAGTACAACAGAGCGAAAACATACCTGAGGGTCAAACCAGGGATATCGGGATTCTGGTAAGGATGAACCCCATCATTAACTCTTTGCATGCTAGTGGTGAACATATCCGCCAAACGAGGAGTGTATGTTTCATTTTTCTCTGTAAATATGTCCTCAGGACTCAATTCTAATGAAATTCCAAGACATATTCATGATATTTACGGAGAGAAATACAAGAAAATATGATGAATTTGTGTCCGCTAGTTTTGAACTATTTATAGCCCACAAGTTTCCCAGCATGCAAAGAGTTAAACTTACCCTTCGCATGCACCCAACCTTCCGCCGGTGAAATTTTGTCAAACTAAAAATAATATAACTGTAACAGTTAAACACTGATGGAGGATGTACCTTTAAAACACTTTAAAGGTACATGCCCACTCAGTAGGTACAAAATGTTGTTTATAGGAATTAAATAAGTGTATAATTGTGTCACTATTCCACCAGTTCTAAAAATTATGAGTGCCCACAATACAGATATAATCATTTAGTACTATTTATTGTATTGATAGTGACGTGCGGTGGTTTTGTTTGCTTGTGTATTAGTGTTTAACGGCCTATCACCAGCTAAGGTCATGTACGGCCGGGCAAACGGTTTCGATCCCATTTTAACCTGCTGCATTGGGGGGGAAAATCCCAAAATCAGAACGTAATATTTACATCGAGAACAAATATATTCAGCCCTGAAATTAGGATAACCGACCTGGTGCCAGGTCCATACCATACCAAGTCACTTGGCCCCTTCCCCTAAAATAGGATTACGAATATCGTAATACTCACATAAGGGGTATAACCAGATTCAACTGTCACATACAAAATGCCAGACGTATGTGAGGGCCAAACCAGGTCTCCAGTCGGGATTCCGGTAAGGATGAAGCCCGATCGTTAAATTACCCATCGCGAGCTCCCACCTGCCACCCACTAGGGGACAGTGTAGCTCCTGATATAGAGAATAGTAGGTTAGTGCCGTGAATGGGAAAAAATATCTGGCAAGGCTCAGGAAACGGGATGGGCGAGGCTCTGCCGAGCACATCCCGTTTCCGTGCCGCGCCAGATATTTTTTCCCATTCATGACACTAACCTACTATTCTATTTATCCCGTCAACACCTACAAATGGCTTTAAAATGCAACAATTGTATTGACTGGATATCAAAAATGTTTCACGGCACCGTGTTTCACGGCACATACGCACTGTGTTGACGGGATAAATTGTAGTGTGTCACTTTATCCAGCGGGAATCTGTAACAGTGAGGATAGTGTGTGGTTGTGACTGGAGAAACAGTGAACTGTGTAGCTCCTGATATTGTGTCACTTTATCCAGTGGGAACCTGAGACAGTTAGAATAATGTGTGGCTGTGACTGGAGAAACAGTGAACGGTGTAGCTCCTGATATTGTAGTGTGTCACTTTATCCAGCGGGAATCTGAGACAGTGAGAATATTGTGTGGCTGTGACTGGAGAAACAGTGAACAGCGTAGCTCCTGATATTGTAGTGTGTCACTTTATCCAGTGGGAATCTGAGACAGTTAGAATATTGTGTGGCTGTGACTGGAGGAACAATGAACAGTGTAGCTCCTGATATTCTAAAGTGCTGTCAAAGCATGTTTTTTGATGATAAAAATGAAATGATAGAAAATAAACAGACGACAAATAATTATGATAGCGGTGTGAGGGTTAATGCACATGTGCATTTCTTAGTCGACTAAGAGGGCCGCATGGGTGGGCTATACAATGAAAATATGGATGATCACAAATAAGTATATGAAGTTTCAAGTCAAGCTTACAGTAACAGAAAGAGTAGGCAGCCGAAAACGTTAATGCAAATCTTGGACAGACAGATGGACAGACAAACTGATCATATTAACATAAAAAATAGGATTGAAGATTTAATAGATTTAGTGTGGTTAATTAACCACATTATCAAATCTGCAAACCTATTTTATGTTAATATGATCTGTTCGTCTGACTGTCTGCCTGCCTGCCGCCGCCGCCGCCGCCGCTGACTACTCCGGAAAAGCAAAACCTTAGTCTTGCTTTCCGCTTTCGTGGGCAAGACAAAAACAACCTGTGTAATATGTGTCTTTTATCATTCTACTATCCATGCCACATCTGCTATGTAAGAGACACATACCTTTATCAATGATGGCTCCCGACAAGCCCAGTTTGTGCTGCAATAGGCGAGTGGATGGGTTCACAATCGCATCCACCTTCATCTCGGTCAGGTCACCCTCCATCACGACAAGCTTGCAGTCATTTACGAGACACGCAGCTCGCTCCAGTGGCGTCGACCCTGTGGACGATGAGTCAAGCCTCATACCTGGTGAGTCAACCAGCAACACACACTTTTCCTCCATTGCAAGGTTCTTTAATTCACTGAAGCCTTCTTTGCTGCCAAAGAACTCGTTTGCTGAGCGACTTTTGACAGGGTAATTCATGCATAAGATTTTGTCTACAAACATCTGAAGTTGGGTAATGGCGAGCATGCACCCATCTTTTTTTCCTTCAATTTTGAAGCCATGTCGCGTTTGCTTGTCGACCTCCATAATCCTCACAGCTAGCAGATTGTACTGCTTCTCGATACTGTACAGATCCAGCTTGCAATGACCGTATATGAAACGCAATTTTCCTGGATCAACGTCAATGAACTCGGAAATCAGAGCGTGAAGATCAAAAAACTTCATACAATCTTCTGTAACCTCATTAAACAAGTAGTCGACCGTGACAAAGAAGAGCTCTCTGGTATTGAGCTGAACCTTTATAAAGCCTTCATACTTGCTACGCAAGTTGTTTATGTGAGCCTTCCCAGAATCCCCCTTGAGCAGCTCCTCCATGTTGAGATCTAACGGGATTGTCTTAGACGGCAAACATCGCCTCAGGATATTACTGACGGTGTCCAGGTCTTTAACGCTCCTACTGTAGATGACCAGGTCCTCATCTCGAATCACGTCCCACACACCAATCACATGAGCCTTCTTCATTTTCCCTCGGATATGGTCGCGTATCTGCTTGGAAAGCAACAAGTCTTTAGCCAGTTTTGGCAATGAAATCGTTCTTCGTTCAAAACTATTAAAAAACTTGTGCATTTTCGCCATTGCACCATCCACATCTTTCTTCATTCCATTGAAAGAGATTTCCCGCTTTTCTTGGTTGATTTTCACATCAAATCCTTTCTTCGTCACACCAGCGACAAATTTACAAATATTAATAAGTGTTAGTTGGAACACTTTGACTGTCTTAACTTTTGTGATGTTATGTTTTTCATTGACCAGTTTCTGTTCGAGGTCCGAGATGATTGACATGACTTGCTTCAAGAGCCTGAGAGCCGCGTCTTGTTTGCCGACTATGATGATGCCGTGATCGTCCTGGTTCACGAACAAAGCGACACTTTCTGGATCTTCCACTATGTTTTCCCTCAGCCGATCCTTCATACAACTCCATACCTATAGTCAGTGAGACACGCCATGTCATTTTGTATCGTCCGACATCTGAGTAATTTCAATAAATAAGTTTACAGAATTTACAATATTTTTCATGAATAAAGTCAAAAGCTATAATTCCGCATGTACTCTGAAAATGTTGTCAACTGTTGACGTCCTTTATGGAAAATATTGTGAATTTTGTAAACATATATCATGAAATTACGGAGATGTCCGAAGGTACAAAATCACATAGCGTGTCTCAAATGTGGCTGTGACTGGAGAAATGGGGCTTATGGGATTTGTGTCTACTGCTCCAGATCAAATAACACACTCCTGTAACCTGATAACGAACTATATTCCTTGTTAGAATCACGATGGGTGTTTCAGACACGACGGATGCACAGGCTGAACTGGATCAACACTGGTTTTTCTCCAGTCACAGCCACAAATGAGACACGCCATGTGGTTTTGTACCTAAGATGTGCGTTATCTCATGAAAAGTATTTTCAAAATTTACAATATTTTCTGTATAATTATGACGTCGAAAGTTGACGACATTTTCATTGCAAATCGGCAATTGCTATGAGACTGAGAGTTTTGTCTTCATACAGACAAGAGTGCTGAAGGTCACAATATACGCCAGTCGAGGCAAGGCCAGTCAATAAGGGGAGATAACTCACTGAAAACGAATAGTGTTCTTCATCGTGACGTGATAAACATGTATACCAAATTGGGTTACTATCCGTCAAGTAAAACTTGTGTTATTGCGTGGACAAGGATACAAAATGTGAAAATTAAAAATGGCCGCCAAGGGGTGATAAGTAATCGTAATTATTTTTAAATCTTCTTGCCGTGATAAACATGTATACCGAATTTGGTTACGAGCGGTGAAGTAGAACTTGAGTTATTGCGTGGACAAGGATACAGAGTGCGAAAAATAAAAATGGCCGCCAAGGGGAGTTATCGGAAATTTATCAAAATAAATAAGCTTCTTTGTCTTGCCGTCATAAACATGAATTTGGTTGCGAGCGGTGAAGTAGAACTTTATGGAAGGTAATATCCGCCATAATTCTATGTGACTTGATGCTTGCGTGCTGATGACATTACAACTTATATTCATGTTATTTCATTCGTCATTTGTATTGATTACATTTGAAATCTGCTTGTTGTAATTGTATTTGTCTTTCTTACATGTCCATTCTGCTGATTGTTTTGTTAATTCGTCTTATTTACATTACAATTATTGATACGTCCTTATTTAGGCCAAGAGCAGTACGTTAAATACTGCCAAAGATCGGAAAAAAATTAAACAAAGCTGAATTTTTCACCATAGGTCCAGGATATCATGACAATTAACATATCAAAACTCCCCATGAATCCGAGTTGAGCTTTCTTCAAAATTCAAGATGGCCCAGATGGCCCATCTCTTAATGCGCTCGAAATGAGCTACACATGAGCCAAATGTTTACAAACAAGAGCATATCACGGCACAACATACATTTTAAAACATATTAATATGTTTGTACCATTCAACATGATTCAAAATGGCCGCCATAGATTTAAAATAAGAAAAATATGTCCAAATTGACTCTTTTTTTATTCATCTAATCGTTTCGTTACAAGGACTATGTCTTCTTCCATTTTGGTGTACCTTTTATAACTGTATTCAGAATACACAATGAATAATCTATCCGACATAAGTTTCTTATTCTGAATGGTGAATACTAATGCAAGGCATTTCATATGCTCCGCTCACAGATCGTATTTCTGATCGTCCATTAACAGTTACATGCACTATAATAACTAAAAAATGTAGTCTAGTCTAGTTTCCCATCTATTTTAATAATTTATAAATATATCTACGTATCATAACGTAGTATAAATAATTGTGGCCGTGACTGGAGAAATGGGGCTTATGGGATTTTTTAAATGGTGCTTATGGGATTTGTTTCCATCCTAGCTCCTGGTCCGCTAGAATTGTAATGTTTGTTAGAAGCATGATGGATGTTTCACTGACTGAATGGCGAACAGTGTAGTTCCTGATCAGACTGCGCAGATGCGCAGGCTGATCTGGGGCTACACTGGTCGCATAGTCCATAAGCCCCATTTCTCCAGTCACGGCCACATATAATGAGACAGTGTCACGGTGACGTCAAAATAGTTAAGTTATGAGTTAATATCGCTGACGCTGGTTAGTTGAGAACATTTAACAACGCTATGCTTTGAATAGCATCACTGATAGTGAATACGATTTCGTTGACGCTGTCAGTTTTGATATTATTGAAACAGTAGAAACGTCCCGCCATATTCAGGGAAAGATTGCTGGAAATCTATAAGGATGGTAGTACTAAAACCTGTACAGAAAATGAAGTTTAATCACTTGTGAATCCATATCAGTTGACAAAATTTTGTTGCGATGAAAAGATTTCGAGTGACATCACGGCGAATTCGGGAGGGGTCAAAATCAAAAATCTGATTTTTTTTTTTTTTTTAAATGTTTAGGGCTTGATAATTTCTCTCTAAAAAACTTCCACTGTATTCTGTATGATTAATATCGTGTGTGGCCACCATTTGCATGAATACACACCATAATTATATGGACGTGACGTAACGCATAATTAGTGGGTTAGGCAGATTCCTCCATTCTTGTTGTAAAGCCTGTGTCAGCTCTCGAATGTTGTCAATTTGGTGGTTAGCCCTCGCCTTAGGACCCACCTCATCCCAGACGTTCTCGATTGGGTTGAGATCAGGGGAAACCGCAGGCCATGGAAGGACGTCGATGTTGTTACGAGCCAGGTATTGAGTTGTGATTTTGGCTGTGTGCGGGCGGCCATTGTCTTGCTGGAATGTTATGTCAGGGCCGTGGTGGCGAATGAAAGGCATTGCATGAGGAGTTAGCACCTCAGCAATGTAGCGTTGTGCATTGAGATTGCCCTGTATGACCACGAGCTCAGTCTTACGGTTCCCCATGACCCACCCCACACCATGACACTCCCTCCCCCGAACCTGTTCCTCTCATCAAATAGCAATCTGCGAATCTTTCGTTTTTGTGCCTGTATACGCGTAGCCTACCATCTGCATGGCTGAGTGTGAACCGAGATTCGTCAGTAAAGAGAACTCGGTTCCACTCAGCCCGCCGCCAATTCAAATGACGTCGTGACCACAATAACCTAGCACCACGATGACGTCGTGTCATTATTTTACCGGTATATGGGCGTCGTGCTCTGATTGGCAGCGCATTGCATCGCAAGCGCCTATGGATGGTCTGCGCTGACACACCGTATCTCCTAGCCGTTACGGTGGCTGGCAAACGACGCTGACGTAAGCTAACGTGATGTAGCGGTCAGTCTTGGCGGTGGTGGCACGGGGGTGACCGGGGTGGGAACGATCGTCAACAGTCCCAGTCTGTTGATACCGGGTCACACGCCTCTGTATGATCTTCCGACAGCAGCCGAACCTACGGGCCACGGCACTGGCCGTCATTCCCGCGTCCAGCATTCCAATTCATGCCCGATTTATTTCAACTTTAGACAAGCGTGGCATGATGAAAACAATGAAAAAGTAAAATGTTTTTCAATTTTCGGATTAACCTGTGTCGCAAGTATCGTACGACGTTGACTGAATTAATTTATCGAGTACATGTATGGCGCGCACGTGCAATAAGTGGAAATAAACATTCCGGTTGGTGACCGTTTTGAACCTCGTGTATTTGGTGGAAATTTAACACGGGTGTGTACATTCACAGCATGTGTAACATAAACATATCCAGAGATATATCGGTTCAAAAAGTGGGACGTTTCTAGTGTTGCTGAGTATATATATATCAATCTATCTACCCGCTTTCATCTATATATAAGCAACCATTTAAGTAAAATAATGGATGTGTCATGAGTTATTTGTAAAGAGGTATTATCCTCTACAAAGACGCAAACAGTTGGAGAAAAGGGTCACGTCTCGTTGATTTCTGCCAGCATGATTCGCAGTGATGAATTGCAGACAGTTCTACAAACACGAACATCACCTTTTGAAGTGCATGTGAATTGCTTTAAAGAATACACTCGCAAAACATCCCTCAACTCCCATTTAAAGCGGAACTTTGAACCCTCTGCAGATAATGGTGATGACAACAGAGAGGGAGTTTCAACATCGCTGCGCTCTAAATCAGACGAATTTGATTTTGAGACAGATTGTTCATTCTGTGGCAAGACGTTGTTGCATGATTCTAAACTTCCGAAATCTCGTCGACGAGAGTCTAGCGATGTTGAGACCATTGAGTATTTGCCGGAACTGATTTCATGTGCCGAGAAGAGACACGATTCTTGGGGCAAGCAAGTGTTGCTGCGTATTCGGTCTGTTAGTGACTTAGTTGCCCCAGAGGGCAAGTACCATCGTGGATGTTCGACACAGTTTAGGGGACGACAAACCGATGCTGAAAGAGGCAGACCATGTGACATGTTGAAAGAGGAATCGTTTCAAAAGTTGTGTCTGCATCTTGATGAGAACGATGAATGTCAGTATTTCCTATCAGAACAAGCACACTACGGAGATCAAATGATTATAACGAGCATACCAGGCATATCAAACATTGTAACCTTCCGTGACAAAGGACACAAAGTACTTCGTGACATTTGGGTAGCTGAACAAAAAGCCAATGTTTTAACAGAGAAAAACCGAATCATAGACATGGCTGCCTCTATCATAAGAGATGATATCAGGACACATGCATACAATTGCGCAGATTATCCCACAATGGAATCGACGAACGATGGAAACTCATTAGTTCCTGAGAGCATTTCTCGCTTTCTGCACGGGATTATAAAGTCAACGGCATTGAAAGAAAGTAAGTCTATAGAAAGACGATGTACAGCGATATCGCATTTAATAATAGCTGCGTGTAGGCCAAAGTCATTTGTATCCCCAATACTCTTAGCAGTCGCAGTGTACATACACAGAAAGTATGCATCTCGTGAGATAATTGACATCCTAAGTAGCATGTGCTTTGCTGATGATTACAAGGAAATTCAGAGACTGAATTACGCATTTCTCTCTAAAGATGAGTCATCCTACAACTTAAACGGCTTCACACAGTTTGTATTCGACAATGCTGACTTTAATGTTGCAACGCTAACAGGACATGGCACCTTTCACACAATGGGTGGAATTGCGTGTGTCACGCCCCCAGGTGAAGTAGTAAAATAAACTCTCACTCGTTCAGTAACTGTACCCAGTGCCCAAGTAATTGGGAAGTTCGGGGATGTCCCTATACAATCGTACTGGAAACCAACTGTTCCGGGGCTACAGTCTGTAGTGGTCAGTCCTCTAGAAGCTCCAAAACCGGACCCACCTAGTCTGAAGTTTGCCACAAGCTTAGATTGTCTGTGGATGGCCAGCTTGTCCATGAATGTCTCACCATGTCCATTTTGGAGTGGATTCATGCAGCTGGCAGTAACAGGCGAGAATCACATGAAGACTAGAATAGAAATTCTTCCATTCATCAATCTTGATCCTGGAAATGCGAGTACAATTTACACTGCACTGTCCTTTGCACAAAAGCAAAATATGGGCTTGGTTTCTGTGCAGTAACTTTCGATCAACCGCTTTATATCAAAGCGGCCGAAATAGTGTCCGCGTCTCCCGATCTTTCAAAAGGCATTGCAAGGTTGGGTGGTTTTCATCTACTTATGTCATATATGGGATCAGTAGGATTTATTATGGCAGGCAGTGGGCTGGGGACATTATGGGGGACTGTTTATGCCCCTCAGTCTGTCGTCCATATGCTAACTGGGCATGCCTACGCATGAGCACGTCGTGCTCACCTTACAACAACAGCAGTCATAGCAGCGTTGCTGTTAGAGAAGCCAGGGTGTTTAGACAATGTTGACTTCGATCCTTTGCGTCGTTTTCACAAATCGCTTATGGAAAATGGCGATGCAACTGAAAGAGAAGAGGATGATGCATGTTTGCAGAACATTACCGAGGTAATTGCTGGCGCGATGAAAGGTGCAGCAAATGAAAATCGAACAGGGACACTCTGGATCAATTATTTGGAACAGGTTTCTCTCCTTAGGTTGTTTATTCGGGCTGAGCGTACAGGAGACTGGGATTTACTTTGTATTGTGTCAGTAGAATGATCCCTTTCTTCCATGCTGCGGGTCATCTGGCCTACGCAAAGTCAGCCAGGCTATTCATGCACCAAATGACAGTACTTGACTCCAGCATGTCTGAAACAGAACGCAGATTGTTCACCGATCATGGATACTTTACAATACGCAGGTCTGATCATTTTTGGAGCGGCACCTTTTCGGACCAGACCATTGAGCAGGAGCTTATGCGGCTGTTGAAGTGTGCCGGA
This sequence comes from Conchocele bisecta, assembly GCA_029237695.1. NCBI lineage: Eukaryota > Metazoa > Mollusca > Bivalvia > Lucinida > Thyasiridae > Conchocele > Conchocele bisecta. Next base: position 85,180,209 of record CM055272.1, read on the forward strand.
GGGATGACCGATGGACGGGGAATCACTGAAAGCACGTTGGCAAAGTGGATCCATGCATTGCCAAGTTGCATACCTATATGTGAAGCCCTTGAGAAATTTACCGGTGTCCATACGAGTACCTCAGAGCAGCATAAGGATCTGTGGGTCAGCTCAGAATCTCGCGACCGCAAAGACTACAATACCTTCTTAGAGTGGATGCGGATGCATTCACCATTTTCAGCTAGTAAACCAGATTCACTTGTTGCAATAGACAAGGGTCTGGTGGCTGATGCATCTGTGAACTGTGACACCGCCTATGAGACAGGCCGGGCAGCCGCTTCTACCATTTTCAATACACCGTTCACAGATGAAAACTGAAATGGAACGACAGAGTGAAGACAATAAGTGGAGCTGTTAACACAGTCAAGATTCGTAGTCAGTCAGTTGTGGTAAACCCAACTTTGCTGTTTAATGGAATCACTTGTAATATGCAAAGCGGTTCAGAGATGGAAGAATTCCTGTCGTACGAACTGGCACCACAACCCACGTCTCTCTTCAATGAAGGCACAATGAGGAAGACTGCCAACAGTACACTTAGTGCCCTGCTGCGGTCAAATGTTACGCCACAGTCTACATTTCTGGAAGATGCTGTCTTTGTCATTGATGGCGGTTACCTTCTACACACTGTCATTTGGCCTTCCGATGCAACGTACAAGCAAGTATGCGAGTCATATGTATCGTACATAGTAGAGGATTATGGCAGCGAAGACACAACGGTTGTCTTTGATGGATATGGAAGTCAATCATCTACTAAATCTGCTGAGCAGCACAGACGGGCATCACAATCGGTTTCTGGTGACATTATATTTGATGCCGAGATGAAAACCATGACCTCTCAAACTTCCTTCCTCGCCAATGGTTCCAATAAGACAAGACTGATAGAAATGCTCACGAACGAGTTGAGACACAGCAACATAACTGCAAAACAGGCTGAATCTGATGCTAATAGTCTGATTATCTCAACAGCATTATCAGTTTCACAATCTCTGCCCAAACCAGTGGTAGTTATTGGAACAGACACTGACTTGCTAGTAATGCTAGTGTTCCAAGCTACTCCACTCACCCGCATGCACATGATGTTCAAGAGAAATCCGTTATGTGTATACGACATTACAGACATCCAACACTCAATTGGGGGCGCAAAGAAACACCTGATGGCTGTTCACGCTATTACCGGATGTGATACGGTATCAGCACTGTTTGGACAAGGAAAACGGAAAGCATTTAAACTTGTTGAAAAAGACAGTGATTTCTCCTTCGGCTCTACGGTGCCCAGAAGACAGACACACTTGTCAAGTACCGGTACATAACTTACAACCGATCTATAAGCCATGCATCTCTGTCCACTACGTCTAAGCTAGAAGCACTACCACCCACGAGTGCAGCAGCCAGGCAGCATTCCTATCGTACGTACCATACTGTACAGCAATGGTCGGGCAATGAACTTTCCCCAACAGAGTGGGGCTGGCATTTCCATGGCGATTGTTTGCTACCGACTGAGTCAGAATATACAGAAATATTTTCTGTATCCGTGAGCTGAAGTTTTCTAAGCTATTAATAGAGTTATGTACTCAGAACAAGATGTGATGTACCCGCTACTAATCCACAATGAAGGTTACATCACAATATAGAGATAGATAGCCGTGCCAGACTGCGAAAGAAGAAAAAATGTTTCCTTTGGGTGTGCGTCACCGTCACACTGTGTGTGTGTGTGTGGGGGAGGGGGGGGGGGGGGGTGGAATATGTGTGTCATCAGTAAATTAAATAAAGGGGGCGTTTCCTTATGTAAATGTTGCTTTTAGGGATGTGGGGGCTGGGAGATGGGCGGTAGTTATATTCAGATAACTGCACCAATGATATAATAATCTTGCCATGCTTACTGAATCGTAAACACAACCAGTCAACACAGCCTCAGTCACTGCAGGTCAGTGCGGCCTTCTTCTTCCCTTCTTTTCCCGCTCATGAAAGATGTGTGTAACAGAAAATGGTTTTCCGCTGACCGCCGACATAAATGTTATGACCAGTCGCGGCAGCAAACGCTTCCAATTATCGTAAATTCATTACATTTTAACTTGTGATGTTCCCGCGATCTAGCAACATATACGGCTCACTTGATTTACAATTTCAAACTGCCGGTTTACTCCGTGGGTCGGGCGCGAGCCAAATACATTTTTATATTGCATCTTTGTTGTGGGAAGAAGAAGGCCGCACTGACCTGCAGTGACTGAGGCTGTGTTGACTGGTTGTGTTTACGATTCGGTAAGCATGGCAAGATTATTATATCATTGGTGCAGTTATCTGAATATAACTACCGCCCATCTCCCAGCCCCCACATCCCTGCCGGTTTACTCCGTGGGTCGGGCGCGAGTGTTACCGATACATATTAATTTTAAAAATGAAAAATAGTATTTATTTTTTACTTGGTTTCAGCCAAATACATTTTTATATTGCATCTTTGTTGTGGGAAGAAGAAGGCCGCACTGACCTGCAGTGACTGAGGCTGTGTTGACTGGTTGTGTTTACGATTCGGTAAGCATGGCAAGATTATTATATCATTGGTGCAGTTATCTGGATATAACTACCTCCCATCTCCCAGCCCCCACATCCCTGAAAGCAACATTTACATAAGGAAACGCCCCCTTTATTTAATTTACTGATGACACACATATTCCACCCCCCCCCCCCCCCCCCACACACACACACACAGTGTGACGGTGACGCACACACAAAGAAAACATTTTTTCTTCTTTCGCAGTCTGGCACGGCTATCTATCTCTATATTGTGATGTAACCTTCATTGTGGATAAGTAGCGGGTACATCACATCTTGTTCTGAGTACATAACTCTATTAATAGCTTAGAAAACCTCAGCTCACGGATACAGAAAATATAAAAGACAGATGAAATAGTAAAACACATCCGTAGAGCCGAGATTTTCTCAGCTACTCTAATTACATTGCACTACATAAGATATAGAGCAACCTGTTGCATATAAAGTGGAATATGTGCAGTTACATCACATCCATCCCACTTTATTTTTCTGAATAACCCTCCGTGATTTGGCCGCATTTTGTTCTGGCAGATCTCACCCACATTCCTTACAATTGTCATTGCCAATCATCTCTCCCTCTCAGAATGCTTATGACCCACACCAGTGACACCACAATCATTCCCATAAATATTGCAATCATGAATGACGTACCGTTAATTTAACCAGGTGAGTTGATTATCGTGAAATAATGCACCAATGATTTTATCCTTACGCAAAACAAACGAGTGAGCGTATCGAACCCAGTTTGTTTAACGGTAGAACGCAATCACAAGGGCATTATTTCTAGATAATAATTTCATCTAGTTAAATAAACATTTGTGTATGCATGTCACACATGATACTTTATAAAACAAAGCGAATCATGCATAACATATGGCTAATAGTTGTGCAATTCAACTTTTTGAAATGTCCTGCCTCATTGGCATAGCAAAAATAACCATATACATTATACAAACACGCGTCACTCTTAGTAAAGATTACCTGGGCCCGGTTGTTCAAAACACCAGTTAGCTTAACGGACTGTTAAATCCTTAACGGACTGTTAAATCCTTAACTGAATGGTTAAAATCTCTGTTAAAACAGAGATTTTAACCATTCAGTTAAGGATTTAAAAAACAGAGATTTTAACCATTCAGTTAAGGATTTAACAGTCCGTTAAGCTAACGGATGTTTTGAACAACCGGGCCCAAGTGATTATGTCTGTATAGACGGCACTCGTAATTTTCAAACTGGTGGAATAGTAACACTATTATACACTTATTTAATTCCTATAAAGAAAATGGAGTGCCTAACATATGGCACAGGCATTTGGCGTATTTCAGCTTTCATCGGTATAACTACATACATGTATGAAAAACAAGGCTCATAACTTTGGTCGGACACGACCTCGTATCATAACAAATTTCGCAATTTTATTAACGATAATGTAAATATTTTGGCGGAAAATACACATTTTCATTTGAGAAATATTGTTATCTTGCTGAAATAGCATAGTTAGAACATAATTATGCAAAGAATATCAAATTACAGCCGATTATCCTAAGTCTGACACTACTTCGTATCATAACAACTGAAATAATGTGTTTAGGGCTCTAATGTCAATATTGTAGTGGAAAGTTCATATGTTCCTTTAAGAATTATCATTATCCTGCAGAAATACATAGAATGCATAGGCAATTACAATTTTAAACATTTTATTTTGGTACTAGGCCGTGTCCGATCAAATGTATACGCCTTGTTATTCATATGTAGTTATACCGATGAAAGCCGAACATATGAGACCCCAACCTTAAATTGTCGTAAGTAATAAAACTATGGGTTGTTAAGTTTACTGTAAATCATTTGGTCTGTTTAAAGTTTGTGAAACCGTTTAAAGCTTGTGAGGATTCCTTTGGACTCGACACTTTAAGCCGGCAAAATGTTTTACATACCACTGTAAATGCAACAGCCCATGATTTTTGTCGCCCCTGCTTTAGCAGAAGGCGCTACTATAGTCGTCGCAATGTCAAAACGTTTGTACAAGTTCTTTATCATGATATATTTAGTTCTTTACGGATTGCTTCAATAATTGGACGCTGGATACATCTAAGCATTTTGAACACACTCATGTTGCAGAAACGCGTTGTACCAGTTTCTTCATCATCATATATAACTTTAATATTACTTGATACATGTGAGCATTTTGAACACACTTATGCCCCCATTAACGTGACCATGGCCTTTTTGATCTTCACATTGTATGCACAAAATGTTCTTATAGGATTAAATAAGTGTATATTTGTGTCGCTATTCTACCAGTTCTAAAAATTACGAGTAACCTCTATACAGATATAATAATTTAGTAATATTTATTTTACTGTTAGTATCAGGATATTTTCATTTTTTAATTATTTATACTAATTAAATGTGTCGCTTGAAAAAATCATATTTTCGACAGATTATAAAGTAAATACAAACAGAGAATAAATAGTAAATACTGTAATGTCTGTTAGCATTTTAAGGAAACACAGTTATCGCCCCTGATATCAGTGTGGAAATTTACATCTGATATAAAATGTATAATAATGCCTATCAATACGTGGAGCAACGGTGAATGAATGTTTATTTTGCCGGAAAATGTCATATCTACAGAATTACCTGGGAGTTGAATTGGGTTATTGCCCATTATAAAATTAGTAAGATTATTACTGATCCTACTGCTTTTGGGAGGGGGCCAGGTGATTCTAGTGTGGCGAGGACCTGGCATCAGCTCAGGATTATTTTTATTTTAGGGCTGAATATATAGAATTTTTATTGTAAATATTCAGTTCTGATTTAGGGATTTTCCCCCATTTGTACATGTACTTGTACAGGTAATATATGGGATTTAGTACTAAACCCATTGCTCCGGCCTTAAATGACCTTAGCGGTTGATAAGCCGTTAAACCCCAACACACCAAACAAACATATCTACAGAATACTCAATATACAGAAATATCTGTATCACTATATTATAACCTGGCATATGGGACCCCAGCTTTAATATTACATGATGGATTGCTTCATTATTTGCACACTTGATACATGTAAGCATTTGGAACATACTCATGCTGCAATTAACATGACCTTGGCAAATACTCAGAAATCTACTGTTATAATAATACACTTTTAATTATTATATTTTCAGGTCAGAAAGTGACACATGTAAAGTAAATGATGAACAAGACAGCGGCGACGTGCCAACTGATGAGAAGTAGATGAGGCAGTAAGAGAAATAGTGGTTGAATATCATGAGTTGGACACTTTAGAAAGTGATACTAAGCAGCATACATGTATCAATGTTTCAATTCTCTCTTCAGTGATATTAAACTTGAATACATATACCAGATTCAACCATGACAATATAAATGATAATGTTCAATTGTGCATGGATAATATTGTGGTGAAAGTTTGTGTACTAACTGACTTGTTTCATGTCATATTGAAAAAAACACCAGTGCTTGTCTTCCTCAAACAATTCACCAGAGATATAATGGATTCTATGAATATCAAAAAGAAGATGGAACACAGGAAAGAGGTTCATGTTTCAGCACCAAAAATGCCCACACAGTACCAGAAGTAACAGACATCAGCTTGTGTGCTAAATGTAACCAAGTTAATAATGTTGATATGGACCGGATTTGTGACGAATGCAACTTGATCAAGTGGTTACATCGAAAATTTGCACCACCCAGATGACGGGTACTACTATCTGTTTGACAAAACCAAACGATTTATTTCACCTACCCTATATATTGAAAAAATAATATTATTTCACGATTATTAATATTTGGCAAAAATAATAAATGAGCATTCTTTTACATGATGTTTTTTTCCGATATTCAACATTTTAGCCAATGTTAAATTACGGGAGGGTATTAAGCATTTATTTTTGTATTGTAAAGTCAATGGTTGACTCTTGCTGAAATTTTGCTGAAAAGAAATATAAGCAAAAAAACTACTTTTTTTTCAGTGTTCATGTAGCCCTCAGAAATGAACAGGTTTACACAAAACAGACAGTAGTTGTTTAACACATCCTTTTATTCACAGCTTGTACTGAGATCAACCACCAGCAAATCATTACTGTTCAATATTTACAAATTCTAGTATGAAACACATATCGTTTATTTAACCAGGTAAACTGATTATCGTAAAATAATGCGTGAGTGAGTGTGTCCTTACGCTAAATAAACGAGTGAGCTTAGCGAACAAAGTTTATTTAGCAGTAGGACCCAATCACGAGGGCATTATTTCAAGATAATCAGCTCACCTGGTTAAATAAACATTTCCTTACATTTCACACACAATTTTTCATAAAAGAAACAAAGCCAATCGGGATTAAAATATGGTACAGATATAGGCAAATTAATTTCTGGAAGTAGGCTGTAGTGAAGGTGATTGTCTCACGATTCAGAGGGTGTGTCTGAGAACATGATTTGATTGGTCGAAGGAAACACGAAATGAAAACATGTCTTGGCATTTCATTACTAATGAAATACCAAGATGTGTTTTCATGGAAAATAAGAAAAAATATGCTATATTTGTGGTCTTTATTGTTTTCTGTAGCATGATAAAGGTACCACAAATTTGTTATTGCTTTATGATACTCGCTACTTCTGATTTCAATTGTTTTTTTTGGCAATTTGGCAAATACGCAACTTATCTGCAGCTCTGCTGAATTGTTTTTGATTTCAAAAGTTGCACATCCCATGTATGTTTACTAGAATAAATATGGTATGTACATGCACTTCATGCTATGTTAATTATGTAATTACAACGAAGCTCTAGCTTCATACCCATCTACTCAGATGGTCCTATGCAGGACTGTGTCAATTTATGAGGCCAGTGTGCAATGTGATGGATGGCAGTTGATATAATTGGTTGAAGTTTATCACCAGGTCATAGCAATGTTATTGTAACAAGCATAATCCTTTCAACATAACATACCTCTATAGTGGAATTTGCAAACAGTGTAAATGCAGATGAGCCGGCTTGCAACCAGTCAACTCATCAGGATATATATGCACTTTTTTACAAGTAATTTTCATATGTTTTGGAGAAGAAAAAAACAACCCCTTTTCATAATGGACTAGTCTGAAAATCATTTAGTGACAATTAGATCGGTAAATTAACATATCAAAATCTGTTCCAGTTATTTAGTGTTGAAAGGGTCCATGTGCCTTATCTGGATCGGCAATGTTTGTTAGAGTCACAGGGGATAGGAAAATTAACATCTAGTGGTGTCTTCTAAATAAAAGCAAAGCTGAATCACATTGTACAGCAGGTGATGAAAGGGGAGTAATAAAAATTGATTTCTATCATATTTCTGAACGCATTGTATCGGCAATTTGTTGTCTGGAGTGGGCGGCAAGTCAAGAGCATGCATAGGGTAAATCTAACGATAGTATTAATTCATCCTTGCAGGCGCGGATACATAAATAATTGCAGGGAAATTTTAAATGCCAGATCGCCGCAAATGCGATTTCCAGACACCTAGGCCACGAAAAAAGTCATCCAACTATCCGAGTATTGTAGATTTTCTTCTCTTTTTTTTCCGAGAACAGGGGGGGGGGATTTAGGTTAGTAAGACGCGTTTTTAGTTCAGTTTACACCCACAATCTTTGAGATTTATGTTAATGTATTGGCAACTGTAAACTTTATGTCGAAAATTCATCCCAAACAGCAGTTACGACACGCTGAATGCGTTGTATAGGCGAGTTCCAATTGTCTACATTGTGTGGCTTTTCGTTACAATGGTGGCGAATGGGAGTTTTGTACCTTTCTAAGTATTATTATATTTACACCCGGGCACTTTTGAATTGTTTTGTACATTGTTTAAAAAGGTGTTTTATGTATATACAAACAATAATTGACCATCCAAGACACGCTAGAATCGCCTGTGCTATTACCCCCTTGACGATTTCGCACCATTTATTATTCTCTAATCTATATTAACTAAATTGTATACGTATGTATGGTGTTTGACTTACTAATGTGTTTTATACATACACTTATCCTCATAATTAAATTACATATGTACGTAATTGAAAACAATCACATTTTTATAGTAAGTTACACATATGGTAACTTTCACAGGTTGACTGTCAAACTGGCCCGTTACCGATGCAAACCAATAACCGTCAGGGATCAGACTAAGGTGGCACACCACCATTGATTTTCCCTAAAACACTAACACGTTCCCACACATTTTGCTATTCTCTGCTACTTTCATTTTTCTTATGGATGTTGTGGGACCTATTTTCCAATAACCTGCACTTATTCTGCTCTGTATCCTGACTAATTAAAATATAGATTTAATTATTGTTGAAGCTGGGGTCCCATCTAGTAGGTACACATTTTGTTCTTTATGGAAATTAAATAAGTGTATAATTGCAACTAGTCCACCACTTTTAAAAGTTACGAGTGCCAGCTACACGGATATAATTATTTAGTCATCTTTAATGTACTAATAGAGACTCACAATGGTATCAAGCTAGTTCCATATGCAAATGATGCAGTATTTTTAAATTATTTATATCAACTAAATGCTGAATAAATATTTTTATCGACATATCATAAAGTATGATATTGCACATCAAAAAAGCTCGTTCGATAATATAGTCAAGTATTGCAAAATAGTTACCCCCCCCCCCAACCCGAAATCCTGGATCCGCGCCTGACATGACGAGGTTGGTCCCACAACATCCATACGAATAGTGAAAGTAGGAAAGACTGGCTGGGATTCGGTTAAATTATACAATAAATAATATTTGGTGTCTTTTAACCTAAACATGGCGCAACAGAAAAGACGGAAATTTCTAAGTCAGTGACCTTTGGCGTTAGCGGGCACCATGGGCTTTCTGTAGAATGATGCGGGATGTTGTTACAAATGCATCTATTGAATATTAAAGCATAAACTGAGCGTTAACTTTTCCGAACACGGACATTTCTAAGTCAGCGACCTTGACCTTTGGGGTTTGCGGGCACCATGGGCTTTCTGTAAAATGATGCGGGATGTTGTTACAAATGCATGTATGGAATATTAAAGCATAAACTGAGCGTTAACTTTTCCAAACACGGACATTTCTAATTCAGTGACCTTGACCTTTGGGGATAGCGGGCACCATGGGCTTTCTGTAGAATGATGCGGGATGTTGTTACAAATGCATGTATGGAATATTAAAGCATAAACTGAGCGTAAACATTTCCAAACACGGAAATTTCTAAGTCAGTGACCTTGACATTTGGCGTTAGCGGGCATCATGGGCTTTCTGTAGAATGATGCGGGATGTTGTTACAAATGCATGTATAGAATATCAAAGCATAAACTGAGCGTTAACTTTTCCAAACACAGAAATTTCTAAGTCAGTGACCTTGACCTTTCGGGTTAGCGGGCACCATGGGCTTTCTGTAGAATGATGCGGGCTGTTGTTACAAATGCATGTATAGAATATTGAAGCATCAACTGAGCGTTAACTTTTCCATTCACGGACATTTCTAAGTCGGCGACCTTGACCTTTGGGGTTAGTGGGCACCATGGGCTTTCTGTAGAATGATGCGGGATGTTGTCACAAATGCATGTATGGAATATTAAAGCATAAACTGAGCGTTAACTTTTCCAAACACAGATATTCCTAATTCAGTGACCTTGCCCTTTGGGGTTAGCGGGCACCATGGGCTTTCTGTAAAATGATGCGGGATGTTGTTGGAAATGCATGTATGGAATATTAAAGCATAAACTGAGCGTTAACTTTTCCAAACAAGGAAATTTCTAATTCAGTGACCTTGACCTTTGGGGTTAGCGGGCACCATGGGCTTTCTGTAGAATGATGCGGGATGTTGTTACAAATGCATGTATGGCATATTAAAGCATGAACTGAGCGCTAACTTTTCCAAACACGAACATTTCTAAGTCAGTGACCTTGATCTTTGGCGTTAGCGGGAACCATGGTCTTTCTGTAGAATGATGCGGGATGTTGTTACAAATGCATGTATGGAATATTAAAGCATAAACAGAGCGTTAACTTTTCCAAACACGGAAATTTCTAAGTCAGTGACCTTGACATTTGGCGTTAGCGGGCATCATGGGCTTTCTGTAGAATGATGCGGGATGTTGTTACAAATGCATGTATGGAATATTAAAGCATAAAGTGAGCGTTAACATTTCCAAACACGGAAATTTCTAAGTCGGCGACCTTGACCTTTGGGGTTAGCGGGCACCATGGGCTTTCTGTAGGATGATGCGGGATGTTGTTACAAATGCATGTATGGAATATTAAAGCATAAACTGAGCGTTAATGTTTCCAAATACGGAACTTTCTAAGTCAGTGACCTTGACCTTTGGGGTTAGCGGGCACCATGGGCTTTCTGTAGAATGATGCGGGACGTTGTTACAGATGCATGTATGGAATAATAAAGCATAAACTGAGCGTTAACTTTTCCAATCACCGAAATTTCTAATTCAGTGACCTTGACCTTTGTGGTTAGCGGGCACCATGGGCTTTCTGTAGAATGATGCGGGCTGTTGTTACAAATGCATGTATGGCATATTAAAGCATAAACTGAGCGTTAACTTTTCCAAACACGAACATTTCTAAGTCGGTGACCTTGATCTTTGGCGTTAGCGGGCACCATGGGCTTTCTGTAGAATGATGCGGGATGTTGTTAGAAATGCATGTATGGAATATTAAAGCATAAACTGAGCGTTAACTTTTCCAAACACTGACATTTCTAAGTCATCGACATTGACCTTTGGGGTTTGCGGGCACCATGGCTTTCTGGAGAATGATGCGGCATGTTGTTACAAATGCATGTATGGAATATTAAAGCATAAACTGAGCGTTAACTTTTCCAAACACGGACATTTTTAATTCAGTGACCTTGACCTTTGGGGTTATCGGGCACCATGGGCTTTCTGTAGAATGATGCGGGATGTTGTTACAAATGCATGTATGGAACATTAAAGCATAAACTGAGCGTTAACATTTCCAAACATGTACATTTCTAAGTCAGCGACCTTGACCTTTTGGGTTAGCGGGCACCATGGGCTTTCTGTAGAATGATGCGGGATGTTGTCACAATTGCATGTATAGCATATTAAAGCATAAACTGAGCGCTAAACTTTTCCAAACACGAACATTTCTAAGTCAGTGACCTTGACATTTGGCGTTAGCGGGCACCATGGGCTTTCTGTAGAATGATGTGGGATGTTGTTACAAATGCATGTATGGAATATTAAAGCATAAACTGAGCGTGAACTTTTCCAAACACTGACATTTCTAAGTCATCGACATTGACCTTTGGGGTTTGCGGGCACCATGGCTTTCTGGAGAATGATGCGGCATGTTGTTACAAATGCATGTATGGAATATTAAAGCGTAAACTGAGCGTTAACTTTTCCAAACACGGACATTTTTAATTCAGTGACCTTGACCTTTGGGATTATCGGGCACCATGGGCTTTCTGTAGAATGATGCGGGATGTTGTTACAAATGCATGTATGGAATAATAAAGCATGAACTGAGCGTTAACTTTTCCAAACACGGAAATTTCTAAGTCAGTGACCTTGACATTTGGCTTTAGCGTGCATCATGGGCTTTCTGTAGAATGATGCGGGATGTTGTTACAAATGCATGTATGGAATATTAAAGCATAGAGTGAGCGTTAACATTTCCAAACACGGAAATTTCTAAGTCAGTGACCTTGACATTTGGCGTTAGCGGGCATCATGGGCTTTCTGTAGAATGATGCGGGATGTTGTTACAAATGCATGTATGGAATATTAAAGCATAAACTGAGCGTTAACTTTTCCATTCACGGAAATTTCTAAGTCGGCGACCTTGACCTTTGGGGTTAGCGGGCACCATGGGCTTTCTGTAGGATGATGCGGGATGTTGTTACAAATGCATGTATGGAATATTAATGCATAAACTGAGCGTTAATGTTTCCAAAATACGGAACTTTCTAAGTCAGGCCGGACCTTGACCTTTGGGGGTTAGCGGGCACCATGGGCTTTCTGTAGAATGAAATGCGGGACCTTGTTACAGATGCATGTATGGAAATAATTAAAGCATTAAACTGAGCGTTAATTTTCTTTTCCAATCACCGGAAACCTTTCTAATTCAGTGACCGGGTTGACCTTTGTGTTATGCGGGCACCATGGGCAATATGTAAAATTAAAAGATGCGGGCTATGTTTTACAGTGCCTATTAGGCATATTAAAGCATTAAACTGAGCGTTAAACTTTTCTTTTTCCAAACACGAACATTTCTAAGTCGGTGACCTTGATCTTTGGCGTTAGCGGGCACCATGGGCTTTCTGTAGAATGATGCGGGATGTTGTTAGAAATGCATGTATGGAATATTAAAGCATAAACTGAGCGTTAACTTTTCCAAACACGGACATTTCTAAGTCAGTGACCTTGACCTTTGGGGTTTGCGGGCACCATGGCTTTCTGCAGAATGATGCGGGATGTTGTTACAAATGCATGTATGGAATATTAAAGCATAAACTGAGCGTTAACATTTCCAAACATGGACATTTCTAAGTCAGCGACCTCGACCTTTTGGGTTAACGGGCACCATGGGCTTTCTGTAGAATGATGCGGGATGTTGTCACAAATGCATGTATGGCATATTAAAGCATAAACTGAGCGTTAAACTTTTCCAAACAGGAACATTTCTAAGTCAGTGACCTTGACATTTGGCGTTAGCGGGCACCATGGGCTTTCTGTAGAATGATGCGGGATGTTGTTACAAATGCATGTATGGAATATTAAAGCATAAAGTGAGCGTTAACATTTCCAAACACGGAAATTTCTAAGTCAGTGACCTTGACATTTGGCGTTAGCGGGCATCATGGGCTTTCTGTAGAATGATGCGGGATGTTGTTACAAATGCATGTATGGAATATTAAAGCATAAACTGAGCGTTAACTTTTCCAAACAAGGACATTTCTAAGTCATCGACCTTGACCTTTGGGGTTTGCGGGCACCATGGCTTTCTGGAGAATGATGCGGCATGTTGTTACAAATGCATGTATGGAATATTAAAGCATAAACTGAGTGTTAACATTTCCAAACACGGACATTTCTAAGTCAGCGACCTTGACCTTTGGGGTTTGCGGGCACCATGGCTTTCTGCAGAATGATGCGGGATGTTGTTACAAATGCATGTATGGAATATTAAAGCATAAAATGAGCGTTAACTTTTGCAAACACGGACATTTCTAATTCAGTGACCTTGACATTTGGGGTTATCGCGCACCATGGGCTTTCTGTAGAATGATGCGGGATGTTGTTACAAATGCATGTATGGAATAATAAAGCATGAACTGAGCGTTAACTTTTCCAAACACGGAAATTTCTAAGTCAGTGACCTTGACATTTGGCGTTAGCGGGCATCATGGGCTTTCTGTAGAATGATGCGGGATGTTGTTACAAATGCATGTATGGAACATTAAAGCATAAACTGAGTGTTAACATTTCCAAACATGGACATTTCTAAGTCAGCGACCTTGGCCTTTTGGGTTAGCGGGCACCATGGGCTTTCTGTAGAATGATGCGGGATGTTGTCACAATTGCATGTATAGCATATTAAAGCATAAACTGAGCGTTAAACTTTTCCAAACACGAACATTTCTAAGTCAGTGACCTTGACATTTGGCATTAGCGGGCACCATGGGCTTTCTGTAGAATGATGTGGGATGTTGTTACAAATGCATGTATTGAATATTAAAGCATAAACTGAGCGTTAACTTTTCCAAACACTGACATTTCTAAGTCATCGACATTGACCTTTGGGGTTTGCGGGCACCATGGCTTTCTGGAGAATGATGCGGCATGTTGTTACAAATGCATGTATGGAATATTAAAGCATAAACTGAGCGTTAACTTTTCCAAACACGGACATTTTTAATTCAGTGACCTTGACCTTTGGGGTTATCGGGCACCATGGGCTTTCTGTAGAATGATGCGGGATGTTGTTACAAATGCATGTATGGAATAATAAAGCATGAACTGAGCGTTAACTTTTCCAAACACGGAAATTTCTAAGTCAGTGACCTTGACATTTGGCGTTAGCGGGCATCATGGGCTTTCTGTAGAATGATGCGGGATGTTGTTACAAATGCATGTATGGAATATCAAAGAATAAACTGAGCGTTAACTTTTCCAAACACAGAACTTTGTAAGTCGGCGACCTTGACCTTTGGGGTTAGCGGGCACCATGGGCTTTCTGTAGAATGATGCGGGATGTTGTCACAAATGCATGTATGGCATATTAAAGCATAAACTGAGCGTTAACTTTTCCAAACACGAACATTTCTAAGTCAGAGACCTTGACATTTGGCGTTAGCGGGCACCATGGGCTTTCTGTAGAATGATGTGGGATGTTGTTACAAATGCATGTATGGAATATTAAAGCATAAACTGAGCGTTAACTTTTCCAAACACGAATATTTATAAGTCAGTGACCTTTACCTTTCGGGTTAGCGGGCACCATGGGCTTTCTGTAGAATGATGCGGGATGTTGTTACAGATGCATGTATGGAATATTAAAGCATAAACTGAGCGTTAACTTTTGCAAACACGGACATTTCTAATTCAGTGACCTTGACCTTTGGGGTTATCGGGCACCATGGGCTTTCTGTAGAATTATGCGGTATGTTGTTACAAATGCATGTATGGAATAATAAAGCATGAACTGAGCGTTAACTTTTCCAAACACGGACATTTCTAAGTCATCGACCTTGACCTTTGGGGTTAGCGGGCACCATGGCTTTCTGCAGAATGATGCGGCATGTTGTTACAAATGCATGTATGGAATATTAAAGCATAAACTTAGCGATAACTTTTGCAAACACGTACATTTCTAATTCAGTGACCTTGACCTTTGGGGTTATCGGGCACCATGGGCTTTAGAATGATGCGGGATGTTGTTACAAATGCATGTATGGAATAATAAAGCATGAACTGAGCGTTAACTTTTCCAAACTCGGAAATTTTTAAATCGGCGACCTTGACTTTAGGGGTTAGCGGGCACCATGGGCTTTCTGTAGAATGATGCGGGATGTTATTACAAATGCATGTATGGAATATTAAAGCATTCCATTGAGGGAAACAGAATTTACAATGAATTAACCTGACCGTTAAGTTTTAGAAACACAGCTAAACGCAAAAACTTAACTTTGAATGCATGTAAAAAGTAGGTCAATGAACCATAAAAGCTAGGTCAAGGTCACATGGGCTCCCTCTGTTTCAGATGGTTTCTGGAAACTGAGCTAAAAGCAAAGACTGAACGTGAAATGTTGACGCCGCCTACGCCGACGGAAAAGCTATGCCTATGTCCCACTTCTGCTAAAGCAGGCGGGAAAAAAATGGCTGACAAGGGAAGATAAGTCATCGAAACTTTTTGAAAATGAATAGTGTTCTTCTTCTTGCCGTGATAAACAAGTATAACAAATTTGGTTACGATCCATCAAGTACAAGTTAGTGCATGGACAAGGATACAGAGTGGGAACATTAACAAGAGTTGTCAGAAGACAACGAAGCTCGCCTGTTGGCAGCCTTCGCTCAAACTTGGCACAGTTGCATAAAAGAAACATGAATATTATATATAATTGACCTTGGGTTAAGGGACGTGTGGTGGACCTTGACATTGGGGTCAGTGGTGCAAGGTGGGTCGTGGGTTTGCTATAGCATAATATAGCATATTAAGATGAATGCATGTTATGAAATATCAATGCGCTCCCTGAAAACAGAAGTAAAACAAAATTTAATCCAACGTTAAGTTTATGAACGCACTAAGTTGGTGATTTTCTACAGCATGATAGCTATTCACATGAGGAATGCATGTATGAATGTGCTAAGTTTGTGACCTTGGGGAAAGGGGTGGGGGTGGGTCATGGATTTGCTGTAGCACAATAGAGGATCATCAGATGAATGCATGTATGAAATATCAAAGCGTTCCCTGTAAAGAAACAGAAGTTAAACAACATTTGCCCCAACGTTAAGTTTTTGAACATGCTAAGTTTGTGACCTTGACCTTGGGGTAAGGGTTGGGTGGTGGGTCATGGATTTGCTACAACATGATAGAGGGTCATCTGAGGAATGCATGTATGAAATATCAAGGTGTTCCATGAAAGGAAACAGAAGTTATAAGACATTTACCCAACGTTACGTTTATGAATGTGCTAAGTGTGTGACCTTGACCTTAGGGTAAAGGTTGGGTGGTGGGTCATGGATTTGCTACAGCATGATAGAGGGTCATCTGAGGAATGCATGTATAAAATATCAAGGTGTTCTATGTAAGTAAACAGATGTTATAAGACATTTACCCAACGTTAAGTTTGTGGAGGCCGACGCCGACGACGCCGGGGGTATGCCATAAGCTCTTTTGCACTTCGTGCAGGCAAGCTAAAAATGGTCGCCAAGGGGAGATAATTCATCATACATGTAAATGCCTCCAGAATCATGGTAAATCACTGGGTAGCATATAATAGACTAAGGTCAAGGTTGGGTGGTGGGTCATGGATTTGCTACAGCATGATAGAGGGTCATCTGAGGAATGCATGTATAAAATATCAAGGTGTTCTATGTAAGTAAACAGATGTTATAAGACATTTACCCAACGTTAAGTTTGTGGAGGCCGACGCCGACGACGCCGGGGGTATGCCATAAGCTCTTTTGCACTTCGTGCAGGCAAGCTAAAAATGGTCGCCAAGGGGAGATAATTCATCATACATGTAAATGCCTCCAGAATCATGGTAAATCACTGGGTAGCATATAATAGACCAGTGTAGTATGCTTTTAATACACGTGTGTTATTGCACTGCAAAAGCCCATTTGAGACACGCTATGTGATTTTGTACCTTCGGACATCGGCGTAATTTCATGATATGTCTCATTTGTGGCTGTGCGAGAGAAATGGGGTTGATAGGAATTGCGACCAATGTAGATCCAGATCAGCCTGTGCATCCACACAAACCGATCAAGATCTGCATTGTTCCATCAATGAAACACTTCTAACAAGCAATATATATCGTTATCAGGCTATATACAGGAGTGTGATATTTAATCAGGAGCTACAATGGTCACAAATCCCATAAGCCATATTTCTCCAGAGACAGCCACACTTTTTTTACTACCTCTTGTGCTGAATATAGTGGGTCATGGGTGACCAGTTTCTGTGTACAAGCCCCGAGATTGTCCCGGCAGATCTGATCCCAATCTTGAACAATCCGCCGGCCATCTTTGTGACCCTGCTCCAGGGTGCAGATAATCTCTAAACAATCGTCTTTAGTTGCAGGCCAGATAATTTTGGCATACGAACCAGTCATAATATCTTCTAAATTCTTCCGTAATGGCTTACAGTTCTGAATAAACTTTACAAGATATGTGTTCAGTTCATCAAACTGGATTGGTGGTGGTATTTTTAGAATAAGTGAAGGATCAGGTTCGAGACACTTGTAATGAAGTCGTACAGAGAGTTGGTTGTCGTCTACAGTGTGTTGTCGTGAAGGTTCGCAAACTCTATTTGCATCTGGAAACAGAGGAGATTAAGATGTTAAATTCTGGGAATAAAATGTGAAATTCTTGGATTAAGCTGTGAAATTCTGGGAATAAAATGAGAAATTATGGGATTAAGCTGTGAAAATATGGGATTAAGCTGTGAAATTCTGGGAATAAAATGTGAAATTCTGGGAATAAAATGTGAAATTCTGGGATTAAGCTGTGAAATTCTGGGAATAAAATGAGAAATTCTGGGATTAAGCTGAAATTCTGGGATTAAGCTGTGAAATTCTGGGATTCAACTGAGAAATTCTGGGATCAACAGGTGAAACACTGTGTCAGAGATGGTACAGTAAAATCTTTACAGTAAGCTTGCAAATTTTTACAGTTACATAAACATTTCAAAATATGTTTTAAAGCTGTTAGTTTTTATAACAAGAAACGAGGCAAAGCCACGAAGGCCAGGTGTTTTCCAAGCATAGACACTTGGATAACATAATTATACCCACTTTTTGTAAACTAGATGGTCATGGCCTGCATGTCGCGCCTTGGGGCGAGGCATGGACACTAAAAAAAGAGATATAGTAGATGGAAAAACTTTAACCAAAAAACTTTAACCGGACACACGGACGTACGGACGGACGGACGTATGCCAAAATGCCGACGATATCGCGCTTTCCGCAAGCGGGCGCGACAATGATGATAAACACCCATGTGAAGTATCAAGGTAATGGGTGAAGCAGTTGCAGAGATATAGTACACGAAAAAACCTTAAGAAAAAAATTAAGTAATTTGACCTTGACATTGGGCACAGGGGCCGCACGGTTAGGAGTAGAATGAAAATATGGATGATGATAAACACCCATGTGAAGTTTCAAGGTAATGGGCGGAGCAGTTGCAGAGATATAGTATAACGAAAAGCTTTTAACCAAAAAACTAACCAGAAGTACGTTAAAAAGTTAACGTTGAAAATGGCTAAGTCAATTACGTAGAAATAATAGGTGAAGGTAAAAAATATGGTCACATGTTGGATAGTGATATGTGGTGGGCACCCCTTGGTTATGAAGCTGTGAAAGTTTGGTGGTCCTATGTGGTACAGTACCAAAGAAATGGACTTAAACACGAAAACTTAACATTGTAAACGCGAAAAGTTAACATTGAAAATGGCTAAGTCGACTGCGCTGAAAAAATGGGTCAAGTTAAAAAAAAGGTAACATGTTGGATAGTGATATGTGGTGGGCACCCCTTGATTATGAAGCTGTGAAAGTTTGGTGGTCCTAGGTGGTACAGTAACAAAGAAATGGACTCAAACACGAAAACTTAACATTGATTGTGGACGCCGCCCGCCGCCCGCCCGCCCGCTCGCCCGCCCACCCGCCCGGCTTTCGCCAATCCAATAGCCTGGATTTTTTCCAAAAAAAAACCTGGCTAAAAATTGAAGGATGAGCCTATTTTCTATTTTGTGACAGTATGTCAAATCTTGATTTTATTAAAAACAAGAATTCCGCCATGAAAGAGGTGTCACGCCTGCCGAGGCATTTGACCGTAACATGATCATGGGCATGTGCTAAAGTAAGCATCACAAAAACCATCAGAGAAGTGTATGCTTAAAACACGAAAAAGGTCAAGGTTTTTTACTTCAGAAAATAAATGGCTAAGTATTTCCACAACCATGTGAAAGTACAAAAGGTCATGGTCATGTTAATGGCGGCATGAGTGTGTTCCAAATGCTCATATGTATTAAGTGTCCAAATATTGAAGCAATCTGTCAAGCTATATTAGAGTTATATCATGATGAAGAAACTTGTACAAACTTACAAATAAATGGCTAAATGTTTCCGCAAAAATGTGAAGGTAAATTAGGTCAAGGTCATGTTAATGGTGGCATGAGAATGTTCCAAATGCTTACATGTATCAAGTGTTCAAACATTGAAGCAATCCATCAAGTAACATTAATGTGATACGATGATGAAGAAACTTGTACAAACTTTTGGCATACGAACCAGTGTTTCCGCAAACATGTGAAGATAAAAAAGGTTAAGGTCATGTTAATGGTAGCATGAGTGTGTTCCACATGCTGGCATGTATCAAGTGTCCAAATATTGAAGCAATCCGTCAAGTAATATTAAAGTTATATCATGGTAAAGAAAGTTTTACACACTTTTTGACGCAAACAAAATTGGTAAGTGTTTCCACAAACATGTGAAGTTTTTGGCAATTTTAATTGGGTATTTAAGCAAATACAACATGTGAAGTTAAAAAAGGTCAAGGTCATGTTAATGGCGGCATGAGGGTGTTCCAAAGGGTCACATGTATTAAATGTCCAAATATTGAAGCAATCCGTCAAGTAATATTTAAAGTTATATCATGATGAAGAAACTTGTACAAACTTTGTAACATTGTTGACGTGGACGATGACGACGACGACGAAAAAAGCGGCGACTATATAAAGTAAAGGAGGTGCGACAAAAAGGGCAAAACTCATGATGGATTTCAATGCAGCATGTAGTTTTTTACAGTCGAACCTGTGAACAACGACCGGCAAAGGGAAGTGGTCAAAGTGGCCGTTGTTCCAAGGGTCAAACAGTTTCCCGGTTTCACAACAAAGTCGGCCATGTATTTAGTATTATATTGTAATCTATATGCATGCATAGAAACGTCTTGGCTGTATACACTTCCACTTTACGATTCGCTATTGCACGATCGTGGAGTGTATCTGCTTTTTATCAATTAACTAGATGGCCGCGTCCTGCATGTCGCGCCTTGTGGCGAGGCATGGACACTAAAAAAAGAGATATAGTATAACGAAAAACTTTAACCAAAAAACATAACCAAAAAACTTAACCAAAAAATTAACCGGACACAAGTACGTACGTGTACGTACATGTACGTACGTACATACGTACGTACGTACGTACGCAAAAGTGCCGACTATATCGCGCTTTCCGCAAGCGGGCGCGACAAAAACTTTAACCAAAGCAGTTGCAGAAATATAGTATAACGACACAGGTACGTACGTACGTACGAAGCGGGCGCGACAAAAAGTAATTTGACCTTGACATTGGGTACAGGGGCCGAAAGGGTGGAGGTAGAATGAAAATATGGATGATGATAAACAGGCATGTGAAGGTTCAAGGTAATGGGCAAAGTAGGTGCATAGATATAGTACATGCAAAAACTTTAACCAAAAACTTTAACCAAAAACTTCAAAGTAATTTGACCTTGACATTGGGCACATGGGCCGCATGGGTGGGGGTAGAATAAAAATATGGATGATGATAAACACCCATGTGAAGTTTCAAGGTAATGGGCAAAGCAGTTGCAGAAATATAGTATAACGAAAAACTGTAACCAAAAAACTTTAACCAAAAACTTCAAAGTAATTTGACCTTGAGATTGGGCACACGGGCCGCATGGGAGGGGGGTAGAATGAAAATATAGATTATGATAAACACCCATGTGAGTTTCAAGGTAATGGGCAAAGCAGTTGCAGAGATATAGTATAACGAAAAACTTTAACCAAAAAACTTAACCAAAAGACTTAACTAAAAACTTTAACCAAAGAACTTAACCAAAAAACTTAACCAAAAACTTTAACCAAAAAAATACCAAAAAACTTAACCAAAAACTTAACCAAAAAACTTAACCTAAAAACTTAACGAAAAACTTTAACCGGACACACGTACGTACGCCAAAGTGCCGACTATATCGCGTTTTCCGCAAGGGGGCGCGACAAAATCTTTAAAATAATTTGACCTTGACATTGGGCAAGGGGCCGCACGGGTGGGGGGTAGAATGAAAATATGGATGATGATAAACAGGCATGTGAAGGTTCAAGGTAATGGGCATAGTAGGTGCATAGATATAGTACATGAAAACACTTTAACCAAAAACTTTAACCAAAAACTTCAAAGTAATGTGACGTTGACATTGGGCACACGGGCCGCATGGGTGGAGGGTAGAATGAAAATATGGATGATTATAAACACCCATGTGAAGTTTGAAGGTAATTGGCAAAGCAGTTGCAGAGATATAGTATAATGAAAAACATTAAACAAAAAACTTTAACCAAAAACATTAAACAAAAACTTCAAAGTAATTTGACCTTGACATTGGGCACACGGGCCGCATGAGAGGGGAGTAGAATGAAAATATAGATTATGATAAACACCCATGTGAAGTTTCAAGGTAATGAGCAAAGCTGTTGCAGAGATATAGTATAACGAAAAACTTTAACCAAAAAATGTAACCAAACAACATAACCAAAAACTTTAACCAAAAAACTTAACCAAAAACTTTAACCAAAAAACATAACCAAAAAACTTAACCAAAAACTTTAACCAAAAGACTTAACCAAAAAACTTAACCAAAAACTTTAACCGGACACACGTACGTACGTACGTACGTACGTACGTACGCAAAAGTGCCGACTATATCGCGCTTTCCGCAAGCGGGCGCGACAAAAACTTAACAAAACAAACTTTAACCAAAAATTTTAACCAAAAAGTTCAAAGTAATTAACATTGAAATTTGGCACAGGGGCCACACGGGAGGGGGGTAGAATGAAAATATAGATGATGATAAACACCCATGTGAAGTTTCAAGGTAATGAGCAAAGCAGTTGCAGAGATATAGTGTAACGAAAAACTTTAACCAAAAAATGTAACCAAAAAACTTAATCAAAAACTTTAACCTAAAAACTTAACCAAAAAACTTAACCAAAAAACTTAACCAAAAAACTTAACGAAAAACTTTAACCGGACACACGTACGTACGCCAAAGTGCCGACTATATCGCGTTTTCCGCAAGGGGGCGCGACAAAATCTTTAAAATAATTTGACCTTGACATTGGGCAAGGGGCCGCACGGGTGGGGGGTAGAATGAAAATATGGATGATGATAAACAGGCATGTGAAGGTTCAAGGTAATGGGCAAAGTAGGTGCATAGATATAGTACATGAAAACACTTTAACCAAAAACTTTAACCAAAAACTTCAAAGTAATGTGACGTTGACATTGGGCACACGGGCCGCACGGGTGGAGGGTAGAATGAAAATATGGATGATTATAAACACCCATGTGAAGTTTCAAGGTAATTGGCAAAGCAGTTGCAGAGATATAGTATAACGAAAAACATTAAACAAACAACTTTAACCAAAAACATTAACCAAAAACTTCAAAGTAATTTGACCTTGACATTGGGCACACGGGCCGCATGAGAGGGGAGTAGAATGAAAATATAGATTATGATAAACCCCCATGTGAAGTTTCAAGGTAATGAGCAAAGCTGTTGCAGAGATATAGTATAACGAAAAACTTTAACCAAAAAATGTAACCAAACAACTTAACCAAAAACATTAACCAAAAAACTTAACCAAAAACTTTAACCAAAAAACATAACCAAAAAACTTAACCAAAAACTTTAACCAAAAGACTTAACCAAAAAACTTAAGCAAAAACTTTAACCGGACACACGTACGTACGTACGTACGCAAAAGTGCCGACTATATCGCGCTTTCCGCAAGCGGGCGCGACAAAAACTTAACCAAAAAAACTTTAACCAAAATTTTAACCAAAAAGTTCAAAGTAATTATACCTTGAAATTTGGCACAGGGGCCGCACGGGAGGGGGGTAGAATGAAAATATAGATGATGATAAACACCCATGTGAAGTTTCAAGGTAATGAGCAAAGCAGTTGCAGAGATATAGTGTAACGAAAAACTTTAACCAAAAAATGTAACCAAAAAACTTAATCAAAAACTTTAACCTAAAAACTTAACCAAAAAAAACTTAACCAAAAACTTTAACCAAAAAACATAACCGAAAAAAACTTAACCAAAAAATTAACCAAAAAACTTTAACGGTTAATCAAAAACCCTTTAACAATAAAAACCTTAAAACCAAAAAAAACTTTAAACCAAAAAACTTAACCAAAAAACAATAAAAAAACAAAAAATAAAAACTTAACCCAAAAAAAACTTAACAAAAACTTTACGAAAAAAACAACCAAAAAATCAACGTACGACGTACGTACGTACGCAAAAGTGCCGACTATATCGCGCTTTCCGCAAGCGGGCGCGACAAAAACTTAACCAAACAAAATTTAACCAAACATTTTAACCAAAAAGTTCAAAGTAATTAGACCTTGAAATTGGGCACAGGGGCCGCACGGCAGGGGGGTAGAATGAAAATATAGATGATGATAAACACCCATGTGAAGTTTCAAGGTAATGCGCAAAGCAGTTGCAGAGAGTAGTATATAAGAGTCAAAATGATACCACCACCCTCTGGAAGCCACCGGCTACACGTGGTACCTCCCACCGGGTGGTGCTATTATAGGAGCGCAAAAATCCCGCCGACAACCATGTTTTCGACAACCACAATCTAGAGAAAACCAAAGCAAGCGTTTCTAGCACCAAAATCTAGATGTTTGTAGTACATTTTCCCGTCTACGATGGTCTCGATAGAATCTTCCGAATAGTTTCCCAACAGTACCAAAAATTGCCAAAAATTGTCGAAATGTTCTCGAACAACCAATTGAACATATGTTGTTGTACATGTATTCGACAACAAAGTTTGAAAAATGGCAACCACAACAACAACTTTCCAGGCGATGGGAATCCGTGCAGCGAAGTCTTTCCAAGCATTTGCTCTTGGAGAACGCATACGAAAACAATCTTGTGTCCGACATTGGGCGCGTAGACTACCTCGAAAACCACGAGGGACAAACAAATTTGCAACCTCTAGAAGGTTTGCCAGCATTTGTAGACGATTTGTACGTGTTTGGGTACCTAGATAGAGAAGAATGCGTAGTAGTAGGAAACAAAGCATCTTGCACAACTGGGGAAAAGGGGTCTGCGAAAAATTGTGTGGGTAGAATAGCAATTGCATCTAGAGAAACAATTGGGAAGGATAGCAAACCACTGCACACTACAATCGTACATACAATTCGACGCGAGAAAGAGTTTGGAAATAGTTCCATTCGAAATACTGTAGAACGCATAGAAGAAGCAAGCGAAGGCATAGCGAAACAAAGATGGGTAGAAATACACCAAGGGAGAGAACCCTTCGCACTGTTTGTAGCAAAAATAGCAGTGTCCGAAATAGCAATAGAAATTCTAGAAGAGCAGCTACAGGCTCTACAAAATAGATTGCGAGCAGCTGGAATGGAAATCTACTGTGTAGACTACACGAAAGACTTTTCTGGTACGCTAGATAGACCGGCTTTGGTAGAACATCTACAGAAAGAGAAAGATTTTGCAATGCAAGGAAAAAATAGAGGTTGGGGAGGAATCGACGAAAGTGCGGGAACAATTCTAGACAACACAGGTACAGTAGGGAACCACGTTTGCTCTTGGATACAGACCAGAGACAACAGAACCACTAGAACAAAATTGTACAACAAGGTAGTTTCCAATTTCGAGGCTGGAGAAGTACGAGAAAGCATTGGTGGGCATCTAGCAGACTACGCAGATTGCACCAACGACCATCTTCGGAAAACATTCCAACATGCGGATGTACAACGAAGAGGTTGCACTAGAATCGAGGTTTCGGTCTACGGTTCTCCGGATATTTCCAAAGAGACAGCACTAGAGGTGCTTGCAGAAGCAGAAGAGACTGTTTCCCATACAAATCTATTTGTAGTACAACCTCCACACAAACAGTGGGAAAATCTAGCAAAATCCATCGATAGATGTTTTGTACTAGGCGACAAACCATGTGGAGAGATCTTTGTAGCATGGTATGTGCACACAGGTACAGGTAGGATTGCTGGAGTTCGTGTACGACCAACTGCGGCCACTATTGCAGATCCTTCTAGATGGAGTAGAGCAATGGAGTGGGCAGCTGCAGATTTTGGTTTCCGAGCATGTCCGATCTTTCTAGCAGAGATTCTGTCTGCGGAAAATGGAGAAATAGAAATGTCTCCGCTGCGTTGCTACACAAAAGCAAAAGATTCTTCGACAATACTGTGTGGCAGCAAGCATCCGTGCGAAGTTCGTGCTAGAGGTGTGGAAGTAGATCTTGTAGAGGTACTACCACCTACGGACTACGTATGTTGGAAGTGGAGAACCACAAAATGCCACGCTATAGGAGTGGAGAAATCCAAATTCGAAATTCTAGAAGTTCCGGAAATAGCAGCTACTAGGTGTGTTTCTACACTCTCTACATACAATAGAGCACAGAGACTGGTACAATTGCAAGATGCAGAGGAAGCAGAAATTTGGAGAAGGACAACTCTTGCAAGAGAGCTAGAAAACTACTCTAGAGAAGAGTACAATAGAAGAGCCATCGAGCTAGAAAAGCTTGCAGAAGCTGCCAAGGAACATACAGAACACATTCGCAAAAAGGAAGAACTCCGTCTAGATGTTCGAGAAATGCTAGGAGACAAAAGAACGTGCAAAATATCGGAACTACCAGACGAAAACGAAGTGTGGCACATTCTAGGTTTCCGTAGTAGACCCGGTGGCATGTTTGGAGATAGTACTAGAGTAGTTTTCTACCAACAAAATGCCACAAAACATATTTGTGTTTGGCCAACTAGAGGAATTTCCAAAGTTCTAGACAGTTGCAAGGATGCATTCGAAATGGAGCGCGAAGAGCACCTAGAGAGGGAAACATTCTGGCTACCACCACGTGTTTCTCTTCGAATTCTAGTACGTGCTGGGCAGGAGTTCCGGAGCCAAGGTAGGACCATCCGATGGAATCCCATAGAAGTTGTAGAAACACCAAAATCCAAGAGAGTTGGAGAGAATACAGAGATTGGCTAGAGAGACGGAAGAGTACGATTCTACGGAGAAGTTGTGCGTAGAGGAGACTTTCTTGCAACAGAAAACGGAAACCTACAGAGACATAGATGTAGAAGCGGGTTTGTACGATTGTAGTAGGTACTGCGACACAATGTACAGAGGACGCAAAAGAACAATTCTATTTCTGGTGGCCACAAACGAAGATGGTACTCCAACAACGGGAGTGGAAATTCCTACCTACGGATTTTTCCTACAGAAAGAAATAGAGAGAATTGGTAGGCCTCTCCGCGAACTACAGAATCCACTACGATGTAGAATGGGGGAGCCTCGCACTACACCGAACAAGAGAAAATCTAGAACATTTGTAGTGTGCCCAGTGGTAGCTACAGTACCAGACAGAAGTCTAGAATAGAAAGCATACATATTTCCACTATTTTTTTTCAAAGAGAGCTACTCCATGTAGAAAGGGTCGCTAGGGCGTATGTACTCGCTAGGAGATTTCTTTTTTTCCTCCGGTTTGGCGGACTGTTTGGAGGGGTGCACGAACTGGGCGTCGGGATCTCCATTCTTCCAGATTCTACAAGACTCTAGGGACACGAATGGGAACAGTGGTTTGCAGACCGCGTACGCCACCACGAGAACCCCGAGCCACCACTTCGCATTCTCTACGGTTTTCCAAATGTCGTGCACCTCCCGCTCGTCTTTCTTCGGACACTCGGAATCGATAGTTTTTCCAAAACTGCTGGCATCGTCGGAAATCGCGTCCAACAGCCTGCGTTCCAGCGCATCCAACCGGTTCTCCAGACGTCTCTCCATGTCGGACAGGTGCGTCGATTCTTCGAACGAGCTGGCGTTTCGTGCATCTTCTAGTAGATCTGTGGGGAACTCGTTGGGGCCCGCAAAACCAGGCGCGGTCACCCTGTGTTCTACGGGGGTAGGGGTTTCTTGTTCTTCTGGGGTTTCTTCGGGTTTTGTACTACGTTCCGCATCGACATCGTCCCAGATTTTTCGAAGACGAGAGCTCCCGATCCCGTACTTCTTTTTTGTTTCGTCGGCTGTCGACTTTCCACGGGCGGAAATAATGTCTCGAATATTTTCCGGAGACAAGTAGGTTTTTGGCATGTTTGCAAACGTTTCTATCTAGAGGGGGCATTTGTCCAACATGGAATTCCCAAATCGTTCGAAATGGTCGAAATACTTGTTCGCGGTGCTCGGATTGCTCGGATTGCTCGGATTGCGCACCAGTGTGCTCGGTTTGCTCGCCAAATTGCTCGGATTGCTCGCCAGGAAATCCAGTCCGCTCGGGAAGGTCGAAATGCCTGCTCGCGATTCCCAGGGGGCTCGGGCTCTCCATTTCTAGCCAACAAGGATAGCAAAATAGAAATTCTGGGAAGCAAACTGAGCACCCTGGAGAGCCCGAGCCCCCTGGGAATCGCGAGCAGGCATTTCGACCTTCCCGAGCGGACTGGATTTCCTGGCGAGCAATCCGAGCAATTTGGCGAGCAAACCGAGCACACTGGTGTGCAATCCGAGCAATCCGAGCAATCCGAGCACCGCGAACAAGTATTTCGACCATTTCGAACGATTTGGGAATTCCATGTTGGACAAATGCCCCCTCTAGATAGAAACGTTTGCAAACATGCCAAAAACCTACTTGTCTCCGGAAAATATTCGAGACATTATTTCCGCCCGTGGAAAGTCGACAGCCGACGAAACAAAAAAGAAGTACGGGATCGGGAGCTCTCGTCTTCGAAAAATCTGGGACGATGTCGATGCGGAACGTAGTACAAAACCCAAGAAGAAACCCCAGAAGAACAAGAAACCCCTACCCCCGTAGAACACAGGGTGACCGCGCCTGGTTTTGCGGGCCCCAACGAGTTCCCCACAGATCTACTAGAAGATGCACGAAACGCCAGCTCGTTCGAAGAATCGACGCACCTGTCCGACATGGAGAGACGTCTGGAGAACCGGTTGGATGCGCTGGAACGCAGGCTGTTGGACGCGATTTCCGACGATGCCAGCAGTTTTGGAAAAACTATCGATTCCGAGTGTCCGAAGAAAGACGAGCGGGAGGTGCACGACATTTGGAAAACCGTAGAGAATGCGAAGTGGTGGCTCGGGGTTCTCGTGGTGGCGTACGCGGTCTGCAAACCACTGTTCCCATTCGTGTCCCTAGAGTCTTGTAGAATCTGGAAGAATGGAGATCCCGACGCCCAGTTCGCGCACCCCTCCAAACAGTCCGCCAAACCGGAGGAAAAAAAGAAATCTCCTAGCGAGTCCATACGCCCTAGCGACCCTTTCTACATGGAGTAGCTCTCTTTGAAAAAAAATAGTGGAAATATGTATGCTTTCTATTCTAGACTTCTGTCTGGTACTGTAGCTACCACTGGGCACACTACAAATGTTCTAGATTTTCTCTTGTTCGGTGTAGTGCGAGGCTCCCCCATTCTACATCGTAGTGGATTCTGTAGTTCGCGGAGAGGCCTACCAATTCTCTCTATTTCTTTCTGTAGGAAAAATCCGTAGGTAGGAATTTCCACTCCCGTTGTTGGAGTACCATCTTCGTTTGTGGCCACCAGAAATAGAATTGTTCTTTTGCGTCCTCTGTACATTGTGTCGCAGTACCTACTACAATCGTACAAACCCGCTTCTACATCTATGTCTCTGTAGGTTTCCGTTTTCTGTTGCAAGAAAGTCTCCTCTACGCACAACTTCTCCGTAGAATCGTACTCTTCCGTCTCTCTAGCCAATCTCTGTATTCTCTCCAACTCTCTTGGATTTGGTGTTTCTACAACTTCTATGGGATTCCATCGGATGGTCCTACCTTGGCTCCGGAACTCCTGCCCAGCACGTACTAGAATTCGAAGAGAAACACGTGGTGGTAGCCAGAATGTTTCCCTCTCTAGGTGCTCTTCGCGCTCCATTTCGAATGCATCCTTGCAACTGTCTAGAACTTTGGAAATTCCTCTAGTTGGCCAAACACAAATATGTTTTGTGGCATTTTGTTGGTAGAAAACTACTCTAGTACTATCTCCAAACATGCCACCGGGTCTACTACGGAAACCTAGAATGTGCCACACTTCGTTTTCGTCTGGTAGTTCCGATATTTTGCACGTTCTTTTGTCTCCTAGCATTTCTCGAACATCTAGACGGAGTTCTTCCTTTTTGCGAATGTGTTCTGTATGTTCCTTGGCAGCTTCTGCAAGCTTTTCTAGCTCGATGGCTCTTCTATTGTACTCTTCTCTAGAGTAGTTTTCTAGCTCTCTTGCAAGAGTTGTCCTTCTCCAAATTTCTGCTTCCTCTGCATCTTGCAATTGTACCAGTCTCTGTGCTCTATTGTATGTAGAGAGTGTAGAAACACACCTAGTAGCTGCTATTTCCGGAACTTCTAGAATTTCGAATTTGGATTTCTCCACTCCTATAGCGTGGCATTTTGTGGTTCTCCACTTCCAACATACGTAGTCCGTAGGTGGTAGTACCTCTACAAGATCTACTTCCACACCTCTAGCACGAACTTCGCACGGATGCTTGCTGCCACACAGTATTGTCGAAGAATCTTTTGCTTTTGTGTAGCAACGCAGCGGAGACATTTCTATTTCTCCATTTTCCGCAGACAGAATCTCTGCTAGAAAGATCGGACATGCTCGGAAACCAAAATCTGCAGCTGCCCACTCCATTGCTCTACTCCATCTAGAAGGATCTGCAATAGTGGCCGCAGTTGGTCGTACACGAACTCCAGCAATCCTACCTGTACCTGTGTGCACATACCATGCTACAAAGATCTCTCCACATGGTTTGTCGCCTAGTACAAAACATCTATCGATGGATTTTGCTAGATTTTCCCACTGTTTGTGTGGAGGTTGTACTACAAATAGATTTGTATGGGAAACAGTCTCTTCTGCTTCTGCAAGCACCTCTAGTGCTGTCTCTTTGGAAATATCCGGAGAACCGTAGACCGAAACCTCGATTCTAGTGCAACCTCTTCGTTGTACATCCGCATGTTGGAATGTTTTCCGAAGATGGTCGTTGGTGCAATCTGCGTAGTCTGCTAGATGCCCACCAATGCTTTCTCGTACTTCTCCAGCCTCGAAATTGGAAACTACCTTGTTGTACAATTTTGTTCTAGTGGTTCTGTTGTCTCTGGTCTGTATCCAAGAGCAAACGTGGTTCCCTACTGTACCTGTGTTGTCTAGAATTGTTCCCGCACTTTCGTCGATTCCTCCCCAACCTCTATTTTTTCCTTGCATTGCAAAATCTTTCTCTTTCTGTAGATGTTCTACCAAAGCCGGTCTATCTAGCGTACCAGAAAAGTCTTTCGTGTAGTCTACACAGTATATTTCCATTCCAGCTGCTCGCAATCTATTTTGTAGAGCCTGTAGCTGCTCTTCTAGAATTTGCTATTTCGGACACTGCTATTTTTGCTACAAACAGTGCGAAGGGTTCTCTCCCTTGGTGTATTTCTACCCATCTTTGTTTCGCTATGCCTTCGCTTGCTTCTTCTATGCGTTCTACAGTATTTCGAATGGAACTATTTCCAAACTCTTTCTCGCGTCGAATTGTATGTACGATTGTAGTGTGCAGTGGTTTGCTATCCTTCCCAATTGTTTCTCTAGATGCAATTGCTATTCTACCCACACAATTTTTCGCAGACCCCTTTTCCCCAGTTGTGCAAGATGCTTTGTTTCCTACTACTACGCATTCTTCTCTATCTAGGTACCCAAACACGTACAAATCGTCTACAAATGCTGGCAAACCTTCTAGAGGTTGCAAATTTGTTTGTCCCTCGTGGTTTTCGAGGTAGTCTACGCGCCCAATGTCGGACACAAGATTGTTTTCGTATGCGTTCTCCAAGAGCAAATGCTTGGAAAGACTTTTCGCTGCACGGATTCCCATCGCCTGGAAAGTTGTTGTTGTGGTTGCCATTTTTCAAACTTTGTTGTCGAATACATGTACAACAACATATGTTCAATTGGTTGTTCGAGAACATTTCGACAATTTTTGGCAATTTTTGGTACTGTTGGGAAACTATTCGGAAGATTCTATCGAGACCATCGTAGACGGGAAAATGTACTACAAACATCTAGATTTTGGTGCTAGAAACGCTTGCTTTGGTTTTCTCTAGATTGTGGTTGTCGAAAACATGGTTGTCGGCGGGATTTTTGCGCTCCTATAAACCAATTTTTGATTTTTCGGGGGTGGTGGGGGTAGTATAAAGGGTTATAAATGATGCCACCACAGGTGGTATCATTTTGACTCCCTTTATACTACTCAGAGATATAGTATAACGAAAAACTTTAACCAAAAAACTTAACCAAAAACTTAACCAAAAACTTCAAAGTAATTTGACCTTGACATTGGGCACAGGGGCCACACGGGAAGGGGGTAGAATGAAAATATAGATGATGATAAACACCCATGTGAAGTTTCAAGGTAATGGGCAAAGCAGTTGCAGAGATATAGTACAACGAAAAACTTTAACCAAAAAACTTAACCAAAAAATTCAATGTAATTTGACCTTGACATTGGGCACAGGGGCCGCACGGAAGGGGGGTAGAATAAAAATATAGATGATGATAAACACCCGTGTGAAGTTTCAAGGTAATGGGCAAAGCAGTTGCCAAAGTGCCGACTATATCGCGCTTTCCGCAAGCGGGCGCGACAAAAATTGCATGAAAATGGCAAAAATAGTCAATTAAATTTATTTTGTTATGTCATCTTGTTGTTATTGTTCTTGAACCCTTTGGAAATTATATACAAAGGGGAGTAATTATCTTCATGATAAGTACATCCCGCGGCTTGATTTAGTGCACCATTTAATAGCTTGTCGTAATTACATGTAAGCGGTTTAATTAGCATGACAATAAGTATTTTCTTTTCTTATTCTACATTTCACACCATCAGTTGAAATTAATAACGGTCATATAGTCTTTATTAAAACGATAGCCTCTGTGGCGCGGCCTGTGAAGCCGCGATTTTTTTTGTAACAAAAATATTTCATTGAATGTGTCAAGTCGAGTAACCAACGCGAGATAGGTGTCCAAATCGGTAGAGAACACCAGGCTTAATTGCTGTATAATATCCTGATCAAGACCGAATATTTAAGCAGCCTATGCGACGAATTGGCAATGCCCGCTGACGTAATTACTGATGTTTTAATTAGAGATTGGCGAACATTGTAAACCATGGGCAGACTACGCGAATCCATTGCCTGGTTGCCGGTTGTTTTGTTTCGGACAGGGTACCAGTCTAGTGTCGACTACGTGACTGATGTCAGCAACTGCGTGTATTGATCTTTGATATGGCCTTGTGCCCCGCGGTGTGAAATTTACACGTAGTAATACTTGACAAGTGCGGTGTGTTTGAAGTCTTAGTCCTGTCACTGTAGACGAATCAGTATCGTGTAAACACACCAACTAATGATGGAGTTTTATGACTTACGCGGAATTGCATTAAGCCTATTGGAATACACGACACGGAATACATATCGTGAATTACCGTTAATGACGTTATGCAATATTTTCATGGAAAATCATTAACATGTCGCCAAAATGACACCGACCATATCGGGCAAGGTAAATGTTTTCAAAAGAGCATTGTGCCAATGTATGCGAATGTAATCGATGACTAATTGGATATGACCAGTTGCAATTCAAATGATAGTGGCCAGATTGTGATGAAAGGAAAATAGCGATTGTGGTGCCCTTTTTTTGTGTGCCAACAAAAACATGACATGGTCGCCGTTCACATACAAAAATGTCGTGTGGGGATGAAAATAGCTGGCCGCTGGTCACAGTTCGGGGGTGGTCGTTAAGTGGCATCCATTTTAGATTTCACAATGTTTATGTTTATTCATTACGTCATGACGTCGCCACGTTATTGCATGAGCACAACGTTATAAAAGATAGCATACTGCATAAATAATACAGGAAACAAAATTAATGTTAAAACATTAAAACGCTCTTGTATTAACATTAATTTGCCATCTTTTATAACGTTATGGTGTCGTGATGCTCATGCAATAACATGAATAAACATAACATTGTGAAATCTAAAATGGATGCCACTTAGCGTTCAGTAGAAACTAATGCCTTGTGCGGAAACGTCAGAAAAGTGGGTTCCTGTTTTTTGCAGAATTGTTGAACATATTGTATTATGCGGCGTATATCAGCGCGTCGCCATTAAACAGATTTTCCGACCTATCATTTCTGATATACGCCGCAAATTTCAAAATTACAATACAGTTAACCCTATATTGCGAAAAGATTACGTTTTTATTCAATACAAAGCTTGTTACCTGATACATGTACACCATCACTCATATTTGTCAATTTCCTTATTACAAAATACTTGAACAGTGTGCTTGAAATCAAGTAACTTGATAGGCTGAGCCTGATCTGTGCTACAGCTCAGGCACAGCCAATGAAAATACTTGATTGTGAGTTGATAGTGCCAATAGATGTTCAGAAATGTGGTTGTGAATTGAGAAATGGGGCTTATGGGATTTCTGACCGATCAAATGAGACTCATGTAGCCTGATAACTATCTACATTGCTTGTTAGAAGCATGATGGGTATATCATTGCAGGGATTCCGCAGGGGAAATTAAAAAAATCGCCACTTTTTTTTTCGAAAATTGTAATTTTTTATCGCCAATTGTTTATTTTTATCGCCAATTGCGAAAGTGGCGATCGCCAGCGGAATCCCTGTCATTGATGTAATACCACTAATGGCGAACAGTGTAGATCCGGACCAGGCTGTGCAAATGCACAGGCTGATCTGGATCTACACTTGTCGCAAAACCCATTTTTTGCTTAATGAATGGGGTTTAACGCCCCAGCAACAGCTAAGGTCATATTGGGAAGGGACCACAGTATAAAGTCTCATCCGACAGACCAGTGGGATGAAAATACTATGAAAGCTATTTCCATGGCCTAGGGTAGGTTTTGAACTCACAACCTTCAGTACTGAAGTCCTGTAGTCTACCCCTGTGCCACAGCCCATTCCCTCAAGACCCATAAACTCCAGTCACAGCACACAAGTTGAAATCTTGGCAAGATTAACGCTGGAGGTGGTTTATTACCCATTGTAATATGACTGCCATTGTTTGACACCGCTCACAGCCATGTTCAAACGTACAGCGCGTGCTGTTTGACCATGGCTGTAGACAATGCTCATTCCAGTGCCAAGCCAACACCTACGTAATGCTTGTGTCTCATGACGTTACTGGAACGCGCCATTACGTCACCAGACCAGTTCACAACGGTAGCACTAAACTTTTGAAATTGATGCGGCTGCAACACGTGACGTGCACTGCTGCCCCGGAAAATGTATACATAAATCAGTTGTTTGAATGGAACGTGCTATCAAAGTACCGAAAGTAACTATATACATGCTCAAATTACACGATATATCCAACGGAAATGTAACAATTACGTTCGACCTTGTCCGGCTGTGGGTAAACGTTTGCAGTGGCAATCGGGAACTGTCTGAACGCCAAGGCCGTAGGCCTTGACGTTCAAACAGTTCCCTCGTGCCACGGCAAACGTTTACCCACAGCTGGACATTGTCGAACATTATATTTACCTTCTGCATTTGCGAAGTACACCAGACAAGCATTGTCAATGCTATCCCTGTCTGTTGTTTCTACCGTACCACCCCCACTTCGCCGTCCATTCTCAAAGTAGTATAGAAGGTTATCTGACGTTGAGTCCACACCAAAGCCAGTGACTTTAACACACGGCGACACACTCACATGTGATACTGAGAGCACACTGCTTTCAAGAGGTCGCCTCTTGCATTCCATTCGTACTTTTTCTATATCTGAAGTATGAAAGTGTCACGGTACGGATCTACTCAAGAGAGAAGATATGTGTCTGTGCCCGGTTAGCTCAGTCGGTGCATATTTTTATCTTCCTGTTACATTTGGCACCCAACGAGGGAACGTGACTGATACATATGCTCCGAGATTGTCCCCCAGATAATCACTAATCCCAAAAAATGTGTAATTCGAGGACGAATTTCAAGTTGGCAGTGGAGTATGTCACAAAACGGATCTAGACTAGTAACTCAGGAGAGAAGATATGTGTCTGTGCCCGGTTAGCTCAGTCAGTAGATCGACCGCCTTGTAAGCGGAAGATGCCAGGTTCGTGTCCCGGGTCGGGTGCATATTTTTCTCTTCTGAGTTACTAGATCCGTACCGTGACATACTCATACCAAATTGAAATTCGTCCACAAATTACGTATTTTTTGGGATTAGTGTGGGACAGTCTCGGAGCATATGTCACGGTACGGATCTAGTAACTGAAGAGAGAAGGTATGTGTATGTGCCCGGTTAGCTCAGTCGGTAGAGCGACCGCCTTGTAATAGGGAGGTACCGGGTTCAAGTCCCGGGTCGGGTGCACATTTTTCTCTTCGTGTTACATTTGGCGCACAACGAGGGACCGTGACTGATACATATACTCCGAGATTGTCCCACAGATAATCACTAATCTAAAAAAATATGTAATTCGGTACGGATCTAATAACTCAGGAGAGAAGATATGTATCTGTGCCCGCTGTGCCCGCCCACCCGCACACCCTTACAAAGTGAATACATAAAACTGTCATTTCGGCTAATTCTGTGCATCGGCTAATGCGCACTTCACATCAAATTTAGCCTTGCGTACTTCATAATAAAATATATGGATTTTGAATAAACAAGCTGATTAATTGCTACACTGTGGAACAATGTTATCACATTCTGATAGTTTGGTAAAATGTTATTCCGAATATAGTCAAAATGTGTAAAATCCTCAGACATTGCTGATGGAATACTGTCTTATTTACTAAATTAACTGTTCAACTAAGAAACTAACCTGTCATGATGTCACTGGATAGTTCTGCTTCAAGTTTAATACCAATTTTGCTATGCTGATCCAGTATGCTGTTCGCCATTTTGTTTAAACTACCAGATGCGCATTAGCAGAAACCAATGTGACGTTGCAAACACGCATGTGATGTCATACATCACACAATTTACGTCACTTACTTCCGTCAGAACGTAACTTGTGAGATTTTACCTGCACATATGTCTTTGAACTGCATTGAATATTCAGAAAATGTTGACTGAATATGGGGATGTTAATGACATATACATTTGTTTGGAAAGCCTTAGGTGTGCAGAATTAGCCGACACCATTGTACATCCTGCTTTTGTTTCAAACGGGTGAATAAAAACAGTAGAGAATATTCAAACCTGGCGGGGTGGTGAATGTGATGAGGGCCGTGCCGGGGGTGTCACCGTAAACGACGCTACTCGCGGTAATGTGACACTTTTCCTCCAGGTACATTTCCAGGCTCTCCTGCGTCGTGGTCTCTGCGATGCCGCTCACAAACAGCTTATTATGGTCTGTCGGCAGTGACACGTACGGCTGCACCGTCAACGTGCTGCTATCCAAATGTAACGGCGACTTCTCATTTCTTCTCATCACGCTTTCCACAACTGAAAAAGGTGAAAGTATATAATCCTTACAATGCTGAATTACAATTTGTCGTCTGCTGTTTATTTTTTAATATCCATTTTTTATTATCCATTTTTTTCATCAAAAACATGTTTTGACAACACTTTAGAATCATTTCCAATTTAAATTATTCTAACGTGTTGTCAAACCCTGTTTTTATTGAGAAAAAATGACAAAACTTAAATCGACAGCAGACAACAATTTACGATTCCCGTTCGGTTTCAGGAGTTAAGAGGTAGAGTTTATTTACTCTTTGCATCACTGTACTGTAAGCTGTACGGGCCGGTATGATAGACACCCACAAGATGGCGGACGGTCAAAAACGTGAAAGGTATGTGCTTCAATTGTTACTGTTTTCCCCTTTAAAACTAGCAAAAATCACGAACTAAACGTGGTAATCATGTGTATAAATGTTGTCTTAACCCTCGGTTGCTCTTGTCAGGGTCCATCTCTCACTAATATAAGCAGGAACGACCAAAAAACGTGAACATTTTGAAAATGAAGCGAGAGAAAGATCTTTACCGAGCTCACATTCGGTCATTTCTTCATGGATTTTGAATCTGTCACTTGATATTGCATCATTGATTGATGCTCTTTCTGAATATGTGCCCCTCGTTTCCACACTTTAATTTCAAATATGTCAAAAATACGTCGGGACAGTGAAGACATCGACAGTTTCACACGGATTCTGTACGGTACAGACGCCGAAATATGTACGGTACGGACATTTGCCATTCATGGTGCAGGTGAAACAGGAAGTTGGCTACACTATGTAAGCAGCATAAACATGACACAGTTATTCGGTTATGTATGAAGGTTAACCCGAAGACACGGGCCATACAGTTAACTTAGGCCATACAAAAGTACTCTGGTTCTCAGATATCGCCGCGTAGAGCATCTGGAAAATGTACAGTACCATTTTATTTATCCATTACGATAACTAATGGATAAATAAAATTGTACTGTAAATTTTCCACATGATCAATATGTTAAATCAAATTGTGTCTGATGAAAATATTGTGATTCTTCGCATCTAAAATAGGTTATAGTAACTTTATAGAACATATATATGCACCTGGCCACTTGAAAAAATCAGTGACGAACATCTCAAACAAAAGAAATATATTAAAAAGATCCGCCCTCTCGCGTCACATTCCACAAACCCCGTGTCTGAAAACCAAAGTAATTTTTATGATATTAGCTATGTTGTTTAAAACTTTGTAAGTGTCGATGATTGCCAAATCGAGTTGGACCCAAGTTACATGTTCAAGAAGCAACTGTATCCTGGTTGAATTACACACCGACTACATGATGATGTCTAAATAACAACTTTATGCTGGGTTTATTCGAGGACTCGTCATCGCTAAACATGTATCCATGTGAGTTATCGGTTTCCGTGCCGTGCTCATAAGAAGAAGTATACAACAAGTAGCATAAACGACTTTCTTGAACAAATGTAAATGATTAACAACGACTGCAACCATTCCTCCATCATTTCACATGATATCTGAGTGCTTTCATGGAACATCGACATGGATGAGGGTCTGCATGGAGGCTTCACCATCGAATACTTGCACGTGTTATACTGTTGCATACATTCATGAGGTCAGAGACCTAACTAACAGACTAGATGGCCGCGGCCTGCATGTCGCGCCTTGTGGCGAGGCATGGACACTAACAAAAAAGAGATATAGTAGACGGAAAAACTTTAACCAAAAAACTTTAACCGGACACACGTACGGACGGACGTACGCCAAAGTGCCGTCTATATCGCGCTTTCCGCAAGCGGGCGCGACAAAAACTTTAACCAAAAATTTCAAAGTAATTAGACCTTGACATTGGGCACAGGGGCCGCACGGGAGGGAGTAGAATGAAAATATAGATGATGATAAACACCCATGTGAAGTTT
Organism: Conchocele bisecta; assembly: GCA_029237695.1. Classification (NCBI taxonomy): domain Eukaryota; kingdom Metazoa; phylum Mollusca; class Bivalvia; order Lucinida; family Thyasiridae; genus Conchocele; species Conchocele bisecta. Next base: position 85,219,477 of record CM055272.1, read on the forward strand.
CAAGGTAATGGGCAAAGCAGTTGCAGAGATATAGTACATGCAAATCTTTAACTAAAAACTTTAACCAAAAACTTCAAAGTAATTTGACCTTGACATTGGGCACAGGGGCCGCACGGGTGGGGGTAGAATGAAAATATGGATGATAATAAACAGGCATGTGAAGGTTCAAGGTAATGGACAAAGTAGGTGCATAGATATAGTACATGAAAACACTTTAACCAAAAACTTTAGCCAAAAACTTCAAAGACATTTGACCTTGACATTGGGCACAGGCGCCGCACAAATGGGGGGTAGAATGAAAACATGGATGATGATAAACACCCATGTGAAGTTTCAAGGTAATGGGCGAAGCAGTTGCAGAGATATAGTATAGCGAAATACTTTAACCAAAAAACTTTAACCAAAAATTTCAAAGTAATTTGACCTTGACATTGGGCACAGGGGCCGCACGGGAGGGGGTAGAATGAAAATATAGATGAAGATAAATACCCATATGGAGTTTCAAGGTAATGGGCAAAGCAGTAGCAGAGATATAGTATAACGAAAAACTTTAACCAACAAACCTTAACCAAAAACTTCAACCGGACACACGTACGTACGCCAAAGTGCCGGCTATATCGCACTTTCCGCAAGCGGGCGCGACAAAAATTGTCTTCAAATCACTAAACATTACGTACGGACGGACAGATGGACGGACGGGATGTACGGATGCCGGTAACACTGTATGACATTGAACGTCAGCACCCTCGGCGTGAACAATTCTTACATAGTATTTCCATCCCACTGGCATGTCGGATGAGACTTTAAAGGGTGGCCCCGTCTCTATTTGATCTTAACTTTCACATTTATAATTAAGACGTTAAGTAAAAAGGATAATAACGGGCCACATATTTTACGTGGCACCACCCATATCTATGCTTTCACAAGACACGTTTATATCTGATTGTCTTAAAGGTCATGTAAAATATACGGAATGTATTTCCATAACTATTTACATGTATACAAAACATCATTAATTTGAAGTCGAACAACGATCTCGACGTAGCCGGGGGTCAAACCATGCGTCTCTGGATTACCGATCCAGCGCGCTACCATTGAACCAATGCAGCCTCCTGTATTTCGACGTCAAGTTAAGCCTTTTAAATGTTGCAGAATTTATATTATACATGTATATCAACTTGTACCACCGTTTGCAAATGAATAAATCATTGAGATTTACAAATAACATACTGAACATATATAAATGTTTTTTGTTTTACATTATCGGTATCTTCTGGTAGTGTTGTTTCTTGTCTTTTTCCTTCATACACAACCGAATAACTGTGTCAATCTTACAGTGCTTACATGGTTGGAAGTCGGCGTGATGTAAACAGACGACGTGACACAAATTTGGTCATCGTAACTTGGGGGAAATCCGATAGATTTCACTCTACGATAAATCATATTCATCACAGAAAATATTGTTGTTAGAATAATGTAAATACTAAGCAAACACATAATATTTGTATTTACTATCCAATAATATAAATTTGGATTTAAACTTCAAGCGATCCGTAATTAGTTATTATAAGCGTCCCAGAATCATGAAATTATATGGGGAAACCGTTTGTTTACCCCGGCGATTTTCCAATAGTATCAGTAGCTCTCCACATGGAGGTGCATATGGCCCAAAATCCTCGATGTCAGACTTACATAGTATAGCCAACTTCCTGTTTCACCTGCACCATGCATGGCAAATGTCCGTACCGTACAGATTTTGGCATCTGTACCGTACAGAATCCGTGTGAAACTATCGATTTCTTCACCGTCCAGACGTATTTTGCTCAACTTGCTTCCGGAGTCTTAATCGTCCAGTGGTGATTTTGTGTAAGTCATTTTTGACATATTTGCAATTAAAGTGTGGAAACGAGGGGCACATATTCAGAAAGAACATCAATCAATGATGCAATATCAAGTGAAAGATTCAAAATACATGAAGAAATGATCGTATGCGAGCTTGGTAAAGACCGTTCTCTCGCTTCATTTTCAAAATGTTCACGTTTTTTGGTCATACCTGCTTATATTAGGGAGAGATGGACCCTGACAAGAGCAACCGAGGGTTAAGACAACATTTATACACATGATTACCACGTTTAATTCGTGATTTTTGCTAGTTTTAAAGGGGAAAACAGTAAAAATTGAAGCACTTACCGTCACGTTTTTGACCGTCCGCCATCTTGTGGGTGTCTTATGATACTGGCCCGTACAGCTTACAGTACAGTGTGCATGCTAGCAGTGAAAATATCTGTCAAACAAATTAGGAGTATATTTTGTATTTCACTCTGTAAATATGTCTTGGAATTTCATTAGAATTGAGTCCTCAGACATATTCATGATATTTACAAGTAGAAATAAAAGAAAATATGTGATTATTGTCCGTTATTTTTTAAGTATTTATAGCCCACAAATTTCCCAGCATGCAAAGAGTTAAACTACCATTTTGATATATGGGATTTATTACTTAGATATCAAATGATGACTATTTCTGGTTGTGATGTGCCTACCGCAATAACATGCAAGATCGAGGCTCATATGACATTGAAACCCAGCCAGATATCACTTTTTCTGGGTAATAACATGTCTCTTGCATGCGCAGTTTAGTTACCGGTACCATATTGCTTCCTTCCCGATTTATCGAGAAATAAATCAAGAAAACGGCTATATGGTTAAATCCCATATAGTTTAAACAATTTTTATTTCAAATAATATACATGTATATATATGCATCAAAATACATATAAAGGATCAGAAAACAAGCTCACACAGCTTATGTGAATTATTCTCCTTGAGTAAAGCATCAATAAATGGGAATGTGGCAAGAATGCATATAATGTATACATATGTAAGTTTTGTTAAATAATTGAAGGAAAAAAAAGAGGAAAATGAAAAATCATGCAGAGCATGATGTTATTAGCCGATTAAATCAGGGTTCAATATATGTCCACATTTTAGTAGTTACGGAATCTCAGGGAAAAGTGAGAGAAGTGTTGATTTCCTCCCCAACCAAATTCTCAAGAAAAAAAATTGATTCTATTAGAAAAATTGGGGCCCCGAAAAAAATATTAATAGGAAATAAAATTTGATGCAGAAAAAAAATTGATCAATTTTTTAAAAAAAGAAAAAAAAGAAACATTTGGAAAAAAAAATTGAAAAAAAAGAAACATCATCCTATATTTATCGATATTTTTAGTTAACACGGAGCTACGGTCATGATATTAGTTAGGCATGCAGAAACATATTTTTAGCAAAGGGATATCCCATTCACCAGTCCAGTCGAATACAAATCTTACTTAACAAAGTGACCATTAATTAACGTACTCAACAAAATGTACCAGTCGAATTGACGTCATGCGTATTCAGGCACATGCCCAGATTGGCCTTGATAACGTTGTCACTTGTTTATCCCTTGTTTATCGATTTAAATGGTTTAAATCGACTCGAAGCTTACGTTCAACGGCCGCACAAACTCGATTGAACTGCACGCCTTCCAATGATGTAAATACGCAGCGCGTTTAAATAGTCAATTACGTTTGTTTAATGTGCGCACTGGTCATTTAAAAAGGGGCCCATCCGTGATTTTTTGCGCGATGTCGGGCGCAAGACAATCAATAATTTGCGGCATTGACAATAATTAAGGGGGATTGCCGCAATCGCGCGTGCTGGATGCATCCCTGCCATCCCTGCATGATACGTAAACAAATCAAAGTTCGCTATGAAGGGCAATTCTTCGTTTTGATTGGTGGAAAATTTTGTGAATATTAACTAGCGTCAAATGACGCGCATACGCGATCCAATGGGATAAACCCGAGATGCTGGGGTTGCTAGTCGGAGGAAATTTTGAGCAGAGGTCGATTATAAGTTAGCCGAATAAACACATTTTGCGCGATTATACGTGGCTGAAACTTGTTCTGTTTAATAAATAAAAGCTTTAAATTAGCCCAATAATCGGCGTATGTTGGCGTATATGGCCATTAGAGCCAACTATGGACTTCAACAACAACAACTTCCGGGTTGAATCTCTTCCGGCGTTCAGCTCATTACGTATTCAAAATTGTGTTATTTGGCTATATTTAAAGTTTTAAAAGGAGATAATTGCCAGAAATGCAAACTTTATCGGTTGATGCAATTTGGAAGTGATACAGCAAAATTCGCGTTCGTAGATTACCGAATAGCGGAGAAAAGGGTTGCTACAAACTTTTTCAGAATTCGATGGATGACCAATATATTAGCCGATCTATAAATAGATCGGCTAATAATTATCCCAATCATGCACTCCGAACCATTGGCATTGTTTTGAAGTGCTATAACAATACACGACTAGCATTTGTCCTGCTATTGGTAGTTTACAAGGTAATCATTACAAACCGTTCAGTCGCAGGGGCAGTCTCCCGTCATGCAGTGAAACGTTTAGAGGCAATGATGAACTGTTGAACCCTTTAGAATACAACGTTGTTTTCATTCTCATTTAATAATTCGCTGCCGTAAATTAGGTTACTAAGGATCGGTGGACAAGGAAGAGATGACAAATATCGTTGTCTTTGATTTGTATAAAGGGGACATGAGAAAATGTAATGATTAGCATTTTTCGATTGCGCCACAGGCTCATATAATGCTGTCAACTATTGAGTTCCGGAATAAGTCGTAGTTAAGCGCACTACGCCCTAGCCGGATACGAATTTGGCCTTGTCAAATAGTAGCTGTGTAGTAGTAGGGAGGTAGTTTACGCAAGTCAATATTTAGTGCAATCCTAAACGAGTTCAGAGTTGGGCTGTTTCTTGCATTTGTTAGCCTGTATCGTGTTTGTGTTTGTTCCTGGATTAAATTACTTAGATAAGTTGGTGTCATATTGTGTTTCATTTTGTAGAATAAAATTAATTTATGTTTTCTTCTTCGCTGTGCGAGGCTTTCCCATTGGGTTTCTGTGTAAAGATTTTCTATATTACATTGTTTAGTGGCCCCAGTAACAATTTGTACGGCTTCAATTTGTATGGATTCTAGTTCATTTTTTAGTTATATTGAACAATTATCCCAAGTACCGGGTACTATCGCTATTTTCGAGCAAGGGGCATATGGTCGGAAAGTATGCATTTTCTAGAGACTTTCTATTTAATGTAAACTTTAAACAATGAAGCAAATCAATGCGTTGCCAGGCGCCACTAATGGCCGATGAAATGTATGGCTGCCATTTGCCAGTATCAGAAAATACGATACCTAGGTGTTTATGAGTTTCAAGTTCTTTTATTACGGTATTATTAATAGGAAGGGGAGGATAAATCCCATTTGAAAACCACCAATGCCAATGCAGTATGAATAATCAATCAGCTTCAACAATAATTCATATTTTGTCCGAAATTACAGCTTCTTTTTAAAAATATCACTAGCAAACTCCACAAGACCCATACATATGCAGCCTATGTTCAATAAATGTAAATCTATGAATTAAAATTTCCAGACGATCGTAAATTTGCACTTACGAACATTTTAGTTGTACGAAGTTTAGTGAAACGGACCCCAAATTCAGAAGTGACAGTACTACCTGCTGTGCTTTGGAATTCTATAATTGCCTCCCCTGCATCTGCCGTGTAGTCAGTCGTCACAATCTCATCTCCTCCGGATGATCTGTAGAAATAGGACATGTGAGCCGCTATCTACAATAATTTGCCTCCGATATGATACAGTGGGGTCAGCGTGTAAGTGCACACACGAACGAACACGAGTGGTACGGAGTGGTGTAGCAATTGTGTGAGCCACCAGCTGACAAACCCATAACTATAATATTACAGCTAATACTGCGCATTGGCTAATGTGTGATTCATGTCAGTTTTGCCTAGCATACATCAGTATAAGATTAATGAGGTTTTGGAATAAACAACCCTATAACTATCGCCAGTTTATAGCATTCCAGTAACTAGTAAAAAGTTATTAACCCTTAGAAGGCGGCAACCGAAATTGTTGTCTGCTGTTGTTTCATATTCGGTCTTATTTCTCAATAAAAACATTGTTTGACAGCACTTTAGAATCATTTCCATTGGAAATGATTCTAAAGTACTGTCAAAGCATGTTTTTGATTAGTAAAATGGTAAATAAATCATAAACAGCAGACGACAAAATGTAATTCAGCATGGTAAGGGTGAACCAAATAACCCTCATCACATCTGGTACAAAACAATGGTGTAGTAAGTATATAACCCTGTAACAGTATTGATTTTCTATTTAAAAGGTTGGAAACGGATATTGTTGTCTGCTGATATTATTTTATGTCATACTTCTTTAACAAAAGCATGATTTGGACATGAAAAAAACAAACAGGAAATGATTTCAATTCAGCATTGTCAATGTCAATAGTTCACTGATTATCCAAAGTTTCAGCCACTCAGTCAAGGTTTGATAAATTTCTTGCTGACATTCTAACAAATGCATTAGACATTCTGAAACTTGTTTAACCCTTAGACCGCTACAGACAACAATTGTCGTCTGCTGTTGCTTTTATATCTTGCCTTATTTCGCATTAAAAACACGGTTCGACAGCACTTTTATATAATAGAATCATTTCCAATGGAAATGGTTATAAAGTGCTGTCAAAGCATGTTGTAAAGTATTATAAAGTGCTGTCAAAGGATGTTTTTGATGATACAAATGGAAAATACAAAATAAACAGCAGACAACAAAAAAAGATTGCGGTGTAAGGGTTAATAACACAGTACAAGGTGTATGATCCTGTGGTCACAACAACAACAACAACAACAACAACAACAAGTACTGAAACTTCCAGAAACCCTCTGATTCAAAGTACGTATTCTTTTATTTTGTCCTTATCATGTAACGGATTTTGACGAAATATGGCGCATCTTGTTAAGCTGCATTTGGTGTTCTCAGTACTTTGGCCCAAACTTCTGTCGTTTTTGCGAAGAATCGATTTCCGTGTCTACTTCGCAAAAACGACACAAGTATGTGCTGAACTCCAGGGACCACCAAATGCAGCTCATGAAGACGCGTTTGCTGTGCCATATTTCATCAAAATCCGTTGCCTATTAAGGAATATATCAAATAATACTTACTTTGGAGTGGGCACACTATCAGCACTTTCAGCAATTGTTGTTGTTGTTGTAGCCACATGATCATGCACCTTGACAGTACATACTTTTTATTTTCAAAGAAGAGTCCCAGAGTTTCTTTGCTTGTTCTTTCACTTATTCCTAGAACCTTGATTTTACAGGTTCCAGGGGCATCCCCTTTGTCATAACTATCAGTTTTCTCACTATCGGATGTTCTACTATCATCTGCTGACTTGGTGGCGACATCATGCAGTTGCTCTGTAAACACAGCCTGTGTCTCAGGTCGCTGAGGAAGCTGCGGTCTCCATGAGGATCCCGTGTCCCGTGACATTTGACTTTTCACCTCCAAGTCTACAACCAGAGCTCCAGCTAAGCTGCGTTTTTGCGTCAAATATGTAGTAGAAATGTCTAAAAACGTAAGGGAATTTCCATGTGTTACAAAAATGTAGCCCAAAATACTATTACGCAGAGCTCCAGATAAGCTGCGTGTTTGCGTAAATACCCAATTAAAATTGCCAAAAACCCAATTGAAATCAGAAGTAGCGAGTAAAAATAAAAGCCATAACATATATGATACCTTTATCATGCTACAGAAAACAATAAACACACCACAAATATAGCATATTTTTCTTATTTTCCATGAAAACACATCTTGGTATTTCATTAGAATTGTCTCCTTGGAGACATGTTTTCATTTCGAAGCAAACTATTCAATAATTGCTGTCTGTTGATGTTTAAACAGTAGTGTGATTTTATTTTACCCAATTAAACTATTGAAATACCCAATTGCTTCAGAAATGATGGAGTGAAAATACTCAATTACTAATTCCTCTATTGCCCTGTATTACGCAAGGTGTCCCGATATTGTCCATTTTGTCAATATACGTTCAGCTACATAGTGTGTTTTTCGCTGATTTTCGCCGATTACATGGAGTGAATTTTCCAGACTGGTTTTGTCAGGCTGTGTCTTTCTGTGTCTTTCATAGCATAAATATAGTAGCGACCAGTCTGTCCTTCAATCTTCACTTCGTGGGTGCTTAAGTTAAAAAAACGCAAACTTCCTGCCTATTCAGATGCGTAACGCATAATGACTTCGCGAAAAAAAGAAGTCTGCTCAAGAAACGGGCTTGTTTAACTCTTTGCATGCTGGGAAACTTGTGGGCTATAAATATTTAAAAAATTAATCACATTTTCTTTTATTTTTCCTTGTAAATATCATGAATATGTCTTGGAATTTCATTAGAATTTAGTCCTGAGGACTCAATTCTAAAGAAATTCCAAGACATATTTACAGAGAGAAATAAAACATATAGTCCTAATTTGTTTGGTGGATATTTTCGCCGCTAGCATGCAAAAAGTTAAGTATTTCACGAAAGTACAAAGCGATGAACCCTCCTCCCCAGAAACCATCGTGAAATCGATATTGTCCGAGATTGCTACACTGTCTGTCGATAGCGCTGAATCTGATAAGAAATTGAGTCACTCAAAAGTGTCAAAATCAACTTTTGAAAAGTGGAAAACGCAATTTCTATGGCTGAAAATACACGATATTGAAGATGGGGGTTACCGTTTGTGCTGTCAATATTGCACAAGATACAAGCAACCCAACGTATGGGCCCAGGATGGCAGTCCTAGCATACAATTATCGTCATTAAAGAGGCACAATGAAAGCGATGATCATGTCAAAAGTGAGCAGAAATATTTACGCGAGTCTTGTGCTCACGATCTGGAATGCACTGAAATTACCATGACTGAGGGATTGGGGGTGTCTAAGGATGATGTCATTTTATTCAGGACTGTTTATTTCACAGGAGGAACTCCCCTCAGACAAAATGAACAAACTGTTGCACCTTCAAACATTGAACATTCAAACACGGAAATTAAATATCGGAATCTAAGCTGGGACACTATTACAGAAATACTTGTATCACTGATGACAAACTTGTCTGTTCCACGTTTTTCTGCCGACAAACTTTTAAGAGTGTGACTGTTTTGTTATTGATGAAAAAGTACTTAATTTTAAATATTTTTTAGATTTAATGTGTTTAATGGCCAAATGTTCGTCGGCAGCAAAACGTGGAACAGACAGTAGGTCAGTCGTGGAAGATATTAAAGAGTCTCCCTATAGAAAACACCCTAAATACATCGTAATGATGAATACACAGTCATGTCTTTCATCCAGGTCAGTGAAGAAGCATAAATATGTAGTTATCAAATGGAATTAACAAGCCAGTCAAAGGAATGCGACAATTTAAAGCCTCACTGTCAAGTAATATTCTGGCAGAAACAGGAAAAATATAAACTTCTGACACGATTTTCTTAAGATTCAGATTGTGTAATTATAGTGCGTTGGTGTTAAAATCATAAAGCTATTAACTCAGAATATCACAAAATATTTTTATTCCAATCTTTCAAGCATAATCTTTCCAGAAAGGGCCTAATCTAAAAATGGACGTGGGACCAATACTTTTACAAAATGTCTCCACGCGTCATTCGTGACGTCATTCATGCGCGTGCTGGATTATGACGTTCTACCATATCCACAAACATAGTTATATTCCAATAATTCCAGCACAAACATATTTACACAATTCTCTAACATTTGGCCCGTAGCAAGTCTCTGTCCAAAACTTATATGCCACTAAACTCCCACGCCGAACTACTTTCCGTAACCGTGAGGCGCAGTTAAAATAATTCTTAAGAAAACGGAAAATACATTTTGTTGATGAATTTATTTCAAATGCTGGAATTATAAGGAATGAATGGGCTTTTCGTGGAATTTATCGGGTACATAAACTTGGAAAAGTCGCGGGAATACTGGACGAGGCCTTCCGGCCTTCGTCCAGTATTCCCGCGACTTTTCCAAGTTTATATCCCCGATAAATTCCACAAAAAGGCCATTCATTCTTATATTATTTGAAAAATACACAACAAAGAATCTGCTATAGTAATAGTAATATAGCAATGAATATTGCAGCACGGCGACAACGGGCATATTCTGTCATAGACACCACGAGAGACTACCCTGATGTTTTTGTGCTTTGTGGTCAGGAACACACATTATCATCAGATATAAATTAAAATGAACACATAAACCATATACACACAGATCTTATATGTGGATGTGACTGGAGAAATGGGGCTTATGGGATTTGTGACCAATGTAGCTCCTGATCAAATAGCACGCTTATGTAGCCTGATAATGATCTATATTGCATGTTAGAAGCATGGCAGGAGTTTCTTTGATGGAATGGCGAACAGTGCAGATCATTATTAGACTCAGATGCACAGGCTGATCTGGATCTACACTGGTCGCAAAACCCATAAGCCCCATTTCTCCAGTCACAGCCACATATAGTGTCAGGTGTAGAGGTTCCACCAGAGCTCCAGATAAGCTGCGTATTTGCTTAAATACCCAATTGAAATTGTCAAAAACCCAATTGAAATCAATTGAAATCAAAAAGCAATAAAAAACTTATGGTACCTTTATCATGCTGCAGAAAACGATAAACAGACCACAAATATAGCATATTTCTCTTATTGTAATGAAATGCCAAGACATGTTTTGATTTCGAAGCAAACTATTCAATAATTGCTGTCTGTTGATGTGTAAACAGTAGTGTGATTTTATTTTACCCAATTAAAATTTTGAAATATCATGCTGCAGAAAACAATAAACCGACCACAAATATAGCATATTTTTCTTATTTTCCATGAAAACACATCTTGGTATTTCATTAGAATTGTCTCCAAGGAGACAATTCTTATGAAATGCCAAGACATGTTTTCATTTCGAAGCAAACTATTCAATAATTGCTATCTGTGGACGTGTAAACAGTAGTGTGATTTCATTTTACCCAATTAATATTTTGAAATACCCAATTGATTCAGAGATTATGGAGTGACAATACTAAATTACTAATTCCTTATCTGGAGTCCTGGTTCAACTATAAATCTTACCATCTTCTGGTATCTTCTCCCTATTAGGCTTTCTGTGCATTGCATCGGCTGAAGTACATCGCTATCTTAATTTTTTGTCGTCTGGGCCCGGTTGTTCAAAACATCCGTTAGCTTAACGGACTGTTAAATCCGTAACTGAATGGTTAAAATCTCTGTTTAACAGAGATTTTAACCATTCAGTTAAGGATTTAACAGTCCGTTAAGGATTTAACAGTCCGTTAAGCTAACGGATGTTTTGAACAACCGGTCCCTGCTGTCTATTTTCCATTTTCATCATTAAAAACATGCTTTGACAGCACTTTAGAATAATTTACGACATGCTTTGACAGCACTTCAGAATCATTTGCAATGGAATGATTCTGAAGTGCTGTCAAACCATGTTTTTATTGAGAAATAAGGCAAGATATAAAAGCAAAAGCAGACGACAATTGTTGTTTGTAGCGGTCTAAGGGTTAAATGTGAACGTATCCACAAAATATTTTTCAAACCATAAGCCCCATTTCTCCAGTCACTGGCACATAAAGTGTCAGGTGTAGAGGTTCCACTGTAAATCTTACCATCTTTTACTACGTTGGGTTGCACAACAGCTTCTGGCATCTTCTCCCTATCAGGCCTTTTGTAGATTACATCGGCTGAAGTAGACATTTAACACAGATAAAAGGACATTATCTGAAAAAACTGGGGCCTTTTTCACTAAACTTCGATTGATAAAAACGTTTGTATGAAGAAAAAATGAATTTGTTTCTCACATACCCTTACAATGCTGAATTAAATTTTGCCGTCTGCTGTTTCTGTTTTATTTTCCATTTTTCTCATCAAAAATATGGTTTGGCAGCACTTTGGAATCATTTCCTATTCTGAAATGCTACCAAACCATGTTTTACTGAGAAAAAAGCTAAAATATGAATCAACAGCAGACGACAATGTTCGGTTCCCGCATTCTAAGGGTTAATGAGGTTCAATAATAATAGCACTTTCCGCCTACATGCACAACTCATTAACCCTTACACCGATATCTTAATTTTTTGTCGTATGCTGTCTATTTTCCATTTTCACCATTAAAAACATGCTTTGACAGCACTTTAGAATAACTAACAACATGATTTGACAGCACTTCAGAATCATTTCCTGAAGTGCTGTCAAACCATGTTTTTATTGAGAAATAAGGCAAGATATAAAAGCAACAGCAGACGACAATTGTTGTGTGTAGCGGTCTAATGGTTAAATGTGAACATAATCCACAAAAGATTTGCCAACATTGGCTGCCCATGTAAATGTTATTGTAAATTACAAGTTTTCTCTTACGAACAACTTTGTTGTACTAAGTTTAGTGAAACATGCCTCAGAACATCCAGGGCTCCAGATAAGGAATTAGTAATTGAATATTGTCACTCCATCATTTCTGAAGCAATTGGGTATTTCAAAATTTTAATTGTGTAAAATAGAATCACACTACTGTTTACAGATCAGCAGACCGCACTTATTGAATAGTTTGCTTCTAAATGAAAACATGTCTTGGTATTTCATTAGAATTGTCTCCTTGGAGACAATTCTAATGAAATACCAAGATGTGTTTGTATGATAAAATAAGAAAATATGCATATATTAGTGGTCTGTTTATTGTTTTCTGTAGCATGATAAAGATACCACACATTTTTAATTGCTTTTTGATACTCACTACTTATGATTTCAATTGGGTTTTTTGGCAATCTTAATTGGGTATCTACGCAAATATGCAGCTTATCTGGAGCCTGACATCAATAAATTTATAATGCAAACGCCCATTCGACGTATTGCGTTTACATCCCAATACAATACGTGACGTCGCGCGATGTTGTTAATTGGCTACAGCTCATTTGACGTAATTAATTGCCATGAGGTTGTCAATAACTTCACAATATCCACCAGCTATGTCGCTGTTCCAGGAATTGCAACAAAATGACGTAAAACAAGATAAATCTTGATTTTAAAGGTACATACCCACTCAGTAGCCACAAACTGTTCTTTATAGGAATTAAATAAGTGTGTAATTGTGTCACTATTCCACCAGTTCTAAAGATTACAAGTGGCCACTATACAGATATAATCATTTAATAATATTTATTTTACTGACAGTGACACACGTTGGTATCATGCTATTTTCGTATGCAAATGAGTCATGGCATTTTTTAATTATTTATACTAATTAAATGCATCACCTGGAAAAATGCTATTTTCGACAGATTATAAAGTATAATAATTGCACATCAGAAAATAAATACAGAGTACACTGTAAAAAATGACATTCCCAAATTGCACATATATTAAAACACCATTTCTGTTACACTTTTAAAACATGTTTCAAAACAGCACATGTAAGGTGTTTTGCTATGGAACACGTTTGACGTCTCACGTGTTTTGCTTTGGAACACAAACAGTTTGTCCAGAAAACACCAGATGTTTAGATATGGAACGTCTAGGACGTTTCAGGTGTTTTGCTTTGGAACACCAACAGTTTGGTTAGAAAACACCAGGTGTTTTGTTATCAAACGTCTCGGACGTCTCAGGTGTTTTGCTTTGGAACACCAACAGTTTGGTTAGAAAACACCATGTGTTTTATATGGAACGTCTAGGACGTTTCAGGTGTTTTGGTTTGGAACATGTAACATGTTTAAAAAGAAAACATGAAGGATGTTTCAAAGCAAACACCTCTCTTGTTACACTTTTAAAACGCCTGCACGCGTAACATGTTTTGCTTTAAAACACAATTCAGTACAAGGTGTTTTGCTATGGAACACCTCCCAAAATAACGTGAACAAGAAATGCGTCTATCGAACGCGAATGCCACCGGTAGCATATTTGAGAAACTGATACAAACTTCTTAACAAAAATCTTTTCGCAATACGTGTCAAGGTCAAACGGTCAAGGTCATATTAATTATGGCATGGCAGGTGTAGCATACATTTAAATGAATTAAGTGTTGAAATATAGAAGAAATTTTGACACACTACAATTTTATATATTTAGGGTTTTTACTAGTACTAGCCTTGCGTATGTTATAATAAAATATGTGGATTTTGAAATAAACAAGCTGATTAATTGCTACACTGTGTCACAATTTTATCACATTCCGATAGTTTGGTAAAAAGTTATTCCGAATATAGTCAAAATGTGTAAAATCCTCAGACCCTGCTGATGGAATAGCTGTCTTAATTACTAAATTAACTGTTAAACGAAGAAACTAACTTGCAATGATGTTACTGGATAGTTCTGATTCAAGCTTAATACCAATTTTGCTACGCTGATCCAGTATGCTGCTCGCCATTTTGTTTCCACTACCAGATGCGCAGCATTAATAGCCGAAACAAATGTGACGTTGCAAACACGCATGTGATGTCATACATCGCACAAATTACGTCACTTACTGACGTCAGAACGTTATGACATTTTACCCGCACAACCGGCTTTGACCTGCGTTGAATATTCAGGAAAGTTTGACTGAATATGGAATGGTAATGGCACATAAATGTGTTTGGAAAGCCTTAGGTGCGCATACTTTTTCGTTTAGAGATTTTTTCTGATTAATTCCACAAGGCGTGCTTGATTGGAACGACCTCAAAAACGCCTGCTGTTTTCTTCTATCACGCCTTCGACGTTGCCACATTGTATGGTGTTGTAAAGCAAAACTCCGCCGTTTTAAAACAAAACGACTCTACAATTGTAAACACCATGAAAACAATGGTGTTTTGAAAATGCACGGCAGATGATATTTGATGTTTTATTTTAGAACACGAACAACGTCCTACGGTTCCGATTTTTTACAGTGTATAAATAGTAATGTCCGTTAACATTTTAAGGAAACACGGTTATCGCCCCTGATATCAGTGTGGAAAGCTACGTCTGATGTCAAAATGCCGACTATATCGCGCTTTCCGCAAGCGAGCGCGACAATGATGATAAACACCCATGTGAAGTATCAAGGTAATGGGTGAAGTAGTTGCAGAGATATAGTACACAAAAAAATTCAAAGAATTTGACCTTGACATTGGGCACATGGGCCGCACGGTTGTGGGGTAGAATGAAAATATGGATGATGATAAACACCCATGTGAAGTTTCAAGGTAATGTGCGAAGCAGTTGCAGAGATATAGTATAACGAAAAACTTTAACCAAAAAACTTTAACCAGACGTACGTTAAAAAGTTAACGTTGAAAATGGCTAAGTCAATTATGTAGAAATAATAGGTCAAGGTAAAAAAAATGGTCACATGTTGGATAGTTGTATGTGGTGGGCACCCCTTGGTTATGAAGGTGATCGGTCCTAGGTGGTACAGTACCAAATAAATGGACTTAAACACGAAAACTTAACATTGTAAACGGAAAAGTTAACATTGAAAATGGCTAAGTTGACTGCGCGGAAAAAATGGGTCAAGTTAAAAAAAGGTAACAAGTTGGATAGTGATATGTAGAGGGAACCCCTTGGTTATGAAGCTGTGAAAGTTTATTGGTCCTATGAGGTACAGTAATAAAGAAATGGACTCAAACACGAAAATTTAACATTGATTGTGGACGCCGCCCGCCGCCCGACGCCCGCCGCCCGCCCGCCCGGCTTTCGGCAATTCAATAGCCTGGTTTTTTTTTCAACAAAAAAAAACCTGGCTAATAAAAGTATATGTTGTTACCACTCAGTTGAAACGTCTCGCAGAGACGGTTCAAATGAGTGGTGACAACGTATACTTTTGAGAAGAAATGAGGAAAATAGGGATTTTCTTTACAAAATTTCATACTACTGAGTGGGCATGTACCTTTAATGCCATATTTGGTTATTTACATTTTTGAAACTATCAGCAAATTCAGTGTAAATATAAGTAATAAAATCATGGGCTGGTTTTCAGACTAGTCCATTTATGAAAGGGGGTGTTTTTGTTCTCAAAAATATGAACATTACTTGCAAAAATTGGAGATCCTGATGAGACGGCTTGTCACGAGCCGGCTCATCTGGGTCTACACTTTTTGCCAATACAACTATACATGCCTGTGGTGTTGAAAGAGTTAATCAGTAAATTATTATCCAAATATTGAAATATAAAATGGGGGATGGTAGGCTTGCACATTTATTTTTGTATTGACATATGTGTAAAAGTAAGGCACAAAATATTAATTTCTATATTTGTTAATACAAATTGATCATGAATAAGAACTCTGGCATGGGGGCGTTAACTATAAAGCAGAATATATATGCACACAATGTTGCAAATATGACCAAAATCGGTGAAAAAATTAAAACGTTATGGCGAAAATAAAACAAGCTATGCCAACACCATTGCTAAGCTGAAGGTTAACGTGACAACTCGGAAACCTCGGGCATTCGGACATAGGGACATGCATAATGAAGCAGCACATCATGCACATAGTTGCCAAATATAATCAAAATCAATCAAGAGTTGAAGTTATTTCAAAATGAATTTGTGTTCGTTTAAACAATATTTATTTCTAGTTATGGCAAGTGAGATATACATACATACAACAGGATTAGAAAACAAGCTTTTACACTTATCTGAATTATTCTCCTGAAAATGTGTTACTAACGTTACTAATGTACTAACATACATACACGCAGAACTCCATATAAGGAATTAGTAATTGAGTATTGTCACTCCATAATTTCTGAAGAAATTGGGTATTTCAAAATTTTAATTGGGTAAAATAAAATCACACTACTGTTTTCACATCAACAGACAGCAATTATTGAATAGTTTGCTTCGAAATCAAAACATGTCTTGGCATTTCATTACAATAAGAGAAATATGCTATATTTGTGGTCTGTTTATTTGACAATTTTAATTGGGTATTTAAGCAAATACACAGCTTATCTGGAGTTCTGGTGGAACCTCTCTACACCTGAAACTATATGTGGCAGTGACTGGAGAAATGGGGCTTATGGGCTTTGTGACCAGTGTATATCCGGATCAGCCTGTGCATCTGCACAGTCTGATCAGGATCTGCACTGTTCGCCATTCCATCAAAGAAACTCCTGCCATGCTTCTAACATGCAATATAGATCATTATCAGGCTACATAAGCGTGCTATTTGATCAGGAGCTACATTGGTTACAAATCCCATAAGCCCCATTTCTCCAAGGAGACAACTCTAATGAAATATCAAGATGTGTTTTCATGGAAAATATATTTGTGAAATCGTTCAACCCTCAATACTCTAAACAGTGAAATATTATCGGTGTGTATCAATTCAATATTTTGGATTATTACAGTGTATTAAAATGCTGTGGAAATTGGATATATTCTGTAAGTGATTGATATTTATATGTATATAAGATTGAGCACAAGTTTGACATTCAGATTCAGATTAAATATAAATTACTTTTTTTTGTATGTACCCCACCCACTTTTTTGAAAGTATGGAGGCTACTGACGTCACGCCAAAATATTTTTAAAGTATACTGTTAAAAAATAAGTATGGAACTGAAATTGTGAAATGGGTGGAGTAAAGGGATAAACGGCGGAATGCAGACAAAAACATGAATGGAAAGCCGAAACGTAAGCGAAGCTCAACCTCTAGTGAAGAAGTCAGCATAACACATATTGACAAAGACATACTAGATAAATACAGTCCAACCCAAACAAAAACGAAGAAAAAACGGAAGGTTAATAAAGACGGAAAAAAGAAAATGGACACAGATGATGCTACAGAGGGGGCCACAGCAAGACGGGAAACAGATGAATATTCAGACAAGGACATCAACTCACGTTTAGATAGCATAATGGACACAATTGATGGCATAGTAAAGAAAGATGATATAATCGACTCATTGTCAAAAGCACTATTCAAAAGGAAATGGAAGATATGGTGGAGAAAATACAGAAGAAAGTGTATGAGTCTGTAGCACACAGAATAGACATAATTGAAAGTGAAGCACACACCATTAATATCAACTTGGATGAGTGCAAAACACATATAAAAACCCTAGAGAAAGAATTGGAGCACAAAGACGAGACAATAAACCAACTTAGACGGAAGACAGAAAAGTTTAACGAACAGCAGATAGAAAAAGGAAATGACCTCGAACAATACAGCAGGTGCAACAATATACGTATCGTAAACTTGCCAGAGGACAACCGAGACAGACCGGAAACAATGGAAGAAACAACGGACAAAGTGGTGAAGTTTTTAAACGATAAAATGAGTACTAACCTTCAAGTCACGGACATAGACATATCGCATAGGCTCGGCAAGATAACGACAAACAAACCTCGACCGGTAATAGTTAGATTTATGTCCAGGAATCAGAAGTTCCAGAGTATGAAGGACAGAAAAAACAAATTAAGAGGAACTGGTATATATATCAGAGGACTTAACGCGCTTAAACCAACATGTATTTGCAGCAGCCAGAAAGAATACGGATGTAGAATCAAGCTGGACGCGAAACGGACATATAGTAGTCAAATGGAAAGTATCGCAGCGAATTGAACAAATCGAATACAAAGACTACAAGTACTGGACGGGTGACATGTGACATGTACGCTACTAAATATACAATTAACCCATTTCATGCTAGAGTATCAACTTTCACCAACATTTGTTTTCTATAATTTTTTTCTTTTAAGAGGTATTTTGTTGCCACTCATTTGAACCATCTAAACGAAACAATTTGGATTTGGGTAGCATAAATCAGTTTTGTAGGGAAATAACAAATTAATCATTTATTTTCTACTAGATAAATAGTTTATGTTTGGCATGAAATGGATTAAAACAGGTGGAATTAACTATTTATGTATGCATATACGGTCAACATTATAACACGTTTGGATGACATGGGTAACCGGCATTTATTTTATCAAGTATACAATTCAGAGGTATACACACACTTGTAAACGCTCCAGTGAACACATTATCACCTGGCCGGAGCGAGGGCTGTTCAAAATGCTGTTTTGCCAGCTATTGGTGATTACCATATTGTAAACACATACCAGTTGGCACGGACGTGATGACTGATCTGTGTATATAATTATGTAAACCTTTTGGAAACAGATAACAATGTACAGCAGAACAGAATGACTTTGCGACCAGTGTTGTCCGAGATCAGCCGCGGCGGATGTGCAGACTGGTCGGGGACCGCACTATTCGTTCAGCTGGTAAAATACATTTGTAATCTACTGATACGCGTTGCTAGATTGTAATTTGGTTTGAGTGAGTTAATTTTGGGTATATGAGTGAGTATGGGTAGATACAGAGACGCCTGCGTTAATCCTGACCAGAGTATCAGAGTTTAGAAACATCGTTGGTAATACCAACTTGCAATCAGGCAGTTTGACTGGCAGAGCCTGAGTCGAAGTACAACTTAGGCTCAGCCAATCGAGCTTCATCATTTCAATCAAATGTTTCGAAATAAAGAAATTGACAAATACTGGCAAAATTGACGCAGCTGGTGGTGTATTTGAATATATATGTGTGTGTATGCTTGCATGCATATATTTGTATATAAGTATGTATATATATTCACCTATATATACTGGTTGACAAGTGGATGCGAATGGGGGTGTTACAAAATATGTGAACAGGCTAGTCCCAGATCGGCATGCACATCCGCGCAGGCTGATCGGGGGCTACACGGATCACAGCACACTACAAATACCACCAGTGTCATCTACGAACTTATTATGTCAGACTTGGTAAATATACAAGAGCCCTAGAATGGCTAATCATGTCATGTGATCATATATATATATATATACCAGAGGCATGCACCTGAAACAGGCATGTAGTTAGGAGACACATTGTTTATTTTAGTAGATTTAATATTATTTCCTACGGCTTCTAATAGTCTATGAAACACTTTCACTGGCCAATGACACCATATTGATGCATGTATGTATGCGAATTGAAGACAATTATGGTTCTGTAATACTTCTTATGATATGTAATTAATAAATGATGAAGTATGTACATGTCATAGGTGTATACTACACTCTTAAACTTTCGTCTTTCTTTTTGTTTTTTAAGAGTGTACGAATCATACTAGTTTCAAAGAAATTAATATAGATCCCCTTTGCTCCGTCTCCAATAGACACCATTGATAACAGAACGAGGACACGGTATATATCTTAGTATTATGTGTTAGTGTTGTATTGTGTGATTTATTGAAGCTGGAGACGGAACACTAAGGGTAGAAAGAGGACCTTCTTTATATGGACGCTGTCTGCACCGGTATCTCATTGTTCGCATTGAACTTACTTAGGGATCTACATTTACTTATAAATGTGTCACACTGATAGTGTTAGAAAGTTGATGCTTGTGTATTTCCTCATTACTAGTATGCGGGTGCTATTTTAGGTTTGTGTCTACTACACTCTTACAATTTCGAATTTCGTTTTTTCCTGTAAGACTGTAGGACGCATTGTGGCGGCGAATTGTTCAACATAGATTACGTTTGTCCCGTCTCCAGCAGACAACTTGTTAATAATATGCGTTATTGTTGTATTGTGTGATTTTGTTCAAGCTGGAGACGGAACACGAAGGGTAAAAGTAGTTTTTCTTTTATGTCTGCGCTGTCTGCACCAGGATCTCACTGTTCACACTGAACTTACTTTGTGATCTACTTTGAAACGTGTAATACTGATAGACCTCGAAAGATTATGCGAATTTATTTTCTGTTTATGCGACTGATCATTTATGTTTCGGTTTATTACACTCTCGTATATTATATATATATGTGTGTATGTGCGTGTATATATGTGTATATATTTATATATGTATGTATATGTATATGTATGTACGTGTGTATATGTGTGTATATATATGTATGTAAGTGTGTTTATATATACATGTATACATATGTTGGTATTGTGTGTTCATGTAGTGTTGCGTGTTCTATTCATATATATATGTGTGTGTGTATATATATATATATATATGTGCGTGTATGTGTGTATATATATGTATGTATATGTGTGTATATATACATGTATATATATGTTGGTATTGTGTGTTCATGTTGTTTTGTGTGTTCTATTCAAGCTGGAAACGGAACACTTGCGGTAAAAGTTGTTTTTCTTTTATATCTGCGCTGTCTGCACGAGGATCTCACTATTCGCTGTCTGCACACGGATCTCACTGTTCGCACTGAATCGACTTTGTGATCTACTTATAAATGTGTCATGCCGAATCTGAGAGGGCATATGAAAATGTATATTTCTCTGATGAATAAATTATACTTCATATGGTAAAACATGTTCGCACAGCCATATTGTGGTAAGCATTGTCCACCATATATCCATTTTTATAAGATTTTCTTCCTTCATTGTGGACAGATATCTTACATGATAAACACATTCTGCATGTTTGACCCTGTACTCCATACTTCATATACTCAAGTAGAATCGCAACATCTACCTGTAAAATGAGGGTATTTATGATAACCTTAACTTACTTTGTTTCAATCACCTATCTCTGGTCTTACCTCCATCTTCCTTCTTTTGAGCAACACGATGCAATATCAGTAGACATTTTATCAGCTACGTACAGGGTATATATGTATCATTTCACCCTAACTCTCCATGGCAACTAACATATGCACTTTAAACGTCCGAGGACTAGGATCTAAGTTAAAACGGACTCAAATATTCCAGTGGCTCAAGGATAACAAGGATTCTTTAGTGGAAAGTCAAGCAACTCTGAAGGAGTCTGTATTCTGTTTAATTCTAATTTAACATATAATGTTCTCAAACACACAGAAATAATTCCCGGTTGAATTCAGGCAATTGAAATTGATATAAACAAAATACAGATTCTGCTTATAAATGTATATGGGCCAAATATCGAAGATAAAACATTTTTTAAAAAGCTAGAAGATTTTATTTCTGAAAATGAAAATTCACGAATTATTATAGGTGGTGATTTCAATGTTGTTCTAAACTTTGATTTGGATAAAAGAGGTGGGTTACAAAGTACAAACAAACAGAACAGAGAAATTATGTTAAATATTATAGAAAAATATGATTTTACTGATATATGGAGGCAAAAACACGGAACAAAAAAAAATATATATACATGGCATTCTAATTCTAGACCACCTATCCTATGTAGACTAGATTATTTTTTACTATCGGACAATTTGGTAAATACTGTTTCTAAAAGTGAAATAAAATGTAGTTTAAAAACAGATCATTCATTGGTACAAATCATGATAAATATCAATGATCAGCCTAGAGGCCCAGGATATTTTAAATTGAATAATTCAATTCTTTTCGAAAATGATTATAAAACAATTATTAAAAACAATATAGCGGAAATTGCCAACATTAGCCATGAAGCAAACCCTAACACTTTATGGGAGTTAATTAAAGGAACAATCAGAAACGAAACTATCAAATATACTACAAAACGTATTAGAAAAGATAAAACAGACGAAAATAAATTACAGCAGCAAATTGATCTATTAAGTAATGACAATATTCAAACACCTGACGCAATCAATGAATTAAATAATTGTAAAAGCCGTCTAGAAGAAATTTACAAAAGACGAGCAGGAAGTATTATTTCTCGATCGAAAGTAAATTGGGTGGAGGCTGGAGAAAAGAATACAAATTTTTTTGCGGCGCTTGAAAAAAGAAAATTTGAAAGAAAAATTATTTCACAGCTAACTGTAAATGGAAAACTTGTTACAGACAAGGAACAAATTCTACTACAAGAAAAACATTATTATGAAAAACTGTATAAGAAAAAAGAATGTACAGATTCTGATATTAATTTTTTCCCAGATGATTATGATAATAAGTTAAATGATGAGGAGAAAAGTAAATGTGAAGGAATATTGACAGAAGCTGAATGTTATAATGCCTTAAAAGAAATGCAAAACAATAAGAGCCCTGGGTCGGATGGAATAACTGTAGAATTTTTCAAAATGTTTTGGAATGACATAAAAAGTAATTTGGTATTAAAATCATTAAACTTTTCGATGGAGCAAGGCGAACTAACAACACTACAAAAACAAAGTGTTATAAATTTAATTCCAAAAACAGGCAAAGATACAACACACCTCGCCAATTGGAGACCAGTACAATAAGTTTGCTAAATATCGACTACAAAATAGCAACAAAGGCCATTGCAAATAGAATAAAAAAGGTATTAAATAATTTAATAGATTCTTCACAAACAGGATTTATTAAAGGTAGATATATTGGAGAAAATATAAGGCTCTTATCCGAAGTAATTGAACACGCAAATGATAAAAATATACCAGGAATCTTATTATTCGCCGATTTTGAAAAAGCATTTGATAGTATAAGCCATGCATATATAATTAAGGTATTAACCTTTCTAAACTTCGGACCCAGCTTAATCAAATGGATTGAAATATTTTATCATAATATATCTAGTTGTGTAACAAATAATGGCTATCTTTCATATTTGTTTTCCTTGGGAAGAGGAGTAAGACAAGGATGTCCATTATCTCCTTATTTATTCATAATCGCAATAGAAATACTCTCGCACAGTGTCAGAAAAAAATCAATTAATAAAAGGAATAACTATAAATAGTGAAGAAATAAAAAATACTATGTTCGCGGATGATGCTACATTTTGCATGGATGGGTCTAGACAATCTCTCGAAATATTAATTAGTACAATAGATAATTTTGGAAACATTTCAGGTTTACGTTTAAACTATTCTAAGTCAATATGTTTAGAACAGGTTCGACGAAGAACTCTACAACTACGTACTGTGATGATAAACCATTTTCATGGACTGCAGATGTGGCCAAAACTTTAGGGATATATTTTTGTAATGATAAAAATAAAGTGCATAGTTTAAACATAGATCCTAAAATAAAGGAATTTCAGCAATGTTTAGGCAAATGGAAAAAAAGAAAGCTCACCATACTAGATAAAATAACTGTCATTAAAAGTTTTGCATTTCCAAAATTAATATTCCCTTTAACAGTTCTAGACAATCCGGAGCAGGAGACT
This sequence comes from Conchocele bisecta, assembly GCA_029237695.1. Taxonomy (NCBI): domain Eukaryota; kingdom Metazoa; phylum Mollusca; class Bivalvia; order Lucinida; family Thyasiridae; genus Conchocele; species Conchocele bisecta. The sequence goes on from CM055272.1 coordinate 85,243,493, forward strand.
TTAAAGCAAATTATACGCATTATGTTTCATTTTCTCTGGGATTCAAAGCCTGATAAAATTAGTAGAAAAATTATTGTTAAAACGTTCGAAGAAGGCGGGCTAAAAATGATAGAATTAGAATCGTTTATTGATGCACTAAAGGCTACATGGGTCAAACGACTTACAGAAACTGAAAATCACGGAAAATGGAAAGTACTATATTTAAATTATTTGAAGCCTTTTGGTGGTGCACATATATTTGAAGGAAATGTAAACCAAACAGACGTAAAACATTTGATAAAAAATAATTTTTTGACAGATGTTCTTAAATCATGGTGCAAGCTAAACTTCTGCGATAATCCAGAAACAATATCAAAGCAAATTTTATGGAACAATTCGAAAATAAAAGGTAATGGAAGAATGTTTTACTACAAGGAATGGGCTAATAAGGGGATTAAATATATAGAACAACTATACGATTATAGAACTACATCATTCTTAAATTTTACAAAAATAAAAGAACTATTTGATGTTAGTAATAACGATTACCTAAAATTCTTCAAACTGATTTCGTGCATTCCTGAAGACTGGAGAACACGAATTAAAAATGAAATAATAAACACGATTAATACAAAGATACTATTAATAGAACAAATAAAAACCACGACCAAATGTAATAAGAAGCTATATAACATGTTTCTTAATCAACAGAAACCGGTTATGCATAAAGCCAAGACAAAATGGGATGACGAATTCGCGGATAAAAATATAAATTGGAAGATAGTCTACACAAATCATTTTACAAACACTATAAGTTCTAAACTTAGGAATTTTCAGTACAAATTTTTGATGAGAATTGTTGCTACAAACGATTATTTACTTAAGTGTAACATTGTCAGCTCCAATTTGTGTGATTTTTGCGCCATGGCTCCATAAACAAATAAGCACCTTTTTTGGGAATGCACTATAAGCCAACATTTTTGGTCACAGCTGAATACCTTTTTAAACAATAATAATATTGTCTGTAATTTTGATTGGCACACTGTTTGCTTCGGGCAATATGAGCAAGACAACAAGTTTTTCAACTTTTGTATCATACTAGGAAAATACTTTATATATACATGTAAATTACGAAACACGGAACCTAAATTTCCAGAGTTTATGTCTTACCTAAAGGCAACACAAAATATTGAAAAAGAAATTGCAATGAATAGAAATAAGCTCATAGTTCATGAACGAAAATGGAATGTTATCCAATTAGACTAACACTCATTTAGAGATACACGAACCTTCTGATTATACATACACATATTACAGTTAGGTATAGCAGCATATACCGTAATAGTATTGTATCGTGATGTGTTGCTCAGTTATTATTCACTAAACCTATTTCACCATATCTCATTTTCAACTCTATTCTCTCATCTAAATAACATTCTTAAATAAATCCAACCTAACCATGTATGAACAATAATCTATAATTATTTACAATACATGTACTCATAGTTGATTGTAAACAAGGAGTGTAACCTATAAATTCATGTTGTTAAACTGCTTGTAACTCATTTATTGTTTGTATATGGCTATGTATGGAAATAAAAAACTTAAAACTGAAAATATATTTGTGGTCTGTTTATTGTTTTCTGCAGCATGATAAAGGTATCATAAATTTTGTATTGCTTTTTGATACTCGCAACTTCTGATTTCAATTGGGTTTTTGGCAATTTTAATTGGGTATTTAAGCAAATACGCAGCTTATCTGGAGCTCTGTATGCGTATGTACATACATCCGTACATGGGCTAACGCTATATGCCCACCTGCCTGCCACCAACAAGCGGATAATAAACATGACAAAGCTTAGAATCATAAATTATAAACTAAACTCATCATTATGTTAGTAGAAATTATGTAGAACTTAAAACTAGATTTGTCAGCAAGCGATAGGTACCAAATTGGCTGTGATAATGTAATAAATTGAGTATAATAACAATTAATAAATTTATCGTAAAATTGAAAATTTCTCCCTCAAAGTATGCTAGAAAAAGTATGCTTTGCAATGTTGGTGAAATAGGCTACTGGGCCAAATTGTCGAAGGGGATGACCTTCACACAGGCAATGCTCCAGACATGAAATCAGTAAGTGAAAAAACAAAGAGCAATTTTCATTAGAAAAATAACAAGAAACGAGGCAAAGCCACGAAGGCGGTTTGTTTTTTCAAGGCACAGATACTTGGGTAACAGATAATACAATGGCACAAACATGAACAAATACTAATATTGTTTTCTGCATCGGATGATTTAATTTGCACGTTGTGTTTGGGCAACTTCTTGAAGGAAAAAAAATAGACGCGAAAATGTAACCCTGTAGTTATGAAGCAGTCAAGTATGGTGGTTCCATGTTGTACAGAAATAGGCAAATGGACTTAAACACAAAACTTACCATTGAAAACAGGAAAACTTAAAGTCGTTCACGCGGAAAAAATAAGACAAGGTAAAAAAAAAGGTCACATGTTGGATAGTGGTATGTGGTGCCATGGGCACCCCTTACTTATGAAGCTGTCAAAGTTTAGTAGTCCTAGGTTGTACAGTAACAGAGAAATGGACATTTAACAGAAAACTTAACATTGATTGTTTACGCCGCCCGCCGCCCGCCGCCCGTCGCCAGCTTCCCGCCGCCGCCCGCCGCCCGCCGCCCGCCGCCCGCCGCCCGCCCGGCTTTCGCCAATCCAATAGCCGGGATTTTTTAAAAACCCGGCTAAATATACCGGTAATAAAATTAAAACTACATGTATTGCATTTTATTTTTATTTTTAATTTATTTATTTTTATTAAATAATTAAAAAAGCAATCCTAACTAAAAATTAGTATTGCATTGAATAATTTAATTTTTTATTATTATTTGTGTAATTAATAAAACAAGAAAATGTGCCCCAGTGGCAGAATGAAGAAACTGTGGCAAGTTAATAATAAATGTTAATGTGAGAAAAAGTTCAAAGTTGTGAAGGTACAAAGATCAAGGTGATATTAAGCACAGCATGTATGTGTGGTATTTGTGCACAAGTATGATGTATTGAAATATTATAGTGATCATTCAAGGGACATAGAATATATGACAGAATTGAGAAACTCCGGCAAACTTCTTAATGTGTGAAAAAGTTCAAAGTTTTGATATTCAAAAGGTCAAGGTCATGTTAAGGGCAGCATGGATGTGTGGCATTTGTCCAGAAGTATAAAAATTATTGAAATTATTGAGGTAGTCTATCAAGGGATATAGAATATATGATAGAATTGAGAAACTCAGGCGAACTTTTTAATGTGTAAACAAGTTCAAAGTTGTGATGGTAAAAAGGCCAAGGTCATATTGAGGGTAGCATGGATCTGTAGCATTTGTCCACAAGTATGCTGTGTTGAAATAGTTAAGTAATCCTTCAAGGGATATAGAAGTTATGACAGAAATGAGAAACCCTGGCGAATTTCTTAATGTGTGAAAAAGTTCAAAGTTGTGAAGGTCAAAAGGCCAAGGTCATATTAAGGGCAGCATGGATGTGTGTCCATTTGTCCACAGGTATGCTGTGTTGAAATATTTAAGCAATCCTGCATGGATATAGACATAATTGAGAAACTACGGCAAACTTTTTAATGTGCCGGACACACGGAAGTTCTCATGGACACACGGCTCTACGGAGACCGCGGGCAGAGCTCCAGTTAAGGTGCATAATTTTATCAATTTGGGGGTAAAATTTGTTATTTCTTCACCAAAAATGGCAAGTTTGGAGTGCTTTAGAATCGTCTCATTGAGACGATTCTAAAGCACTCACACCTTGCCATGTTTGATGGAGTAATAAGAACTTTACCCCAAAATTACGCGCCTTAACTGGAGCTCTGACTGCGGGCATAACAAACCTATAGGGCACCGCCGATTCTCAGCGGGTCCATAATTAGTATTGCATTCTACTTAATTAATAATATTTATTTGCATATTTTTTATTATTTTTAAAACTACTAAAAATTAATGTTACATTTTAATTATTTAATTTTAATTAATATTTTGAAATAAAAAATTGTGTATCCTCAGGATTGGTTAACATAATAAATTATGTTATGGTTTGGGAGTAGTGTTGCAATTACGTAAACACTATTTAAATATGTGGCTGTGACTGGAGGAAATGCGGCTTATGGGATTAGTGACCAGTGTAGCTCCCGATATTGTAGTGCGCTCCTGCAGAGCAGGATAGGGACGTATACCGTTTATTAAAAGCGGACAGCTGTTCCACTGACTGAATGGCGATCAGAGCAGATCCTGATCAGACTGTGCGGATGCGCAGGCTGATCTGGATCTCCACTGGTCGCAAATGCCGTAAGCCCCATTTCTCCAGTCACAGTCATATATTCACTGTGAATGTTGACATGCACTGTTATTATTTGACACACCATAAGGAAGTTACATAATAAAGATAAGTATCAAATATCAACCTTCTATTCACCAATGGTATTCAGTTACAAAATTGCTTAGTAATTACCGTAAGAACCCTGAGTATTCGAACATCAGAGGGGTTTTTCAAAACAAATTGAATCTATATAGATTGTTATTGTGATAAATGAGTACAAACTAGATGGGTCAGTAAGCGAGGCTTACGGAATACCCACCACGTGGGCCTAGGTACCCCTAAATATGTAAAAGGTGTGTGGGCTTGAGACCTTGACTCTGGGCTTAGCGGGGGCGGCACGAACGTGAATTTGTCACAGTGTGGTAGAGGTCCATTGGAGCAATGCGTGTGAGAAATGTAAAGCAGATCCGAGGAAATAGAAGTTATAACCGATTTCTCTGATGTTAAGTTTTGTAAAGAGACTAAGTATGTGACCTTGACCTTGGGATCAGCGGGGGCTGGACGGTCGTGGATTTGTCACAGCATGATAGTACAACCTTAGAGGAATGCATGAGTGAAATATTAAGAATTTTCAATGAAGGAAATAGAAGTTATAACTTATTTCTCTGATGTTAAGTTTTGTAAAGAGACCAAGTATTTGACCTTTACCTTGGGATCAGCGGGGGTTGGACGGTCGTGGATTTGGCACAGCATGGTAGTAGAGACTTACAGGAATGCATGTGTGAAATATTAAGCATTTTAGATGAAGGAATGATAGAAGATATAACATATTTCTCTGATGTTAAGTTTAGTGACGGACGGACGGACGGACGGACGGATGGACGAACGGACAGACTGAACCTGACTCCAGTATACCCCAACCCCCACAACTCGTAGTGGGGGTATAACCATACTAAGCCTAAATATTTAGACACTTCGTTGTGGAACAGCATACCTTTATTACACAGACATTCGGCATGTTTTGGCTTTCATCTGTATAACTCTATATATATGAAAAAGGCTTCTAACTTTAGTCGGACACGACCTCGTATTATAACAAAATATCATGTTTAAAATTGTAATTTTCTATGCAGTTCTGCAGGATAACGATAATTCTCAAATGATCATATGAACTTGCCACTACAATATTGACGTTAGAGCCTTAAACACATTATTTCACTTGTTATGATACAAGGTTGTGTACGACCTAGGAAAAGTAGCTGTAATTCGATATTCTTTGCATAAATATGTTCTAACTATGCTATTTTAGCAAGATAACAATAATTCTCAAATGAACATGTGCACACACTTTCTGCCAAAATATTCACATTAGCATTAACACAACCATTGAATAGCACAATTTAGTTTATACTTTATTGATTTATCATAGTGTACCACAACCATGCACAAATACCTTTAAAGCCCCTATACGGCTCAAGTTGCCGAATTTGGCCTCCTATTGGGTTTTCCCACACATAAATCCAACAGGTTTCTATTTGCACACACTTCGAAACTGTTTGCATTTATTTTGGTACAAACATGAATTTGTAGTCGATGAAAATATCAATATTTGTTTATAAACAAACAGCAGGTGCGTGTTTCAAAGCCCGATCGATTTTCCGATAGACGCTCGGGTCAACTCATCAACTCCCCGATTCGCGGCCGATGAATTCTGATAGCCGGAGTTTATCGACTCGCTTCGGAGCCGAAGCCGTTGGGTTACGGAAATGAAATTGTCAATATTGACATTTTGCACTGAGTGGTACACAAAACAAGTTTGTGTTGTCTTCAAATTGCGATTAAGATGTAAATCTCAAGACTTGAGATGTATCTATTAGGCAGTATATGTTGCTTTTGTGTACTAAATCAGTTGCCAAACATGTTTTTGTGTTTGAAAAAATCGGAAAATTGTAATACTGAGCCGTTCAGGGCCTTTAACCCTGAACATTATCGTCTGCTGTTGCTTTGTATGTTGTCTTCTTTCTCAATACAAACACATGGTTTGACAGCACTTTAGAATCATTTCCATTCTAAAATGCCGTCAAAGCATGTTTTTGATGAGAAAAATCAGACGGACAAATTTAATTCAGCAACGCACAATTAACACTAATAACCTGCCACTGAATTACAGTTGTGTCTACTGTTTATTTTTAATTTTCAATATTTCTTCAATAAAACAAACATGAAGAGCATCAGCAATATCAGGGAGTGGCATTTGTTGCTACATGTAGTAAATTGTGGCACTTAGGAAGCATCAAACGACTGTTAAATTACAAAATCTTACCATTAGCCTGAACTGTAAACAAATCAAATGTGGCAGTGACTGGAAAAATGGGGTTTATGGATTTTGCATCTGCACAGTCTGATCCGGATCTGCACTGTTCGCCATTCCATCAATGAAACACCCATTATGCTTGTTACAAGCAACATAGATCATTAACAGGCTACATGAGTGTGCTATTTGATCTGTAGACGATTTCATCAACATTGCGAAGTATACTTATCTAGCAACGTGTACTTTCAGGAAGAAATAATTTATTTCATATAGAACTAATGACTGCATATATTTGATAATTAAAAGTGTGCAGAATTATTATACTGAATTTATTACATTATCACAGCCGATAATGTAATAAATTCATTAGAATAAAAAATAATAAATTTATCCTTAAATTGAAAATCTCTCCATCAGCGTGTAATTAGTGAGATAAGTATTCAATTTTGGTGAACTAGGCTACAGGGGCTGGTCCTGTCCACTGGTCACACATCCTATAAGTTCTATTTCTCTAGTCACACCCATAATTTACAAAGAAATAACAGTTAGATGCTGATATGTTTAAACCATTTATAAGCATGCCTTATTTTCATATTTGTATAGGAAATAATGTGATCGCCACGAAGGTCAAGGTCACCAAAGTCAAGGAAATCCAAAATTATTGATACGAGGGTCACAGTCACCAAGGTCACGGTCACCAAGGGAGGAAGCTAACGGATCAGGAGATATTCAACATTTGGACATACATCCAAAATTATTGACACGAAAGTCAAGGTCACCAAGATTATTGTCAAGATCACCAGAATGACACAGGATGGATAGCTATCAATGAGAAGAAAATATTTGTGAAGTTTTAGGTAATGATATAACTAACGGATCAGGAGATATTCAAGATTTTGACACATTTATGTCCAAAATTGTTGACACCCAGGTCAAGGTCAGACATATTACAATGATAGATATCCATCAATGTGAAGAAGCTGTTGATGAAGTTTGGAGATGATCCAACTGACGGATCAACAGATATCCAACATTTCGACGTCCAAAAATATTGATATGAATGTCAAGGTCATCAACGTTAAGGTCAATAGATGGATAGCTATGAATGTGAGTAAGCTATTGATGAAGTGACTATAGAGATATTCAACATTTGGATGTACATCCAAAATTGTTGACACAAAGTCAAAGTTACCATGGTCACGGTCACCCGAATGATACAGGCTGCATAGCCATCAATGTGACAAAGCTAACGGATCAAAATATATGCGAAATTTGGACTGTTCAAAATTGATGTCACACAAAGTTTAAGGCCACCAAGGTGAAGGTCAATGTCACCATGGTCACGGCAGAGCAGACCGTGACCGAGGGGTAACACCGTCGGACTGCCACGCTGGCGACCCGGGTTCGATTCAGGGTTCAGTTCCCGGGCGTCAGTATTTCTGAGATACTTTGTATTTCCTGCTCTACTAGTCATTTCGGATGGGGACTTTAAAAGGCGGTCCCGTGTATCAAATTTAAAGGAGAGTATGGGCACGTTAAAGAACCAGAGGGGCTATTCTAATAAGAGCTAGGCCCCCCTGGGGCCGGTTTCCTCTGTATCGACCTTCTTCCTTTCTCCCCTTCTTGGGAGACAACATGCAAGGACATCAAGCCAGTGCCGTCGTTAAATCCAAGCATTTACATTTACTATTGTCATTGTCACCCTAATGACACAGGTTGGATAGCCATCAATGTGACACAGCTATTTATGAAGTTTTGTAAGGATCCAACTAACGGATCAAAAGATATGCGAAATTTGGACTACCGTATGTCCAAAATTTACATCCCACGAAGTTTAAAGTCACCAAGTGAAGGTCACCCGAATGACACTGGATGGATAGCTGTCAATGTGAGGAAGCAATTGATGAAATTTGCTAATGAACCGACTAATGGATCAAGAGACATGCGAAATTTGGACTAGTCAACATTTTATGTCCCACAAGTTTTAAGGTCACCACTTTCCACTATCGTGGGTGAGACAACAATCGGTAAAGGGGTTCATAAGAAATGAAAGGTGTTACTAACGTACGCATATACATACATGTACGTACATGGACTAACACTATTCCTCCTCTGTGCATCCTGACCAGGGCCTCAACTGTTTGCTATTAGTCAAATAAACATTTCATTGTTATATGTAAAGCGATTTTCGAGTTATTTTTGTCATGATGTAGAGCACGTGTTGGGTATAAATTTTTGTTATAGCATTTCATGTAGTTTCTGCTAGCATACTGTTGTGACCCACTGACAGTTGCAAAGCAATACGGAAGTTTAACCCTTACACCGCTATCTTAATTTATTTGTCGTCTGCTGTTTTTTTTCTATTTTCCATTTTTATCATCAAAATCATGCTTTGACAGCACTTTAGAATAATTTACAACATGCTTTGACAGCACTTCAGAATCATTTCCAATGGAAATGATTCTGAAGTGCTGTCAAACCATGTTTTTATTGAGAAATAAGGCAAGATATAAAAGTAACAACATTGTTATGTGTAGCGGTCTAATGGTTAATGTTCAATGGTTAATGTTCAATGGTTAATGTTCAATGGTTAATGTTCCATAAAATCACAACGTAACTTCAAATATCAATGTTATTTATGGATAATGTACGGGGCGCCATGCAGGACAGGTTAATTATGTGTACAAAATTGAGTTTTGTAACACTAAAAATCACAAAATTCAATTCTGTGTCACAAAAGTCAATTCTGTCAATTCTGTGTCACAAAATTCAATTCTGTGTCACAAAATTCAATTCTGCATACGTTTCGTATACAAAATTCATTTTTGTTATAAAGGATTCAATTTTGTAAGACAGAATTGAGTTTTGTGAAGAAAATTCAGTTTTGTCGGACAGAATTCATTTTTGTCCACAAAAATTAGTTTGCGTAGGATAGTCTATGTCATCTCTACGTTAATTGGTTGAGATCGGTCTTAGTCCATTTTACTAGATGGTGAAGTACACTTGCAGGTTTAAATATTTCAATGCGAAAATATAACCCAATATATCAATATTATACTTCTCTATGGACAGTTATTTTGGTTATATTATGATTACAAATGAGTGGTCACACCATATAAGCATATATACTTTGAAGGAGAAATATGAAAAATATTCAGAATTTTCCCTCAATTATGTAAACAGGGTCAAACATAAAGTAGCCGGGACATAGCTAGACCTGAGAGCATGCCCATATATAGAGAATACCAGGCTAGTGTATTTTGATATCAAGTTTATCAGACAAGGCTAGGAAACGCGTAGGAATTCCGAGGCTTGCCGAGGAATTCCTACCGTTTCCGAGCCGAGCCTGATAAACTTGATATTACAATACACTAGCCTGGTATTCTATTTATCAGGTAACGTTTTATGCTCGAAAATGACATTAGATGACGTCGTATTCTAACAGTAGATATAACCTTGTGAAACAAATGGTATTAGATCTGTGTCTACTAGTTGCGAAGTTACGTGTTCGCAACTATGTGTCTACATGCATTATTTACATTATACACCAATTTAGTATCCATGGTATCTACACAAATACTACAAATGGTTTCCTCAAATGGCCCAATACACACATTCTGTTCATAAACACAGACAGCAGTCAGAACACAGGCCACAGCGCGTGTATTATTGATTTAACTGGGGCAGATGTACCTTGCGATACACAATACATGACGTCAGTACTCGCGGGAGATCTACATGTACATGAATTATGTGTACAATTATAACGCAAATGAGTTTAAATACGAATGTGTTTGTCAACGTTTGACTGTTTGGAGATAGTTGAAGCAAAATGGCAGAATGAGAAATGAATCATCGGCAGAATGAGAAATGAATCATCGACATTGAATGTGTAGATCGGCGACCGTGACCCATTTCTCCACTGCAGTTTCTGACCAATGGTAGTCCTTCTTACATGCGTGTGCAGAATTGACAGAATTGAATTTTGTGACACAGCATTGAATTTTGTGGCACAAAAGTGAATTTTGTGACACAGAATTTAATTTTTGTGACACAGAATTGAATTCTGTGTTACACAGAATTTAATTTTGTGGCACAAAAGTGAACTTTGTGACACAGAATTGAATTTTGTGACACAGAATTGAATTCTGTGGCACATAATTGAATTTTGTGACACAGAATTCAATTCTGTGGCACAAATGTGAATTTTGTGACACAGAATTGAATTTTGTGGCACAAAAATGAATTTTGTTGACAAAATTGAGCCATGTCCCACTTGGCGCCCCGTATAATGTACACAATTTTATGATTAGCGCTACTATTAAATTTTAGTGTGCTTGGAAGTACAGTTTTCGAAATATCATCCATTTTTGTAATGTGAATAACGCCATTTTCACAACCTTCTGACAAAACGTGTTATACGTGACGTCATTGCCATTGTGACGTCACAATAAACGTTTGTGTGTATGTACAGCTGATTCTCTTTATCTTGATATCGCTTACCTCGATGTACCTGCTTATCTCGATATACGTCCGAGGTCCCGGCCGAATTCTCCAAGTCAATTGACATTTCTAATGCCTATTTGATTTGACTTATGGCCGAATTTGTTTGTGGCCAACGAGTCTAGGTTCGACGTGGTTTGGGGAGGAAATGCGGATCTTGCATTTTGTGATTGAATAATAACATTATCAGAAGAGACGACGAGCGCTGATATTTAAATGTACCGATTATTCATTGATGTGTATTGGGTATGATTTGCAAAACGAAGTTGTGTACCAGAAATTGCGTCATATATATGAGATATATTTAATAAGAACGCATGTAGATTTCATTAGTGCGCAATTTATGAAAACCCGGAAGTAAAGTCGGTATTTTTATCTGGAGCTCTGCCATAAGCCCCCTGTCTCTGATCATAGCCAATAGCCTATTTCACACCAACATTGCAAAGTACACGTATCTAGCAAATTTTCAATTTAAGGATAAAGTTATTAATTTTTATTATACTGAATTTATTTACATTAGCACAGCCATTTTGGCTGTGATAATGTAATACATTCAGTATAATAATTCTGCATACTTTTAATCATCAAATATATGCATTCGTTATTTCTATATGAAGTAATGCATTTCGGGAAAAATAAGTGATTACTCCCTCAAAGTATCCTTTGCTAGATAAGTATACTTTGCAATTTTGATGAAATCGGCTACAAAAATTACTTTTCATGTATCCATATCTGTCGGTATCTCTTGTAGACAAAGCCCTCGCAAATTTCGGATGACAGTTTACACCCGGATCTTTTTGGATAGCCCTTGTTTCAGTATTACCAGGGTCCACCATCGCCGACTCTGGTGATGGCAGCCTTCGATCTCGAGGGAGCACCATTGGAGCTCTACCAGTCCGACCCGTGAGAGCATTCTCCGTCTGTGGTTGTGTGTTTACCTCCGAACGTCGTCCCGCAGCATGTACGTACGTGCCTTGGGGAACAGTGAAACTCTGTGGAGGATACTGCTGCATCATGGGATAAGGGGCATAATACATCGGGGATCCACCAGGGTGTAGGGCCACAGGGAACGAACCAGTGGAGTAGTATCCTAGAGGTGGTTCGGGCATGGGGTATATGGTTTGTGGAGGAAAATGTGCTGGATAATAAGAAGCGCCCTGCGGCCATGGGGTCATGGGATATTCATTGCCAGCAGCAGGATGAGATGACCCTGTGGGTGATTTATCTTGGTCAGGCACACTGCTGCCCGACATGTTGCTTTCACTGTCATTGTTGGCGTTCTGTGGTATGTTAGACCCACTCACGAACATTTCCGAAGAGGGAAAGCTCTCCTCAGAATAACCGCTACCAATTCCTGTAATACATTTATCCCAATGTTTCTCTTGTTTCGTTGGACCCAGTGAAACGACTCCTTCGTCACTGTTCTTGACATTAATGGTAACGTGAGGCTCAGAACTTGTACGATTCTTTGCACCCAAATTATTTTCTTCCGTCTCCGTCTTTGAAGATGCAAATATGGTTGAACCATTGTCGTCATATTCACTAGACATCATGGATGTATCACTGGATCTTGTCGAGTCTGACGGATGTAAGCTGTGACGCTGGTCAGCTAGTGAATAGAAAACTACAGGTGTTTCATTGATAAAATGGCGAACAGTGCAGATCCTGATCAGACTGCGGATGCACAGTCTGATCTGGATCTACACTGGTCGCAAAACCCATAAGCTCCATTTCTCCAGTCACAGCCACAAATCATGACTATGTATGTTACAGTACAGTGTGACGCTGGGGAGCTAGTGAATAGACAATAACATACTAGGGTCATTTCTGGCTGTGACTGGAGAAATGGGGCTTATGGGTTTGTGACCAGTGTAGCTCCTGATCCAATACCACACACCTGTAGCCTGATAATGATCTGTTAGATGCACGACAGCTGTTTCATTGATGGAATGGCGAACAGTGCAGATCCTGATCAGACTGTGTATATGGAATTTAAACTCGTCACAAAACCCATAAGCCCCATTTCAACAGTCACAGCCATCTTTCATCAAGTTTATCAGGCAAGGCTAGGAAACGCTTAGGAATTACGAGGCTCGTCGATGAATTCATACCGATTCCAAGCCGAGCCAGATGTTTGTTTGTTTGTTTATTGGTGTTTAACGGCCTATTAACAGCTAAGGTCATGTAAGGCCGGGAAACGGGTTCGATCCCGTTTTAACCTGCTGCATTGGGGGGAAAATCCCAAAATCAGAACGGAATATTTACATCGAGAAAAAATATATTCAGCCCTGAAATTAGAATAACCTGACCTGGTGCCAGGTCCATACCACACCAAGTCACTTGGCCCCTTCCCCTAAAATAGGATTACAAATAATCGTAATACTCACATAATGGGTATAACCAGATTCAACTGTCACATACAAAATGCCAAAGGCGTATGTGAGGGACAAACCAGGTCTCCAGTCGGAATTCCGGTAAGGATGAACCCGATCGTTAAATTACCCATCGCATGCTCCCACCTGCCACCCACACCGAGCCAGATGAACTTTTTATGCTACAGAATGAGCAAATGTATAACTTGTTTTTCTGTTGAAAAAAAAACACAGACCTATTTACCTTGTGTCATTACATTGACGTCATTTGGTCATGTCATGTGATGTTATTGGACCAATGAGACATGCTATATGTATGTGATTTTGTACCAAATAATATGTATGATTTTACATGAATAATATTTACAGAAAAAGTGATATTTTGTGTAAATGACATCGAAAGATGATACAATTTTCATATCAAGTTGGTATGAAAATTTCATCAACGTCATTTAAATATTAAATAGGGGTTTCCCAAAACAAATTGTATCCAAATAAATGTACATTATTATTGTGATTAAACAAATACTGCCATACTAACCCTAAATATTGGCACGCTGATTGTTGTGGGGAAACCATTATATATTTATGTGTTTCCCCAAATAAATGGTGTCCAAATATTTAGATTTATTATGGTATGTATCACCGTAATGTTCGGACACACTATAGGAATGAATGGCCTTTTTGTGGAATTTATCGGGGTATAAACTTGGAAAAGTCGCGGGAATACTGGACGAGTTTCTGGACTTTTCCAAGTTTATATCCCCTTTCGGCCTCGTCCAGTATTCCCGCGACTTTTCCAAGTTTATATCCCCGATAAATTCCACAAAACGGCCATTCATTCCTTATAATTCCAGCATTTGAAATACATTCATCAAGAAAATGTGTTTATTTTGACAGATGGCAGCCATTTGTTTACATTGACAACACTGACCGCGCACCTGTAGAAAGTATTTCGGCGTGGGAGTTTACTGGGATATAAATTTGGGACAGAGACTTGCTACTGGCCAATCAAATGTTAGGGAATTGTGTAAATATTTGTGTGCTGGAATTATATATAAATATACAGTTGTCAACAACAAAGTGTCCCAATATTTAGGGTTATCATAGTTGTACTTGTAAACCACAATAACAAGTTATTGATGAAATGGCGAACAGTGAAGATCCTGATCAGACTGTGCGGATGCACAGGCTAATTTTGATCTACACTGTTGTCAAAACCCATATTTGGATACAATTTGTTTATAGGGTTTCCCAAAACAAATGGTGTTTGAATATTTAGCGTTATTAAGGAATGCCGATGCAGACCTCCAGATAAGTTTTGTATCTAAAGAGTATTATACCCCAATATTTCAAATTCAATGCGTATTTTACTTTCACAAATGTATTATTGATTTTATTCCTTATTAAATATGGAACAAATAATAAAAACACATTTAAAATTTCACTTATTTTAGCTGCAAAAGCAAAAACTTTATTACAGTATTTTCACTGCTCCATTTGAAAATTAATTGAACAAATAATAAAAAAAATAAAACACATTTAAAATTTCACTTATTTGAACTGCAAAAAGCAAAAACTTTATTACCATATTTTCACAGCTAAATTTGAAAATGAATGCGTATTTTCACATTGCTGTGAGTATTTTTGTACTTCACTTTGTGATCCGGACCTGCACCGATCACAAAACCAAGAAGCCCCATTTCTGCAATATAACTTGTTAACCCTTATACCGCTACACACAACAATTGCCGTCTGCTGTTGCTTTCATATCTTGCCTTATTTCTCAATAAAAACATGTTGTAAATTATTCTAAAGTGCTGTCAAAGCATGTTTTTGATGATAAAAATGGAAAATAGAAAATAAACAGCAGACGACAAAAAATTAAGATAGTGGTGTAAGGGTCATTTGACCTTGAAAAAGGCCGCATGAGTGGGCTTTTAAATGAAATATGGATGATTACAAATATAAGGTTTGACAATGTCCAGCCGTGGGTAAACGTTTGCCGTGGCACGAGGCAGGCAGGTGGGCGGACGCACAGATGGCCAGGGACGGAGACAGACAGCCCGCCAGTACATAGCAATGCCCGACAGTACATAGCAATGCCCGCATAGCAATGCCCGACAGTACATAGCAATGCCCGACTGTACATAGCAATGCCCGACAGACAAAACATTAAGATAGTGGTGTAAGGGTCATTTGACCTTGAAAAAGGCCGCATGAGTGGGCTTTTAAATGAAATATGGATGATTACAAATATAAGGTTTGACAATGTCCAGCCGTGGGTAAACGTTTGCCGTTGCACGAGGCAGGCAGGTGGGCGGACGCACATACGGCCAGGGACGGACAGACAGACAGCCCGCCAGTATATAGCAATGCCCGACAGTACATAGCATTGCCCGCATAGCAATGCCTGACTGTACATAGCAATGCATACATACACGGAACATGCAGAGAGACTTATACTTAACTAGATAATTGTTTGTAAAACAAAATGCCTGAGTGAGTGATTAGAGAAAAAATTATAGTCGAAAAAGGGGCATAACTGCGGATGGATTGGTAGGACAGGGAAAATGTTATGATATGCACTTGATGGTTGGAATGTATACCAAGTATGAAGAGAATCGGCCAAAAACTGTAGAAGTAGTTCACCGGACAAGGAAAAAAATATTTTTTAGAGTAAAAAAAAGGACATAACTGCGGACGGATTGGTGGGACAGCGATAATTTGTTACGTTACACATTCCTGCACTTGATGGTTGGGATGTATACTGCGTATGAAGACAATCGGCCAAAAATCTGTAGAAGTAGTTCGCAGGACAAGGATAAAAACGTCGAAAACGGGGCATAACTGCGGATGGATCGGTGGGAGAGCGAAACTCTTTACATTACGCACTCCTGCACTTGATGGTTGGGATGTATACCAAATATGTTTGTTTGTTTATTGGGGTTTAACAGCCTATCAACAACTAAGGTCATTTAAGGCCGGGTTAATGGGTTTAGTACTAAATCCCATATATTACTTGTACAAGTGCATGAACAAATGGGGGGAAAGTCCCAAAATCAGAACTGAATATTTACAATAAAAAAACTATATATTCAGTCCTAAGTAATCCTGATCTGATGCCAGGTCCTTGTCACACCAAAATCACTTGGCCCCCTCCCAAAAGCAGTAGGATCAGTAATAATCGTACTACTTTTATAATGGGAAATAACCCAATTCAATTCCCAGGTAACAAAAGAGTCAACGATAAAAACGTACCCGAGGACCAAACCAGGCCAATTGTGATTCCTATAAGGAGGAACCCCTACCGTTAATTTACGCCTTCACGTTTGCCCGACCAACCACCCATGTATACCAAATGAGAAGAGAACCGGCCAAAAACTGTAGAAGTAGTTAGCCGGACAAGGTAAAACAATATTTCAGAGTCGTAAAAGGGGCATAACTCTGGATGTATCAGTGGGACAACGAATATGTTTACGTTATGCAATCCTGCACTGGATGGTAGATAGAAGTAGTTCGCTGGACAAAGACAGACACGTACAGACGGATGGACGGACAGACGGGGTAAACATTATATGCCACCAACAACTATCGCTGCAGTGGCATAATAAATATGTGATTGTGACTGGAGAAATTGGGCTTATGTGTTTTGCGACCAGTGTAGATCAGGATCTGGGGCCAGTTTCACTAAACTTCTTACGACTAAAATGTTCGTAAGTGCAAAATTATGATAGTCTGTAAATTTCATATTAACAATGTTTTCTTGTAAACAATTACTGGATTAACATTTATTGAGCATAGGCTGCATATGCAGCCTATGCTCAATACATGTAAATCCATCAATTGAAATTTACAGACCATACTAAATTTACACTTTAGTCGTACGAAGCTTAGTGAAACGCACCCCAGTACCTGTTGCAATTTCATCAATGAAACACCTGTGTTGCTTCTAACAAGCAATATAGATATCGGTAGTTATCAGGCTACCGGAGCGTGCTATTTAATCAAGAGCTATGCTGATCACAAATTATAAAAGCCCCATTTCTCCAGTCACAGCCACATATAGGTAATGTCGCACTCTATCTGGTGAACCCATTTATCTGGAATGATGCACTCGGCACAGTAGTCTGGTGTGACGGTACATGAGCCTTTGCCAAAGTCGACTTGCCAGGCACCCGATTGTAAGCACTGTTTTGCACTGAAAAAAAAGGCATAGTGGAACCTCTCAAGTCTGTACACCCTGGGAGGCCCTCCCCCCACACCGAGAAGAGCTGCTCTAGTCAGTACACTCTAGTCTGTACACCACGGTAGGTCCCCAGCGTGTCCAGATCAGACAGGCTCCACTATAATTATGTAGCCTATTTCACCGACATTGCAAAGTATACTTTTCTAGCAAAGTATACTTTGAGGGAGAAATTTTCAATTTTAGGATCAATTTATTATTTTTAATTATACTGAATTTATTACATTATCACAGCCATTTTGGCTGTGATAATGTAATCAATTCAGTATAATAATTCTGCATACTTTTAATCATCACATATATGCAGTGGTTAGTTCTATATGAAATAACGCATTTCAGGAAAAATAAATGAGTACTCCCTCAAAGTATACTTTGCTAGAAAAGAATACTTTGCAATGTTGATGAAATCGGCTACTGGTACTAGTCCGCTACTGGTACTAGTCAAGAACTTCTCTGACCCATGGTTGCTATTTGTTTTGGGCATTTTATATTTTGCAATAAAACTTCTCGTAATCATCTACATCACATACACGTAACAATACAAACACTTGCATTTAACTCCAGTTTAACCCTTACTACGCTGAATTAAATTTTGTCGTCTGCCGGAAATGTTTTAGTATCAATATTTCTCGACAAAAACCTGTTTTGACAACGCATGAGAATCGTCTCCACTGGAGACGATTCTCATGTGCTGTCAATACAGGTTTCTTGTTAGGAATTAAGGCAAAAATGAAAAACAGCAGACGAAAATGTTCGTCTCCTGCGTAATGAGGGTTAAATAACAAACATACACTTAATATTTTTGATTTCAATACAACTTTTTATCAGATATGCGGGTGTGTGGATACTAAAAATACCCTTTAATTAAAATATTACACTCTTGTACAGTTAATTAAATATTTAAATACATGTTGAAATATTCCACAAGGTTTTAGAGGTACATGCCCACTCAGTAGGCACACAATATTCTTTAAATCAGAGACATCATCCGAGACATTTTCTAACAAAATAAACATTCATTCACCATCCCACGTATTGATTGGCATTATTATACATTTTATATCAGACATAAATTTCCACAGCGATATCAGGGGCGATAACCGTGTTTCCCTAAAACGTTAACAGACATTACTATTTATTCTCTGTACTTATTTTTTGATGTGAAATTATCATACGTTATAATCTGTCAAAAATATTATTTTGTTCAGGTGACTCATTTAATTAGTATAAATAATTAAACAAGAGGGCCATGATGGCCCTAATTCGCTCACCTGACTCCATGAACACCAGAGGAGAATGTGACATTGAGTTCATGTGTTTTAAAAAAATTGTGCTATTTTTAGATGGCGGTCATCTTGGATTAAGCAATGACTCTCATTTTAGCAAATCTGAAAATGCTTCACCCAAGTATCTTAACTTACTATGAAGTTTGGCCAGCATCGGCCATGTGGTTCCTGAAAAAAGGACGTTCAAAATCTCGAATAAATGCACCTTTTGGCGGCCATCATGGATGACATAATCATCCGATTCCGACAAATATTGCATTAGAGCAATCGCCTCATCGATACCTTCAATTTGATATATGACATGACCATATTCGGCCAAAAATTAAATTTGACCCCAATTCGACCCCACGGGCCACGCCTATTTTTGACCCCGGGGTCACCATTTCCACAACTTTGAAAGAGCATTGTACATCGATCATTCCTACCAAGTTTCGTCGAAATCCGGCCAGCGGTTCACGAGAAGATTTTTTAAGAATTTATGCTATTTTTAGACGGCGGCCATCTTGGATTAGCGATGACCTCCATTTTAACAAATCTGAAAAGGCTTCACCCATGGACCATAACTTTTAAGTTTGGCTACCATGGGCCAAGCGGTTCATGTGAAGAAGAATTTTGAAATCTCTAATAAAAGAACGACCTTTTGACCTTTCGGCGGCCATCTTGGATGACATAACCATCCGATTCCAACAAAGAATTCACCAGAGTGATTGCCTCTTTGATACCTTCGATTTGATATATAACATGACCATATTCGGTCAAAAATAAAATTTGACCCCAATTTGACCCCACGGACCACGCCCATTTTTGACCCGGGGGTCACCATTTTAACAAATTTGAAAGAGCATTGTACATCGATCATTCCTACCAAGTTTTGTCGAAATCCGGTTGGCGGTTCTTGAGAAGATTTTTGAAGAATTTGTGCTATTTTTAGATGGCGGCCATCTTGGATTACGTAATGACGTCATTTTAACAATTTTGTAATCCCCCTACCTAAGGACCATGACCATGAAGTTTGGTGACTGTAGGCCCAATAGTTACAGAGGAGAAGACATTTGAAAATGTTCACGAATGACTACGACGACGGACGATGACGTTGCGGTAACAATAGCTCACATGAGCTTCGCTCAGGTGAGCTAAAAAGGTCATGCCTCATTTGCATATGAAAATAGCCTGATACCACCGCGCGTCACTATCAGTAAAATAAACATTACTAAATGATTATGCATGTATCTGTATAGCGGGCACTCGTAATTTTTGAACTGGTGGAATAGTGACACAATTATACACTTATTTAATTCCTATAAAGAACATTTTGTACCTACTGAGTGGGCATGTACCTTTAATTGAATTGTTTTTACGAAAAAAAGTATGTGTTTTTCTCAGATATGTGAATTATTAAAAAAAATTAAAATGTGTAAATTCTATACTTTATCACTTGTTTGAACATCCCACAGGGAGATGCCACTTTACAAAGTGTATGCCATCATGACAGTTTATCAAGACACCGTCAGTCATGAACTCACGACTATTCTGGTACATGATCATTGCAACACATGTCTGTGCGAGACACGCCATGCGATTTTTGTACCTAATACATCTGCGAGTTTCCATGAAATGTATTTACAGAAAATGTGATATTTTATGTAAATGACGTCGAAACATGACCAAATGTTCACAGCAAATGCATAATCGTATTCCGCATTTGCTATGAACTATTTTTTGTAACTATTTTTCTTGAAATATCACACATGTTCTTAGGTACAAAATCGCATGGCGTGTCTCAATTGTGAATATGCATTTTCATTGCAGATCGATACATCATCAAATTATTTTTATCTTAATTCTGATTTCATTTTTCTACGACTGTTTTAAAAAAAACGGTACGTATTATGTCTTACCGCTCGGCAGGCGGCGTACTGAAACACTGCATAGTTTGTGTACACAACTCCTCCAAAACCGTTCAGTCAATCGATCTGAAACTATTCACACGTCTTCTAAGCATATTGAAGATGTGCACCTTTGTGTTATTATGCTGGAAAATATTTTTCAATAATAATATCACCTTTTTAACTTAGCCATTTTTTCTACATTTTTGTATACAATTCTATATAGGGTACATAATTTGTGTACACAACTCCTCTGTAACCGTTACGTCAATCGATCTGAAACAATACACACGTCTTCTACACATATTGAAGATGTGCACCTTGCTGTTTTTACGCTGAAAAATTATTTTTTAACAAAAATATCACCTAAACACGAAAAATGTCAAGATTGAAGAAAACATTTTGACATAAACAAGAATTCCGCAATGGAAACGGTGTCACGCTTGCTGAGGCATTTGACTGTAACATGATCATGGGCATGTGCTAAAGTAAGAATCAGAAAAACTGTCAGAGAAGTAGTGCATGTTTAAAATACGAAAAAGGTCAAGGTTGAAGAAACTTTTTGAAATAAAAAGATGTTTCCACAACCATGTGAAGGTCAAAATGGTCAAGGCCATGTTAATGGCGGCATGAGTGTGTTACAAATGCTTAAGTGTATCAAGTGTCCAAATATTGAAGCAATCCATCAAGAACTATTAATGGTACATGTTGATGAAGAAACTTGTACACATTTTTTGACGCAAACAATGGCTAAGTGTTTCCACAAAAATGTGAAGGTACAAGATGTCAAGGTCATGTGAATGGGGGCATGAGTGTGTTCCAAAGGCTCACATGTATCAAGTGTCCAAATATTGAAGCAATCTGTCAAGTAATATTAAAGTTATATCATGATAAAGAAACTTGTACAAACTTTTTGATGCAAAAAAGATTGGCTAAGTGTTTCCGCAAAAATGTGAAGATACAAAAAGTTAAGGTCATGTTAATGGTGGCATGACTGTGTTCCGCATGCTAGCATGTATCAAGTGTCCAAATATTGAAGTAATCCGTCAGTAATAATAAAGTTATATCATGGTAAAGAAAGTTTTACACACTTTTTGACGCCAAAGAAAATGGGTAAGTGCTTCCGCAAACATGTGAAGCTTTTGGCAATTTTAATTGGGTATTTAAGCAAATACGCAGCTTATCTGGAGCCCTGATTAGCCATGAGCTTCTTCAAATCGTGTGTATAAACAAAACTATATTATACAGAGCTCCAGATAAGCTGCGTATTTGCGTAAATACCCAATTAAAATTGTTAAAAACCCAATTGAAATCAGAAGTAGCGAGTATCAAAAAGCAATAAAGATTTTATGGTAGCTTTATCATGCTGCAGAAAACAATAAACAGACCACAAATATAGTATATTTTTCTTATTTTCCATGAAAACACATCTTGGTATTTCATTAGAATTGTCTCCAAGGAGACAATTCTAATGAAATGCCAAGATATGTTTTCATTTCGAAGCAAACTATTCAATAATTGCTGTCTGTTAATGTGTAAACAGTAGTGTGATTTTATTTTACCAAATTAAAATTTAGAAGTACCCAATTGCTTCAGAAATGATAGAATGACAATACTCAATTACTAATTACATTCCTTATCTGGAGCCCTGTATATATTTACAAAATACACATGTTTAGTAACGAGGTGCAGTCATAATGTTCTCGGATTTTAAAGACCATTTGGTCATATCGGTTATGAAATATGTCATTGGAAAGCTGATTCATTTGTGCAAACAGTAACATATCGGTTCCATGAAGTAAATCACAATATCACAGTAAATCACAAGATTTCGTAAAGTAGTCATTTATTCGCAGGCATCTACGTCAGCACGGAGCAGTTTGACTATTATATTATGTGTCAATATATGCTTTACACAACTATCTGACACTATCTATTGTGTATTTGTAGTGTATTTATTTGTATTTAGACTATATTTGGGTGTATTTGGGTGTGTAACGTATTTTGCCTTTCTCAGCTGGTCCGGCTAGCTCAAGCACGAGACCGGCGTTCAACGGCTGGCATCAGCTGTCCCCAGCTGAGCAGCAATGCTATCAACTTCTCAATATGCTGAGCACCAAATTACATAAAGATCTGGCACTCAGCAGCCGAACAATTATTCTCATACATGTAAGTCGGGTCCAGCCTGACAACCGAATAATAGAATTCTACCATTCCTGGTATCAAGCTGGACCGGTATAACTTGGTTTCTCAGCCCGTCTCATGCGACGAGGCTGAGACTGTATATATCTGGGCACTATTTACAATATATATACAGATATAGATTTTCCTCGGGCGTACCTCGCCAATGATTGGTTACCAATGATTATGGACAATGATCGTTACAATGATTGGATGAGCACAAATAATCTAGACATCAAATTTAACAACAATCAACTGCAAGCAATATTCTGGGCGGAGTGCCTCGGCTGCAGTGGTTAAACACTACTAATGTGATTCCCATCTCTGGCATGGGCTATGCCACTGTAGCTGTATATTAATTCCATATAGTGTTCATCTCGTGGTATAAGCGATACCACTAGCTGGGCGTCCTATCATGAACCTATATCTGTTGCCGGGAGTGTAGCTCGTCTCAACCCTGAGCTAACGTGCCCGTACCCTACTATGGACTAACTATCTGATGACAGTCCTGTCGATCAGCATATATACCTAGCTGGGCAGTGTTATGAACTGCTTAGCTGAGCGACTATCCGAGCTGAGCTACATCCTGAACCGCTCAGCTCATCGATGTTCTGAGCTATCTACATGAACGCTATGCTATCCTTAGCTCACAGTCTGACATATGCCGACATCTCAGGCTGTAGCTGGGCGATGAGCCTAGTGGACCATGCTGTGCTATCCTCGAGCAATAGCCGAGCATGGGGCTTGTTCCATGGGTCTGGGAATATGTCTCCTACAGTGATCAGCTCAGCTCCTGGTCTCCACATTCAATGAGGTTTGTGACAAAGGCAATGTTTGTCTAAACAACGCTGAGCTACTTGTGACCAGCAGCTGGTCTGAGCGTCAAGTTTTAATACTTGCTCAGCCCAAATGGAGAGTGTTCGGCTGTATACATGTAGCTGGGCGTATTTTGGCGTACGCCTCAGAGAAGTGTTTCATTTCAACACAGTGCTGAGCACAGCTCGCAGTCTGAACAATGTAAGGGCTCGACAAACGCTATGCTCGCCGATGTACTGTCCAGATATACCAGACTGCTCGCTGGGCTAAGCGTGCGACCAACGGATCGCTGTCCTAATCCACCCGCAGCCAGTGAACGCATTGCTCAAAGTCCTGGGGCCCGTTTCACTAAACTTCTTACGACTAAAATGTTCGTATGTGCAAATTTAGGATCGCCTGGAAATCTCAATTGATGGATTTACATTTATTGAGCATAGGCTGCCGCTCAATAAATGTAAATCCATCAATTGTTTACAAGAAAATATTGTTAATGTGAAATTTACAGACTATCATAATTTTGCTCTTAGGAAAATTTTAGTCGTACCAAGGTTAGTAAAACGGGCCCCTGAACTACTGGCGATGGATTCAGTCCAAGTGAACAAGGCAGGCGCTCTGCTATGTTGACTGTGTGAAACACAAAAGGCAACGAGACGCTTTCCATAGCTGGGACCATTTCTGAGAAAGGTTCCCGGTCTCTGTTATAGTGACGCGTATGCAACAAAGACAAAATACCAGACCGCCGAGCGCCGATCTAAATTCAGCTAAAGAAGCCGAGAAACATATTTACCGTATTAGCCTTTGAGGTACAACCCGAAATATCAGAGTTGACTACCAATTGGCGGGAATAATTGCCACTATGGTTTTCAGTTAGCTTGGTGTCTCAGGTGTATGGAATCATGTGATGGACTTGCGCCATGCCCAGCTAAACATGATTTTGGCGGCCATTTCTTAAGATGGCAGCCAATTTTTAACAATTTAGTATGTATCGGGAAATCAGCTATAACAGTAAGCTATTTTGAGGTACGTAAGTTGTTTTCCAGTGATTGTTGACTATATATTGGTGTAGTCGGAAATATTAGTTTGTAAGTCATTAGTGCTTGAAAAAATATGAAAATCGACATTCAAACGCCAAATTCTTAGAGTTTTTTTTTAAAAATCTGGAATGTGTTATATGTTTACAAATGAAACGCTGTCTATTGTATTATTCTAACACGAGATGAATATGTAGTTGGAAATATATGTATTAATCTTACTAAACATCATAATAAACACTTATTTTAGGGTTTAACGGCCTGTAGTGAATTACCCCACCCACCTGCAGGGACAAATTATTATGCACACGCTAACCTTGTTTTCTCATATACATTGTATATTTTGAGTTTTTGTGTATTAAATATTTTGTTTCTTTAAGTGTAAACGTATATAGACTACTAATAGTTATTTACTTTGGAATATATAATTCAAGATGGCCGCCATATATATCGCTATTTGACTGTTACATATAAATGTGTGTGTCATATGTGACTTTCAATATACATAATCTGACACATTATATTATCTCTTGAAGTAGTACGTTCGACACCAGTCGTGCTTCTAACTTCAGCTGTCATCAATGTCGCTAGTATCATCATCATCATCCTGATGTATATCATCTTCCTCATCAGCAACATGCATGTTGGAACATGTTACCAGTTTACAAGCAGCTGTACATCCGAGTCCGTTCATGATGCATGTACAATCAGCCTTACATGTCCGGGAGCACTTACACGATAGCAGACCATTGACCGCTTCTGGATCAGGAGTACTTGTCATCCACTCAATGACAAGGCTTCCATTTTCATCCTTTATCCAGACATGTCCCGCAGTGGGATCTGGAATATCAGGTGAGTTTTCAAGACTCTTCCTCCAAATCGCAGTTTGCACGGCGTGTGTGCTGCTTCAGCGTATCCTCACATGGGGGTAACTGTCCAGATTCAACATCCCCCTTTCGGTTATGGAACATGTTGTACCGCAGTTCATTCACCACGCTCGTCCTGGTGGTACTACAGTACAATTTGCATGCAAATTATTGGATGTCGCAGAAGACCTGCTGCGGTAGATCCCAGTCTTTACCAAGCATTTCAAATGCTTTCCTGAATTTGGGATGTTTCAGAATGATATTCAGTGCTTTAATCTGTCCTTGCCCCGCCAGTGCACTAACAGTATCACACCCGGTCCAGGCGTGAAGACCCATTAAAGCCAAGCACGTGTCACTCCCAAGGGCAGAAGCCAACAATGTGACATCAATGAGTCTCATACGAGTTTTCGTCCAACGTCTTATGCACATTCTGCCTTCAATGTATTTGATCAGGCCCCAGCAGATGATAAACACATCTGTGTCATCACACGCACATAGCAGTGAATGATAGTCGAGTGAAGCATGCTTTGCGTGTAGCAATATACGCGTGTCCGCTTCTTCCTGACCTGATGCGAGCGCATCCACTTCTTCTGCACTGTCTTTCGTGAGTTTGAGACATTTATTGCCACATGTAACATACAGTGTTTTAGTACCTAGTTGTCCTCTCGTTTCTGATGTCTTCCAACTCTCTGCGAGAAATTGTGTGAGTTGGCTTTTGCTTTCAGTACTTGCTAGTAAGCGTCTCCAGTTCTTTATCTTGTGACCTGGTCGTATCTGACTAAATGATATAGCTTCAGCTGAACCGCGGTTAACACGTTCTGCTGATTTGATGGAGTCTTTCTTGTAAACGTCAAATACCGCATCGATTCTATTGCTACGATGTCCGTCATGGAGTACTTGTGTAAGCACATGATTGGCCAGTTCATTGAATGTCTGGTTATCACAAAGTATCTTGTGTATGAGACCCATTGCGTCCACCAGTGTTGCACATTGATCTGGTCTTTGCTTATGCGAGAAGCCCCTAGATCAGCATGACTGAACACCCGAGAACTGGTTGTCACATGTTCACGCATTTGCCTCAATGCTGAGGCCCGGTATTCTGCTGGCAATTAATATCGTGACACTGTCCCAGGTTTGAGACTAAAGCCACGTGTCCCACCTGCAGTATGTGTGTCCTTGTTCACTGTTTCCTCTGTTGTCTGGTCCACAGCAATGCGACCAAATGGATTTGTATCGCTTCGCTGAACAGTGAACCCACCACGTTCAAAATGTTCGTACAAATCCGGGTTGGTCTTATGCAAGTTTTCTATGTGTGCATAATACATGGGAAGGTATCTGGCGTAATTGGTTTTGTCAATTGCAAAGCACCAGGGTATGATTTCTCTAATGCAGTGCAAGTGAAGCCGCCAGTCGCCCTCTCTGTCAGCACGCAGCAATCCCAACAGTGTCTCAACCATCTGAATGTATGTCATCCATGGAGCCGACAAAGGGCCCCGCTGATTCATCAGAAGCTTCTGATATTCGACAAACAATTCGAAGATCCGTTTGCACGACTCGTTTTCCATAGCGGATGTTAGTGTTGCAGAACATGTGTTCTGGTGAAGCTCGAAGCACTCTGAAAGAGTGTGCTTCAGATGTGTGAGATCGTCATGATGCTTAGCCTCTAGCCAATCAGAGAAACCTGCCCATGCCAATCGCATTAGTGCTTCGTATGTGAGTTTATGGAAGCGGACGGCTCGGTTGTACTGTTTCCCTTCCAAAACCTTGTTGATGGACCCTTCAGCAATCACCCCAGATTCAACCGCCATGTCACGAACTCCAGCGTCCCCAAACATCTTCCCAATAATTGACATAAAATTGCATATGATATGAAAATTCCCCATCAAAAGCACAATGCTTTTGTACTCTTCAACATATTTCCATGCAATTTCGGATGCTTTGCTATATAACGCCTGATCCAGGACGACTGCTATTGTTGGTAAGTTGAGTGATTGCTGAATGCTGAGGGACTGATGTAGAATTTCCTGTACCGTCGACATTTCCGTTGCGGGGGCATTGATTGTTGGCAAGTAACCAACTCTGTCTGAAGTAACAGATATGTCATCTCGTGTCGTTATATTGAATCCCGTCCATGAGCTATTAATGTTCACGTCGACATCGTGTTGTCGTACCAGTACCCACATGAAATTCCGCTGCCTTGCAGTTACAGCCGAAGGGGCAATGTGCATGGCCACATCTGCGCGTATGACCGATGGTGGACCAACCCGTTTACCTGTAATATATACAGTGAGTGCCTGGTCAGTCGGTTGGATTGTGCGCCTCCTTTGTCGTTTGTCAGTAGGAGCTATTGTCTTTGGCGGTGGTGCACATGTCATAGTTGGTGGTTGGACTATTATGCCATTGACACGATGTGATGTCCCTGCCCCACTTAAGACTTCTTCTTGTCGGTCAATGTTGTCAAATGCAAGAACTGTGGGGATGAACGGATGTGTGTTTGATGGCAGGAGTGTGTCGTCAGTATCAAATTTATCCAGTTTTGATAAACACAATGCCGTGTCAATCTCTTCTAGGCTGGTGTATGAGCATGAATGCCCCATTTTGTTGAGGATTTGTATCAGCTCAACATTTCCCGTGAGTGTTTTCACCACTGACGGGAGTAGAACATGTTTTGCTGTGAGTATTTTCCCTCGTGTTATGGCGTAGATTATGTCCTGGGCTATTGACCACGATACTCTGCCAATGCGAGCTGATGAACTATGTTCACCGCACAACATGACGGATAGCAGTCGTTTCAGAGAATCGGGCAATTGAATGTATGACGCGTGTAGGTCTTGAGGGTCAGGTGGCCATTCTTTTTCCGGGATACACATACAAATGTATATGTTTATGAGAAGAAAAATACATCGCCCTTGACTGACGTGCGTGCTTACAGGGTATCTGCATTCGTGACATCATTTGAAATATGCCGTTTTTACGCGTATGGCGTAGTCACGGTTGGCGGCATGGTGTTGGGGGGGGGGGGGGGGGGCATTCATGAAAAGTTATCGATGTTGTTTAATATAACACTACAATGTATATCTGTAACATGTAAAGCATGATATGCATACATCATATACATTATGATAATTCAGATAATGTGCTATCAAGTGAATTTCACGAAGTAAATGTTTCAACGTTCTGGAAAAGTGGGTTGGGTAATTCATAACACCGTAGATAATAAATGCAATACAACATTAGAAAAAATGGTATTAATGGTAATGTTCTTGCACGAACTGTACCTATGGTCATGTGGCCGTTGATATCATGTAAACTATTTCGTCACGAGTATGTACTATGGGAATGAAAATGAAAAATATGCAGAAAAAATGTGGATTTATTAGAAATTTATTCATAATGCATGTAATATATTTTTCATACTATCACTACTTGGTAATCCGCATGTGCCATGACTTGCGAACACCTATACTGAAGAAATAAAACCAAAATGTAGGCTTGTATGTCTTCAGACCTCTGAGATATTGCGATTTTACTAACATACCCCACACTTGGCCGCCATTTTTGAAGATGGCCGCCAAAAACATGTTTAGCTCGGCACCACGAAAGTCCATCACGTGATTTCGCATTATGAAAACATCAAGCTATTTGAAAAACATAGTGGCAATTATTCCCGCCAATTGGTAGTCAGATGTTGTGTACCTCATGGACTATATAGGGTTTCTTAACCCGCAGCCGAACGTTTATTTGTATTGGACTATAATACCATCGAGTCCACGGTTTTACAGTGATATTCTGTTCTACAAAACTAAAGCCAGTTACGGAAATAGAATACATTGATTTACTCAGCCGTTTCGGACAAATATTACAAAAAAAAACAATAATACGACACCGGCATACGTTCTAAAACGTTGCAAGAAGGGAGATAATTACGACCAGACGACACTGCGTTGTCGTCCCGTATCGGTTTCCCACAAACAAGCATTTTCGTTAAAGGTGTATTTGGGTGTTTCGTGTAACCGTTTATATCACAGGTGATTCTAGTGTGTCTTGGATGATCAATTATTGTTTGTATATACATGAAAAACCTTTCTAAACAATGTACAAAACAATTCAAATGTGCCCGGGTAATAGTACTTAGAAAGGTACAAAGCTCACATTTGCCACCATTGAATTTGTAACGAAAAGCCACACGATATAGACAATGGGCTATTCAAGTTTATATAAGTACCCCCCTATGAAAGAGAAAAAAAAATTGAGGGGGAGGGGGGGGGGAGGGGGGGGGTAGGCCGGAAGAAAAAATTGAGGGTGGGGGGGTATCCGGGAAGAAAAAAATTGAGGGGGGGTGTGTAGAAGATAATATTGAGGGGGAGGGGGGTATGGAAGAGACAAAATTGAGAGGGGGGGGGGGTGTATCCGGGATGAAAAAAAATGAGGGGGTGGTATTATTACGATAGTATTGAGGGGGTATGGAAGAGAGAAAAAAATTGAGGGGGGAGTATCCGGGGAGGAATAGAAAAAATTGAGGGGGGGGGGGGGGGGTAATCCGGGAAGAAAAAATTGGGAGGGAGGGGGAGGCTGTCGTGGAACATAATATTGAGGGGGGGGGGGGTATGGAGGAGACAAAATTGAGGGGGGGGGGTATCCGGGAAGAAAAAAATGAGGGGCGGGTATCATAACGATAATATTGAGGGGGGGGGGTATGGAAGAGAGAAAATTGAGGGGGGTATCCGGGGAGAAAAAATGAGGAGGGGGGGTATCATAAAGATAATATTGAGGGGGGGGGTGGGTATTCGGAGAAGCAAAAAATAAAATAATTGAGGGGGGGGGGTATCATAAAGATAATATTGAGGGTGGGGGTATGGGAGAGAT
Organism: Conchocele bisecta; assembly: GCA_029237695.1. Lineage (NCBI taxonomy): Eukaryota > Metazoa > Mollusca > Bivalvia > Lucinida > Thyasiridae > Conchocele > Conchocele bisecta. The sequence continues at coordinate 85,274,167 of CM055272.1, forward strand.
AAATTGAGGGGGGGGTATCCGGGGAAGAATTGATGAGGGGGGGTGGGTATCTCGGTAGAAAAAATTGAGGGGGGGTATCCAGGAAGAACAAAATTTGAGGGGGTATCCGGGAGAAAAATTAGAGGGGAGGGGGTGTCATGGAAGATAATATTGAGGGGGGGGGGGGGTAAGGAACAGACAAAATTGAGGGGGTGGGGTATCCGGGAAGAAATATTGAGGGGGGGGGGTGGTATCTGGGAAGAGAAAAATTGAGAGGGGGGGGTATCATAAAGATAATATTGAGGGGGAGGGTATGGAAAAGAGAAAATAATTGAGGGGGGTATCCGGAGAAGAAAAAATTGATGGGGGGGGGGAGGGGGTATCTGGGAAGTAATATAGGGGTGGGGTGGGTGAAAGATAAAATTTAGGTGGTGGGGCGTATCTGGAAAGAGAAAATTGAGGGGGTATCTGGGAAGATAATATTGAGGGGTGGGGGTATGACAGAGGAAATTTAGGGGGTGGGGGTATCTGGAAAGAGAAAATTGAGGGGGTGGTATCCAGGAAAAAAAGGGGGCGGATGTATGCGGAAAGAGAAAATTTAGGTGGGGGTATGTCCAATCCTGCATTCGTGTTACAGGTATGATGACATCATGCATGAAAATATGTCTGCCAGAATGTTCATGTAGCAAAACTAGACCAGACCTATTTTCGATCTGTGGTGTTTCCCAAAATAAGGAAATTGCATAGAAATATTGCATAAATTGGTGGAATAGATCAAACGCTATGAATAATTTTCAAACTCGTATAATACTTGAAATTGGAGATAAATTATCTCCAATTTCAAGACAATTTTTCAGGAAACCGAATAACCGCAGATACGCGTTTTAGTGCAGTGAAGATCTACAGCAAGCATAGAATATGCATTTACAACTGAAACCAATATGTGCATATGGTAAGTACTGCCACCCATTAGTACTGAGTACTGACTGCATGTGTATTTGACGTGTGTCTTCAAAATCCCTTTGGTCAAAACCCCCTTAGTTCAAAATTGTCCTAGTAGTCAAAAAACCCTCCATATAATTTCAAGGTTAGTCATAACCCCCCTTGGCAGAAATGACAGGGTATTCAAAAGCCCCTGTATAGAATTAACAGGGTGTAATTATATCGAGGGGATTTTAAACAAAGGGGATTTTGGTTGGTAAGAGCACAGAAAATTGATCATATTATTTCACTGTGTTCTCGAAATAAGACTGAGCATTGCTCGCCCTTGGCCAATCAAACTTCCTGATATGGAGTACATGTTCAGAATGTTTAAAATCACAGGCTCAGACGCCCCGAGTCGAGCACACACTGTATATATATATCAGTAGAAAACTGAGAAAATTTTCATTCAGACCAGGGTTGGCAATTTCCCGGGAAATAAGCATATTTCCCGGAAATAAGCATATTTCGCAGGACGGCGGGAAATATCAGGATATACCGGGAAATATGAATTATGCTGGTTATTTCATATTATAAATGTTATTTTAGGTGGCTTTAACTAGTCTGCTGTGTATCTGTGTTTAACTGTTGGACTTACATGTATTTGTCAAATATTCTGCCAATAAAATAACTTCTTATAGAGATAAATTAAAACAAAACCCAAATTGTAGGACCAATGTAAATTTTGCTCTCTTGGACACGAAAGAAATGTATATTCAAGTGATTCTTATCATATTTCAGATAACACCTTGCGCTGTATAGTAATTTGTCATTCATACTTGCTGCACATAGACCTTTGAGATAATCCCTGCGGATAATCCAGATAATGTGATTTGCGTATTGGTGTTTAACGGCCTATCAACTGGATAATCCACATAAATGTTCAATTGTTTTAGAAGCCTTAGGCCAACAATTTGTATAGTGGTCAGTGTTTGACACATGACACTACTTTAATTAGACACTGTTGTAAATAAGCTGGGTTTGGATATAGATGTAGCTAGCTGTCTCTACATTGAATTCGTGATAACCTCACTAAGTCTGATTGCTTTAATACAATTATTAGAAATCTTGTTTTGATTATTAAACACAGAAATTACAATGTTAGTCTTACACTGTCATGGGAAGCACATATAATAAGGCAACACATGCTGATAACTGAAGAACAAAATTGTTTACAAAACTATTAACCATTCAAACATAACTGTGCACAACTCTATTGCTATAAATATCACATATGTATAGCCTGTTTCTCAAAACATCAACATGTGCAGTTATTACAAGGCAAATAAATGAAAATAATCCCATACAAGTGCTTGAAAAATCATATTTCCCACTTTGGAGATTTCCAACCCTGATTCAGACAAATATGTTAACCCTTCCTACGCTGTTGACGGAAATTGCCGTCTGCTGTTTTTCATTTTTGCTTTAATTCTTAACAAAAAAAATGGTTTTGACAGCACATGAGAATTGTCTCCAGTGGAGACGATTCTCATGTGCTGTCAAAACCAGGTTTTTGTCGAGAAATTTTGAAAATAAAACATTTCCAGCAGACGACAACATTTAACTCAGCGTAGTAAGGGTTAATGTTATATTACGATTAGAATTACTTTGATAGGTAAACCCAAGATATTTTTCATTCAGGACAATCTGTTTGGTTTGCGATCAATTAACGCTAAACTAGTGGTCGACCACTATCAAGATGCATGACAATGTGTTACTTTGAACAACACATTTTCTATTTAAAGCATTGTACATGTAGATATATACAAGCACGCAAGTTGACCATACATCGCCAGAACTGCATATTATATTTGAGACCATCCCTCTTTATAATAGTACCATTATGGCTGCACATGGATCTTTGAGATAATCCCTGATTATATTCCACTAGTTGTATAGCCCTTAGGCAGATATTTGTATACTGCTGAACAATTATACAGTACTTTATAATTGTTTAATTTCTATTAACATATTACTGCAGTTTTCAACTGGCAAAATATATCTTGTCAATATACAAAAAAATATATATATACTAAAGAATTACTTTGATAGGTAAACCCAAGATATTTTTGATTCTGGACAATCTGTTTGGTTTGCGATTAATCAATGCTAAACTAGCGTTCGACCACTATCAAGATGCATGGCAATTTCTTACATTGAACAACACATTTTCTATTTAAAGCATTCCAATAGCTCAGTACATTTAGTACTTTGATTCTTTTACATGCATACCGTAATCGTGTTCATTAGCATACATACAGAAAACATTTGCGTTTTTATACATGTACGTCCAACTACAGGCTTATTAATGGTAGTAGTATTATGCTGGTAGTAGTTTTCCGTATGTGTATTATACTCTTATTAACCAGGGTCCACATTGATCTTCACTGGAGAGGTCTACTCTGATCATATTCGAATTGTATTGTGTCTGTCAATTAATGCTTATTGATTAGGATTCACACTTTCCTTTTCATAAAATAATTATACAGGTATGTGAAATTAATCTTCCTGTAGAAATGCAGATATATACTAGCAAGCAAGTTGACCATATATCGCCAGAACTGCATACTACATTTGAGACCATCCCTCTTTATAATAGTACCATTCTGGCTGCACATGGATCTTTGAGATAATCCCTGATTATATTCCACTAGTTTTACAGCCCTTGGGCAGATTATCTGTATACTGAACAATTATACAATACTTTGATTTAACATGTTTAAGATATGATAGTATTGAATAATTGTTTTCTTTTTATTAACATATTACTGCAGTTTTCAACTGGCAAAATATATCTTGTCAATATACTAAAATATTTGCTGTCATCCATAGCAGTTGATATGACTAAGTATCATGTATAATTTATATAAAGTATGATTGTTTAATATGGATGAATGACGATTCATAGCCTCATTAGGGGTGGTTGGATCTGAATCCAGAAATCAAATTCTGGAATGTATATTACATGTCACAAAATATCTATAAAATGATTGAAATTGATCAAGGATCAAACTCCCCTCATTATTTATACAGGGTATACCGGAGTTTTATCAGGTGGACATAACCCTCTCTGACAACTTTTGAATATTTGCAAAACAAGACATTTGTTTGCTGATTATGATTTTTACAAGGCAATATTCACATAATTGTACAACCCCTTCATGTGTGTCCATCAGGAGACAGAATCCCCCGGACATAATCCCCCCCCCCCAATGTTTTTTTGACACAGGGGGACAAAAGCAAGCATCAATTAATCATTCTGCCTTTTCTGTATACATAGTTGGAAATTAAACAATCAAGGTGTCCACATTCTTACTTGATTATACTCATTATATATGAATGCAATATACCCACTTTAGATATTCCATGACCTGCTGGTAAAACAAAATGCACTACTACACACCATAAGGAAGCTACTCACCAAGTATTAACCATCTACCGGTACCTATTATGGTACAAAAGTTTTACGACCAAACGTTGTAAAATAACATGACCAAGGGCTTGAATTTAAAACTAAAAATTGACTTTGTACATCTACAAGACATAAAAAAGCTACATAACAAGTAATTGTATATGGCAGAATTGGACTTCAAAACTAACACATACATGTTTACATGTCATCCACATTTTCTCATAAATCATTTACCATAATACTCATTTCCCCTGTTACAGATTATAGAAATATTTTGGAATATTAAATTGTAGTTTAACTGTTGAAAACTGGAATAATGTGTAGATGACAATCAGGCAATTATACACTACAATCAGTCCTTAAACAGCATTAGTTTTGTGAAAGATAATGAATAAACTGTTCTTTATTCTATATTTAATTTCTATTTTTGCTCAACCCTTAAACTGCTACTCACAACAATTGTCGTCTGCTGTTGCTTTTATAACTTGTATTATTTCTCAATAAAAACATGGTTTGACAGTACTTCAGAATCATTTCCAATGGAAATGATTCTGAAGTGCTGTCAAAGCATGTTATAAATTATTCTAATGTGCTGTCAAAGCATATTTTGATGATAAAAATGGAAAATAGAAAATAAACAGCAGACGACAAAAAGAATAAGATAGCGGTCTAAGGGTTAACATATTTATTTCTGAAACTGGAGTACTGTACATGTAATTTGTTTTGGAAAATCATACAATTAAGGAGTACACTCATCCCTTAAGACAGAGGTGTCAAAAGTGTCAGCCACTGGTGGGATTCAAACTCGGGGTGTGGGTGGTTGGTTGGGAGCACGCGAATGGTAATTTAACGATCGGTGTTCATCCTTACCGGAATGTCGGCTTACATGGTTTGGTCCTCATTTACATTTTCGGGCCCCTGATACTTGAGAGGTAAATCCTGTTATGCCCCATTAAAAAGTAATAAGATTAGTGCTGATCATATTACTTTTGGGGCTGGAGCTAAGTGACTCTGGTGTGGCATGGACCTGGCACCAGGTCGGGATATTCTAATTTCAGGGCTGAATAATATTTTTTGTAAATATTCAGTTCTGATTTTGGGAATTTCCCTCATTATGTACAGGTTGAATACGGGATAGTCCAACCCGTTGGCCCGGCCTTAAATGACCCTGGCAGTTGATAGGCCGTTAAACACCAATAATCAATCAATCAAACTCGGGGTTTCCAGATCCGCAGTCCTACGCTCTCTACCCATACCGAGCTATTTGTGATGAAAATGTTTTGTCAGGCTTGCGGTTTTGAAATATTAAGGAATAATGTTTAAAACTTGTGAAATAGTGTAAGATAATATACCAAAATATGTGTTGTAGACTATATCAGGACAGTGTATAGTGACAGTGACTGGTGCATTTTCTTTATACTATTTTACTTGACACAGAGCATTTCATAATGTGTTGTGCTATTCACAAAAACTATTTTCATTACAAATTTATTATATTCTCATAAGATCAACATAAATCATTTCTTTTGTCAATGTATTAATAAATTTCATTTATAAATATTCATCAATTTTAAAATATCAGTCAATTGCTGTATTTGATTCTGACATTATCTGTGTGCTGATTATGCTATCATTCGTGCTGATTATCACTACTATAAAGATATTTAATTTAAAAACCCCTATACTGGTTACACATCATAAATGTACACTATTCTCCTGTACCAGCGTTTGTCAACATGACTATGGGTCCCTCCATTGAAATATATTGAGGGGACACTGTGGACAGCTAGTTGTATACAACAGCAGGGGGTAGGTAGATGGTGACATACCACTCTGTTGAATCTCAAACAAGTTGACCCCTGCATCCAAACAAGTGCGGTGAAGGACACACCTCATGTCTCTTCTGACCAATCAAATTCTGTAATTGAGTAGATTATTAGTTTAGCTTGATTTACCATTCAGTCAGTCACTTCATCCAAGTTAAGAAGCTAGTGAAGTTGGCAGAAAAGTTACTTATTGTATTTTGATACAGGTATGTTGAACTATATTTACAAAATATAAATTGTTTATCTAGGTACCATTATATAATTTTTTAGTTCAATGTAAACACAATTAAAAATTTCCAGATAATAATTATTTACTTATTCTATTTTTTTTGAAAACATCAATTCAGTGGAAGCTCGGGACAAAATATTAAAATAATTTTATTAAATGGAAACTTGGTATCTGAGTTGCTGTGCACTGCACGGTATTCCATTTACTGGGGATTACACACATGGTTTCAGATAGATTCATTTATTAAATAATAAATAAATAGAATCATTTATTCAGTGCAAACTTGGTATCTTGTTGCTGTGCACTGCGCAGTATTCCATTTACTGGGGATTACACACATATTTTTAAATAGGTTCATTTAAAATTAAAAAATTATTTACAAAAATAAATAAGAATATATTCAGTTGCAAAAATCTTGGGTATTTCCATTTACTGGGTTGCACTGCGGCGTTAATTCTTTCATTCTTTACTGGGATTACACACATTACCTTCATTTAAATAGGTTTCAATTTATTAAAAAAAAATAAAATAAAAAAGGAAATGAATTTATTCTGGTGGAAAAATGGTATCTGAGTTGCTGTGCCCTGCGCGGTATTCCATTTACTGGGGATTACACACATAGTTTCAAATAGGTTCATTTATTAAATAAAAAATAAATAGAATAATTTATTCAGTGGAAACTTGGTATCTGAGTTGCTGTGCTCTGCGCGGTATTCCATTTACTGGGATTACACATGGTTTCAAATAGGTTTCATTATAAATAAATAAATAGAATAATTTATTCAGTGGAAACTTGGTATCTGAGTTGCTGTGCCCTGCGCGGTATTCCATTTACTGGGAATTACACACATAGTTTCAAATAGGTTCATTTATTAAATAAAAAATAAATAGAATAATTTATTCAGTGGAAACTTGGTATCTGAGTTGCTGTGCACTGCGCGGTATTCCATTTACTGAGGATTACACACATAGTTTCAAATAGGTTCATTTATTAAATAAAAAATAAATAGAATAATTTATTCAGTGGAAACTTGGTATCTGAGTTGCTGTGCTCTGCGCGGTATTCCATTTACTGAGGATTACACATGGTTTAACATAGATTCAAACAAATATTAAATCGATAAATGTTATTAAGTGGAAACTCGTGATCTGTGCACGTACTGCACAATATTCCATTTAACGGGGATCACACACAGTTTGACATAGATACAAACAAATAACATGTACCTAAAATTGACATTTTATTTCTATATTAGATATAAAGTGTGCAAATGTTTCATGATACATGGGCGATACCGTGAACAAATAGGCAATTAATTTCTGATTACTGTTAATTCTACAAGTTACTGCAAAAAATAAATTTGGCTAATGAATAAATTAACCCTTTCAACACAAAGTAACTGGGATGGAATCTTCCATGTTATATTAACCCTTAGACAGCTATCTTAATTTTTTTTGTCGTCTGCTGTTTATTTTCTATTTTCCATTTTTGTCATCAAAACATGCTTTGACAGCACTTCAGAAACTTGGAAATTACTCTGAAGTGCTGTCAAACCATGTTTTATTGAGACATGAGGCAAGATATAAAAGCAACAGTAGACGACAATTGTTGCGAGTAGCGGTCTAAGGGTTAAGACTGTTCTATTAATCATAAAAGGGTTGTTTATTAGAAAATTTGTCACAACCAGTGCAGATACTGATGAGACGGCTTGTTACGAGCCGGCTCATCTGGATCTACACTGTTTGTAAACAGTGGTCTGTGGTGTTGAACGGGTTAACACAAAAATGACAACCATAAATAATAATTTAAAAATTCACCCTTCCCCGTAACAAATTAATTTATATAGATGTGTATTGAGATTTTATTTGTTGTTCAAATTGTTAGTCCTGCCCGAATAACATTTCTTCTCACTTTGGCATTACAATGTCAGTTTAGTATGCTCGTTTGAGCTTATGTTTTTTTCCAAAGTATTGTACCGTGAAAAGAATAATACATGTTACAATCTAGTAAAAAAATAAAATTAAATATTTGTTTGGTCCAAATACCCCCATTTCGTGAAATTGGGGCTCCAATAAGGAATGACTACCTTAATCATAAAGCAATATATTATTTACTATGCTTTATACATTAGTAATACTAATACATTATTTCTATTCCGTTCCAGGGTGGTATGCAGCGACTGTTGTTGAAGTAGATGAACCTAATGACCAAATAGTTATTTGCTATGAATTGGAACCAGACTGCAGATACGAGACTGAAGTTATGCCACTTATCAAGGGACGCCTTGTGAGAATCAACACACGTTAAGAATATTGTATAGAATTAACATGTTATCAAAGCAAGCTGATATCCAATAAATCTGACACGAGTACCGTCAGTATATGACTGCCAACTGCCAGTTGACAGGCCATGCCGCTATGTGGGCTAGCGGTACTACAGTAGATATGGATCCAAAGCGGACCAAGTACCGTCAGTATATGACTGTACCACCTCAAGTGGTCAGGCCATGCCACAAGAAGAGCTGGTGGTACTCTGTCTGCTAATCATAACAGAGTTTCAGTAACAAAACCACAACATTTGATTATGAGATCTCATTTCTCTATGCCTCATTTATGAGACCACATTTTATGCTTACCCATCACAGTGAAATACACAATACAAAAAAAAACAACCGATAAAAAAGCACTGAAACTGTTCAGCAGGCATGTTATTGAGAAGTAGCTGTATTTCCCACATCATTCTGTTTTATGTTGTTGTGACCAAACTGATCTGATATAATAAATAGCATGACCAGTGTAGATCATCATGAACCGTTATGTTGTTGCATAATTATTGTGTGTATTAATGTTGACATGTGTACTTGTGTCACTGTAAATGTGTGTAAATATGTAAATGTGTTACTGTGTAAATGTTTGTACGAGAGTGTATTTAAATCACTAAATGTTCTACAAATCATCGACACACCAAATATGGACAAACTGTATGTTTTAATAAAATGTATATATGATCACAGCAGAGAAAATACATGTACAAATAAAGCAAACCTTTTATGCAATTTTGCTTAGCAATGCAACCAACATGCATGATGTGATATCATGCATTATACATGTATTGATTAAGATAACATTGCAAGATTAGCGGCCCTCATCCTTTGCCACAATTGCATGAGCCTGTCACGTGGTATTGTATCAAAGTATTAATCTTCACAAACATAGTTAAATCAGTTTCATACCTTATATACAAATAAGTTTAAACATGTATTTTGATGTATTTTGTATTTTGATGAAATACATCCATTGATGATCCAAATATTCTGATTATAAAAAGCAACCGAAGACAGTTTTTCAAATCTCTGATTTTCCCAAATTCACTCGCGCCAAAAGTCCATGAGGAATTGATTAAATGTAACAATGCCTGTTCTGTGCAGTTATGTATCTCATAGGTTAAGGTCAATTAATTGGTTTACAGTTTTTCTTTGTATTTTGTATTTTGATGAAATACAATATCCATATATTAAAAAGCAACCGAGACAGTTTTCCCAAATTCACTCGCGCCAAAAGTCCATGAGGAATTGATTAAATGTAACAATGCCTGTTCTGTGCAGTTATGTATCTCATAGGTTAAGGTCAATTAATTGGTTTACGTTTTTCTTTGTATTTTGTATTTTTGATTGACAATATCCATATATTAAAAAGCAACGAGTGTTTTCCCAAAATTCATCGCGCCAAAAGTCCTGAGGAATTGATTAAATGTAACAATGCCTGTTTGGTGCAGTTAGTATTCAATTAGGTTAAGGTCAATTAATTGGTTTACAGTTTTTCTGGTAGTTGTGTTCATTAATTATCATGAATCTCTTGATCATTTGGTTGTATACCCCAGGCATAACATATAATAGGGGTATATAGGTTTACACATTCAATCCAAACGTTCGTCATTCCATCTTACCGTTTGTCTGTCCATAACACTTTGTCCGTTACTCACCAACATCTACGAAACTTTGGATAAATAAACAGCTACAGCTCTACACCAGAAACTGAATGTATAAACTTTCACCTTTGTATGACCTTGACATACCTTTTCCACTTTGACATTTGGATTTCATTGTGCATTTAAATCTCCAACCCATATAAATTATACCGACACCAAACGTTTATAAAATAACCAACTACCATTCTCAATCACAAATTTATATCACATTGGTATGACACTTTTTACTCTTCAAATACCTTCAATCTAATTTGTTTGATTAAATGGTTGGTGGGTCGAGGCGGTGGGCAGGGGTATATGTGAGCCGCTGCTCACTTGCTGTAGTTTTACTGTGTTTGAGTTATTGCTATACATGGTCGATGCAAATATTCAGTTCTGATCATTGTGATTCCATTGGCCTACCGGGATCAACTATCTCAAGTATATGTATGAAGCCTCGGTCAATATGACTTTTCTGCCAGTGAATATCAGATCATATTATATGGCTAACTATCAATAATTGTTTTATTATATGATAATAGTAGGAGACGATTCTAATGTGCTTCCAAAACATAACGTGGAACAGACAAATGATGTTTTATATATTTAGACAGTGAATATAACGTGGGAAAACCCAAGCCCAGTGAATATAACGTGATATCTTTCTTCGCCGATAGCAGTCTGGCCAATCATGTACTGTTTATTTATAGATCATATATTAAAATGAAGTATGAATGCAATGAGTAAACCACTATTACATTTTTTAAAGAGCTGAGCTTATTACTGTGATATAATTCGTAATTCGCTCACACGGTTAAAGAAACATTTTCTGACATGTTCCAAACCATAGTTTATAAAATGAAATGTAAAATGCGATATAATATCCCGATACGTGACATCATGAATACGACTTTCGCATTTCAAAGGGCGTGCTCCACAGATGATTTTTATTAGTTGAAAGTATAGCACATAACTATGTTGTTATTGACGTAATGTATACATGCATGCATAAGGAAAATGGTGTAAACTACTGCCATCTGCCGAACCAAGTGCTATACCTATGTTCAAATGTAAGAAACCAATCAAGATTCAAATGATATGACATGCTTTATGTAACAATGCAATGCAGAATTTTGTTTTGCTTACAGCCATACCTATTTGTTATTCATGCATATGACTTACTACGTAGTACACGTATGAAGTTATTAAAACATATTTGATGTACACAACATACATTTATATATAGTATGTATATATTTGTGACTTTTGTAAAAAGAAACACCATATTTTGTCTGTACAGTTCATTGGTGAGTAAACGAATCACCTGGAAAAATGGGTCACTTTTGCATGTCAAGACGCGGGAAAAATATAAACTCTAGAGGCGAATGCCCAATATTTTGAAATTCAGCGTCTTACTAAGTGATTTTTGATGACGTAATCAAACGACAGTAAACTGTTTGCTTATCAGTGGTGGCCGATTCCAATTTAAACGTGTTAGAAAAGGTGCACAATAAAGGCGAAGGAAGCAAGTTGTCGTTTCAAATTATGTTCTAACATGGTGTACATTTACTTATTAACAATACCTGAAAGATCCATGATGCATAATGTCATGCATAAGAACACATTTTATAACGGCGTATAAATTGGTGAGTATCGATAAAGCGTGTTGCGGTTATCGATTGAAATTGATGAGAGGCGTTTAATGACTCTTGTACATTCGTTGCAAGTGTTTCCAAGACTGAAGTACATGTATATGGGCCCACAGGTGATGGGAACAACTAATCTGATAGTCTGTTGTATGCGTGTAGAGATACAAGGTGCACAACAGGTAAATCAACAGGCTTTTCAAATCCGTTGAAATTATAGAAATCGTCACCTTACTGTCACAATTGACGTTGATTATTGTTAAAAATACATCAATCAGCGTCACAGAGTCGTTTACCGTGTTAAAAAATGCCCTGTGCTTGCAATACAGGTAAGTTTTGTCAACCCATCAGGCCTAAAAAAAAGTCGTCGTTATCGACGGTCCCTGATTTGCCCTGATTTACAAAAAATAGAATATGTTTACTGCTGGCATGGAGACCAATCCGCAGTGAATTGCGAGTCGTGTTCTGGTTGGCTGCTGTTGATGAGCGACCGGATCGCAGCGTATGGTACACTTGTTTTACTGACATCCACGATTTGAGAGGGAATATCCTCAAATCAAGTAAGCAAGTGTTGTGTTGTTCGTAGCGGATTGCGTATTAGAGTCCGTTCTATAAATAAATCGTAACAAAGATGCAATATAAAAATGTATTTGGCTGAAACCAAGTAAAAAATAAATACAATTGTTCATTTTTAAAATTAATATGTATCGGTAACACTCGCGCCCGACCCACGGAGTAAACCGGCAGTTTGAAATTGTAAATCAAGGGAGCCGTATATGTTGCTAGATCGCGGGAACATCACAAGTTAAAATGTAATGAATTTACGATAATTGGAAGCGTTTGCTGCCGCGACTGGTCATAACATTTATGTCGGCGGTCAGCGGAAAACCATTTTCTGTTACACACATCTTTCATGAGCGGGAAAAGAAGGGAAGAAGGCCGTACTGACCTGCACTACAGGCACCGCCTGCTGTGACTGAGGCTTAGAATGAATAGTCATACTTCCGTTCTCGCTACAGTATGAAAGCGGTGCTCTATAAATACGTTAGCAACTTTCTTGGTTTGCGACGCGATTCGAGATGCGGCATTTTGGAACACGATTATGATCGAACTAGTATACAAACGGTCCTGAAATTATCTCTACAAGTACAATAAATCATTATTTTCTGACCTGCGCATATCAAAACAGCATGGTATGGCGATGTTGGCTTTTAAAGCGGGGTTATTATAAAAACGACCATAATATTTTTCTGTGTTCTCCCATATTGTTTCCATTTCCCGATTCATTCGGATATCCCCGCATGTGAAACATTCAAATTCTGGACCTAATCCACGTGTTTAGTGGGCGGGGCTATAGCGACATACACATGACGTCATCCTACAAACTTTTACTACGAACCCACCGGAAATAGTAAATAGTAAGCGCGTTTGCTTCTGTTCGGGTGTCAGTAATACGTCAAATTCGGCTTCAATAACTTCATTTATTGTTGGTCAATGACACTTAATTTTGAATTCAAGCTTTTTCTTCTAAAAACCTTTGCCTTTGGTTTTAAATTGCTTGTCACAATGAACACATGTTGTGGCGGCCATTGTTTCGCGCGGTATGTCAGCATTCCAAATATGGCCGCCGCTACCTATATGGAAACTAGAGTAATCATGAGAGATCACGTGACTAAAGATGGCGGCGGATGGAGACGGCTGCAACGTCCAGACAATAATTTTGCGAATAAAGTCAAATATATCAACAAATAAACATATTTTTGGGCTGATTTTGCGAAATTGTTTATTTATATACATATACATATATGTGTAGATTATTTTTGTCACTTTTATCGATGTTTATGGGGAAGTATATTTTGCTAACGTGAATAATGAATAGAGCATTGTAGCGGTAATAGTCGATTACCGCTACGCATATTGTAGCTAACTGAGGCTGTGTTGACTGGTTGTGTTTACGATTCGGTAAGCATGGCAAGATTATTATATAATTGGTGCAGTTATCTGAATATATACAGAAAATATAAAAGACAGATGAAATAGTAAAACACATCCGTAGAGCCGAGATTTTCTAAGCTACTCTAATGGCATTGCACTACATAATATATAGAGCAACCTGTTGCATATAAAGCGGAATATGTGCAGTTACATACATCCACCCCACTTTTTTTTTTCTGAATAACCCACGTTGATTTGGCCACATTTTGTTCTGGCACATCTCGCCCACATTCCTTACAATTGTCATTGCCATCATCTCTCCCTCTCAGAATGTTTATGACCCACACCAGTCACACCACAATCATTCCCATAAATATTGCAACCGTTAATTTAACCAGGTGAGTTGATTATCGTGAAATAATGCACCAATGATTTTATCCTTACGCAAAACAAACGAGTGAGCGTATCGAACCCAGTTTGTTTAACGGTAGAACGCAATCACAATGGCATTATTTCTAGATAATAATCTCATCTAGTTAAATCAACATTTTTGTATGCATGTCACACATGATACTTTATAAAACAAAGCGAATCATGCATAACATATGGCTAATAGTTGTGCAAATCAACTTTTTGAAATGTCCTGCCTCATTGGCATAGCAAAATAACCATATACATTATACAAACACGCGTCACTGTTAGTAAAGATTACCAAATGATTATGTCTGAATAAACGGCACTCGTCATTTTCAAACTGGTGGAATAGTTACACTATTATACACTTATTTAATTCCTATAAAGAAAATGGACTGCCTAACATATGGCACAGGCATTTGGCGTATTTCAGCTTTCATCGGTATAACTACATACATGTATGAAAAACAAGGCTCATAACTTTGTTCGGACACGACCTCGTATCATAACAAATTTCGCGATTTTATTAACGATAATGTAAATATTTTGGCGGAAAAAATACACACCTTTTCATTTAAGAAGTATTGTTACATGTATCTTGCTGAAATAGCATAGTTGGAACATAATTATGCAAAGAATATCAAATTACAGCCGATTATCCTAAGTCTGACACTACATCGTATCATAACAACTGAAATAATGTGTTTAGGGCTCTAATGTCAATATTGTAGTGGAAAGTTCATATGTTCATTTAAGAATTATCATTATCCTGCAGAAATACATAGAATGCAAAGGCAATTACAACTTTAAACATTTTATTTTGTTATGATACGAGGCCGTGTCCGACAAAAGTTATAAGCCTTGTTATTCATATGTAGTTATACCGATGAAAGCCGAACATATGAGACCCCAACTTTAAATTGTCGTAAGTAATAAAATGATGGGCTGTTAAATTTACTGTAAATCATTTGGTCTGTTTAAAGTTTGTGAAACCGATTTAAAGCTTGTGAGGATTCCTTTGGACTCGACACTTTAAGCCGGCAAAATGTTTTGCATTCCACTGTAAATGCAACAGCCCATGATTTTTGTCGCCCCTGCGTTAGCAGAAGGCGCTACTATAGTCGTCGCAATGTCAAAACGTTTGTACAAGTTCTTTATCATGATATATTTAGCTCTTTACGGATTGCTTCAATAATTGGACGCTGGATACATCTAAGCATTTTGAACACTCATGTTGCAGAAACACGTTGTACTAGTTTCTTCATCATCATATATAACTTTAATATTACTTGATACATGTGAGCATTTTGAATACACTTATGCCCCCATTAACGTGACCATGGCCTTTTTGATCTTCACATGGTATGCACAAAATGTTCTTATAGGATTAAATAAGTGTATAATTGTGTCGCTATTCTACCAGTTCTAAAAATTACGAGTAACCTCTATACAGATGTAATCATTTAGTAATATTTATTTTACTGTTAGTTTCAGGCTATTTTCATATGCAAATGAGGCATGATATTTTTTAATTATTTATACTAATTAAATGTGTCACTTGAAAAAATCATATTTTCGACAGATTATAAAGTAAATACATACAGAGAATAAATAGTAAATACTGATAATGTCTGTTAGCATTTTAAGGAAACACAGTTATCGCCCCTGATATCAGTGTGGAAATTTACATCTGATATAAAATGTATAATAATGCCAATCAATATGTGGGGCAATGGTGAATTAATGTTTATTTTGCCGGACAAATGTCATATCTACAGAATTACCTGGGAGTTGAATTGGGTTATTGCCCATTATAAAATTAGTAAAATTATTACTGATCCTACTGCTTTTAGGGAGGGGGCCAAGTGATTCTGGTGTGGCGAGGACCTGCATCAGATCAGGATTATTTTGATTTCAGGGCTGAATATATAGAATTTTTATTGTAAATATTCAGTTCTGATTTAGGGATTTTCCCCATTTGTACATGTACTTGTACAGGTAATATATGGGATTTAGTACTAAACCCATTGATCCGGCCTTAAATGACCTTAGCTGTTGATAGGCCGTTAAACCCCAACACACACAAACATATCTACAGAATATTCAATATACAGAAATATCTGTATCGCTATATTATAACCTGGCATATGGGACCCCAGCTTTAATATTACATGATGGATTCCTTCATTATTTGCACACTTGATACATGTAAGCATTTGGAACATACTCATGCTGCCATTAACATGACCTTGGCAAATACTCAGAAATCTTACTGTTATAATAATACACTTTTAATTATTATATTTTCAGGTCAGAAATGTGGCACAGTAAAGTAAATGATGAACAAGACAGTGACGTGCCAACTGATGAGAAGTAGATGAGGCAGTAAGAGAAATAGTGGTTGAATATCATGAGTTGGACACTTTAGAAAGTGATGCTAAGCAGCATACATGTATCAATGTTTCACTTCTCTCTCAGTGATATTAAACTTGAATACATATACCAGATTCAACCATGACAATATAAATGATAATGTTCAATTGTGCATGGATAATATTGTGGTGAAAGTGTGTGTGTACTAACTGGCTTGTTTCATGTCATATTGAAAAAAACACCAGTGCTTGTCTTCCTCAAACAATTCACCAGAGATATAATGGATTCTATGAATATCAAAAAGAAGATGGAACACAGGAAAGAGGTTCATGTTTCAGCACCAAAAATGCCCACACAGTACCAGAAGTAACTAGACATCAGCTTGTGTGCTAAATGTAACCAAGTTAATAATGTTGATATGGACCGGATTTGTTGTGGACGAATGCAACTTGACCAAGTTGTTACATCGAAAATTTTGCACCACCCAGATGACGGGTACTACTATCTGTTTGACAAAACCAAACAATTTATTTCACCTACCCTATATATTGAAAAAATAATATTAATTTCACGATTATTAATATTTGGCAAAATTAATAAATGAGCATTCTTTTACATGATGTTTTTTTCCGATATTCAACATTTTAGCCAATGTTAAATTACGGGAGGGTATTAAGCATTTTGTTTTGTATAGTAAAGTCAATGGTTGACTCTTGCTGAAATTTTGCTGAAAAGAAATATAAGCAAAAAAAACTACTTTTTTTTTCAGTGTTCATGTAGCCCTCAGAAATAAACAGGTTTACACAAAACAGACAGTAGTTGTTTAACCCATCCTTTTATTCACAGCTTGTACCGAGATCAACCACCAGCAAATCATTACTGTTCAATATTTACAAATTCTAGTATGCAAACACATATCGATTTATTTGACCAGGTAAACTGATTATCGTGAAATAATGCTGTGAGTGAGTGTGTCCATCCGCTAAATAAACGAGTGAACTTAGCCGAACCAAGTTTATTTAGCAGTAGGACCCAATCGCGAGGGCATTATTTCAAGATAATCAGCTCACCTGGTAAATAAATCATGTCCTTACATTTCACACAATTTTTCATCACAAACAAAGCCAATCGGGATTAAAATATGGTACAGATATAGGCAAATTAATTTCTGGAAGTAGGCTGTAGTGAAGGTGATTGT
>CM055272.1:85292626-85412039 GCA_029237695.1 Conchocele bisecta
CTGTGTAATTGATACACTCGGCTCTGTTTACCTTGCTATTAATTTACGCATGGTTCATAACCCGTGTAATTGAAACATTGTCGTAATTGATAATTGTACAACACTAGGTAATGTTTATCATAACAGCCTACATGGTCGTGTGGGTTAAGGAGATAATCTATAGAGACGAGGGTCGTGGGTTCGCGCCGTGGTTGGAGCTAAACATTTTTTATTTTTTATTTCAATCCCTACAAATGTGGTTTTAAAAAATAATTAATTAATTAATAATTTTGATAATTCTGAAATTAATTAATTAAGAAAATTATTAATAATTAAAAAAAAAACAACAAAAAAAACAAATGTAACCGAGGCTCGAACCCGCGCCAGCAAAACCCTTCTGGGCCCACCCGGCTAGCCATCTTTTTTTGTTCTTTCTCTTTCTCTTTCTCTTTCTCTTTCTCATCTCATGGCTAGCCGGGTGTAATAGCTACCCGTACAGTACACCCCCATCTATCAGCTGATCTAGGAATCAGTGTCGAAATTCTAGGAACTTGGAAGTCCTTGGAAGTGTCTGCACGGAAGCAAGTGCCTGCACGGAAGCACTGAGCGCTCATTTTATCCAGGGGCGTCCCCCCAGACAAATTATTGTTGTTAATTTTACATATATTAAGCTAAAACCGTGTTGTGCAATACCAAATATTTACTCGTTTATTTTATTTGTTTTATATATAACAAGTTCATTTTTTATTTAATAATATAGGTTATAACGTTCTTTAAATTATTAAAAAGTAAAATTAGAAAAATAAAAAACATGACAACCAATAAGAATGTAAGAAATACTTCCGGAATATCGATAGCGGGTTGTGTAATACACCCACGTGTGTGTAGTATATATTACAGTAGTTATAGAGGGATTCAAAATGATACCACTATTACAGTGTGTTTATGTTTCATCCTGGAAGACGTAATCGTGTAATCTCTCTATAAAATGGACACCTAATTTACATGTTCATAACACGTGTAATTGGAACATTGTCGTCTGCTTATAACATAAATTAGTTCTGTTCAATAATTTTCAATTTCTTCTAATAATTTTCCAATTTCTTCGTTAAAAGCGATATTGTAGAAACGCATATCCGTAAACGAATCTTTGATTTTAAACTGTTTTATAAAATTAGTTTGATAATGTTTCGGTAGTGTTTCTCCGATCCTATTTAGTCGCTTCATTATATAAATTTGATACTTATACCGGCGACATAATTGCCGGTTTATATTGTAAATGCAACGTTTTTATCGCAGCGTAATAAATTACGCTGATATTTCATGATTCGATATCACATAGTATTGTCATTTTTACCGTGTTTTAATACTGTAGAAACAACAGCGTAAAATCCTTCATCCAAATCATTATAAACGTCCAATTCGTTGTGTATTTTATTATCCATTTTGTATAATATTTTATTATAACCTATTAAATTTATATGTTCAATTGGACGTGAAAAAAACATGATGTATTTAGACACCAATTTTGAATATTTCGTGGGACAATTTCCTCGTTAACTAATTTTTTTGATTTTTTGGGGGTGGTGGAATAGTATAGAGGGTTATAAATGATACCATCGTTAGGTGGTATCATTTTGAATCCCTCTATACTTAAATTTACTGTCTGAAAAACATTATGTTTTTTTTTTTTCACGTCCAATTTTTTAGTGGGAGACAATTTTCCTCGTTAACCAATTTTTGATTTTTTCGGGGGGTGGAGGTGGAGTAGTATATAGGGTGGAGAATGAAATGATACCCTCGTTAGGTGGTTATCATTTAGTTTTGAATCCCTCTATACTACTCCAAGACCTTTCATAAATATGATCATGCAATATGTAAATCTACGTAACACATAATTAAGTCATGAATACATGAATGCAGATTTACCTGAGTGTGTCTACATATTGTAAGTTATTGCACGGATGCGGCGAAATCCTTTGATATCAGCAGAGCGGTAACATGGTGCACTGTTTGGACCTGTCTGACTCACTTCCCCCATGTGATAATTCACGGAGATGCACTGTCTAGCGTGTGATATATGCTTGATATTAACGCCTATTCTACATGTCAGGATAACCTGCGCATTCGCAAATCGCAGTAATCCACTAATATACGATCCACAGTCTGTATGTGTGACCAGTATAGATGGTGTTCCGCCTTAATGTTTACAGCTAACCCGAATTTTCTGTTTGTGCAAAACATTCGGGTTAGTTTACCACCTACCAATAATGACTATAATTTCCGTCGTGTTTAAAAATAAATATGAGTACATGTATTCTGTTCTTTTTTAATCGAATTCAGAAAATAATGACTGGTCGATGCAGAGTTGAGCTGTGTTCAGCCTCGGCACACACGACACAATACGAATTTGAATGCGGTCAGAAAAATATATAAGCCCGCGCCCAGATGGCTCTATATCAGAACACCGAATACTGTAGACACTGATCAGACTGCGCATATGTGCAGGCCGGGCTGGTTAAGCAGTAACTGCAAACGGTGTAATACGGTTCTGTCATGTCATACCCCCTAAATTTCCCCCATGCACTGTTAACTAACCATTTTCGACTCGAATCATCTAACTTATACTTAAGGCTTGTCACGTTTACATGAAAGTTAGCGTGACTTATCAAAATGCGTAATGCAGTCTAATTTATAATAGTGCAGTGGGATAAGGACATGTTTGTGCACTTTTGGAAACAAACATGAAACTTTGCACAGCGGGTAGATATCATATATGTAAGCAGCATAGGCTATATAACCACCTCGACAGCACAGGGTGGCGCCCTGTGGCGTCACATAATGGCGCCACATGGTGGCTCACCTTCCCACGTGAATGGAATGCCCATAAATAAATCGCAAAATCGGAACTGGGTTTGTACAGCGTGTACGGTTCCGTCTTAGACGGCCGAAAACACCCGACCCCGCTCTAATCTGAACGGGGCCGTATAGCATAATTAGTAAAGAGCGCACACATGCGCCCCAGGGTCGATCTTCAAGTTGTAAGTACATGTATATCTGATGGTGGTCGCCAGACAGGATAAGTTTGTTTTCTTTGAGTATTCCGGTTTCAACCCAAATTAAGAAACCTGCAGACGCCTCCATCTACGCCGACTACAATTGTTCTCGCGTTTGTTTGTAATTGTTATATAAATATATAAATAAAGTTTAAAAGAAATATTAGCATTATGATTACATATTACTGATTTTGTTATGTGTTATCTAAAAATACCGGTCGTATGGTTATTTAGTTTAAAATGTCATTTCACAAGTCGTCCATATAATATAAAAATCATAAATGCAATATGCCCATTTGTATAAAAAATAATCGACAAAATTACTACGTATTTCCTTGAAGGAAACCGAAGAAAAAAAGACAACTATCTGAACCACTATGAAAACAACTACAACTTTGCCACGCATATCCAACATTAACATATGTGTGAGCCGTAAAGCGTACAGCTATAAATAGGACAACTTATTGCAATGACGCAACAATTCCAGGTGTCAAAATCCAACGTGACGTTGGTAAATTTATGCGTAGCTTTGCGACGTCATTTTCAGCCATTCATGACGTTGTCATTAAGGCTGGTTTTCACAGAGCGCGGCCCATATATGTAAGCACATTTCCACCTCATGCACCTAACAAATGAAGTGATTCGTTATACCCCAAAGTGATTCATTATTCACCCACGACATGTCTATCGTAAACAGACATATTTATTTTAGTACAACATTTTATTTTAGTTTAGTGCTAAATAGTAGATATTTTGTCTAAGCGGTGGCAAAAGAAATGGTTTAAAACTCAAAATAAGCGCCTCGTAATCAGTAATCACCAATTGACATATAGGTGATTCATTACTCACCAATAAACTGTATCATTGTTGTCCAGAACATAGTTGCTATAGTCACCAAAGTCCGACATGTATGCCAACTAAATTAGAATAGAAGTTCATGACACGTTTGCACATATGTACATTTATATCCGCAATCAAGTTACACACATGACAAAGACACAGTGGTTAACATGTAATATGATGAATATTTAGCATGAATTTACTTCTACTTTGTATGAATGCATGTAGTATATATTCTGGGCCTGAAGTTCTAGATCATTGGACAGTGGTCGGGAGCCTGTGATATATAATTTAACTGAACCCTGACTTTGGTTTGGCTCTCATGTACTTTAATTATACATAATGTTAAATTGTGTTGGCTTATATTTAAGCTTGGGAATTGGCTCACACCATTAACACCTTCCATACTACGAATAAGTGACAATGGGTTTATATATAGATTGTAAATATATGTACCGGTACATGTATACTGAAAATGAAACCAAAAGGCCAATAAATGGAACATGATTATTCAACATGCCCTAATCTATATCTCAGTGTACAGCATCTCATTCATCTAGTTTGATGCTACTTATATTCTCTGCAGATGGGACTTTGGTATGAAATTATTGCAATTCTTTCGAAAATGATTCTATTCAGTTATTGCGTCATTTCATATGTTAAATATATGTAAATTCTTCAGTGCCATGCCAAGTTGCCAACACAAACACGCCTATGGGAATGATTAGAGATCTTTGTTTTGCCAAATCCACATAAATCCCTGGAAATCAGGCTGGTCTTCCCAAATTTGAGCGCAACAATTGAGTCAGAGGTGACATAAAATTGTCTATGTTTAGAGAGAAAGGGTAATTTTTTCTGTCACCTGTGATTCTATTTACATGTTATCTATGCTTAAAGTTTCACTTCATTGCATGCAGATGTACCGTATTCAGTATGTGTTGTGTATGTTTCTGTGGCTATTTTGTGTGTGTTTTATAAATTGAATATTATCGCAATCATGAAAATGTAACGTACAATACAAAATATGGATAATATATTGAAAATAAAATGTATACAGTTACACATATTACGTCTTTCTTTGATAGTGGGTGGATGCCTAGATCGAAGCTGATGGGTAATTCAGAATGCCGAATTTACATGGTTTGGCCCTCAGGTACATTTGCTGCCTTCTGATACTTCTGAGAGCTAAATCCTGTTATACCCCATTGAAGTAATACAGTTAGTTCTAATTCTTAAACTTCTGGGGTTGAAGTTAAGTGATTGTGGTGGCACCAGGTCAGGTTGTTCTAATTACAGGGCTGAGTATATACTATGGAAGAGATTTATGGAGGGGTGGGGGTGTTCTTCCGGGCAAATAATTGAGGGGGGGGGGGCGTCATACAAACAAATTGAGGGGATATATAGGCCGATAGGGGTGTGGTAGAGATTTATTGATGGGGGGGGGGTCATCCTGGTAAGAAATTTGAGGGGGGAGGTGGGCGTATATAAGCTCATGGGGTGATTTATTGAGGGGTGTGTGGAGGGGGGTCTTACCGGGTAAAACAATTGAGGGGGGGGGGTCATCCTCGTAAAATAATTGAGGGGGGGTTCATCCTGGTAAAAAATACGAAAAAATTGAGGGGGGTATATAATCCGATGGGGGTGTGGGAGATTAATTATTTATTGAGAGGGGGGGGGTGGTCATCTGGATAAACAATTGAGGTGGGGGTATGTCCGGATAAAAAATTGAGGTGTGGGGGTCATTTGGAGGGGGTATATAGTCCGATGGGGTATGGAATAGATTTATTGAGGGGGGGGGGTCTTCCTGGGGAATAATTGAGGGGGGGGGGGGCGTCATAAAAAATTGAGGGGTTATATAAGCCGATTGGGTGTGAAAGAGATTAATTTATTGAGGGGGGGGGTCTTCCCGGGGGGCATTGAAGGGCGGGGTATCCGGATAAAAAATTGAAGGGGGTAGTCATTTGGAGGGGGTATATAGGCCGATGGGGTAAGAAAGACATTTATTGATGGGGGGGGTCTTCCGGGGGAATAATTGAGGAGGGGGGCATCATAATCCGATGAGGATGTGGAAGACATTTATTTATAGAGAGCGGGGGGGGGGGGAATTGAGGGGGGGGGCGTCGTCTGGATAAAAAAATTGAAGGGGGGGGGGTATCTCCGGATAAAAAATTGAGGGGGGGGGGGGTGGGGGGGGCTCATTTGGAGGGGGTATACAGGCAGATGGGGTATGGAAGAGATTTATTTAGGGGGGGGGCTCCTCCTGGGGAATAATTGAGGGCGGGGGGGGGGGGGGGGGCGTCATACAAAAAAATTGGGGGGTATATAAGCCGATTGGGTGTGAAAGAGATTAATTTATTGAGGGGGGGGGGGTCTCTTCCGGGGGGGGGGGAATTGAGGGGGTATCCGGATAAAACATGATGGGGGTGGTCATTTATTGGAGGGGGTATATAGGCGATTGGGGTATGGAAGAGATTTATTAAGTGGGGTGGTGGAGGGGGGTCTTCCGGGGGAATAATTGAGGGAGAGGGCATTATACCAAAAAAATGAGGGGTGCATATAATCCGATGGGGATGTGTAAGAGATTTATTTATTGAGAGGGGGGGTGGGGATTGAGGTGGGGGGGGTCGTCTGGATAAAATATTGAAGGGGGTGTGTATATAAGAAATTTCGGGATAAAATATTGAGGGGGGGCATTTGGAGGGGGTATATAGGCAGATGGGGTATGGAAGAGATTTATTGAGGGGGGGGGGGGGGGGGGTCTTCCGGGGGAATAATCGAGGGGGTGGGCGTCAATACAAAACAATTGAGGGGGGGGTATATAGGCCGATAGGGTGTGGAGGAGATTAAATTTATTTAGGGGGGGGGTCTTCCGGCGGAAAATTATGTGGGGGGGGGAGAGGGGGGGGGGGCGTGGTCATCTCGATAAAAAATTGAGTGGGGGGGGGGTATCTCCGGATAAAAAAATGAGGGTGGGGTCATTTGCAGGGGGTATATAGGCAGATGGGGTATGGAAGAGATTTATTGAGGGGGGAGGTCTTCCGGGGGAATAATTGAGGGCGGGGGAGGGAGGGGGTGGCATCATACAAAATAATTGAGGGGGTGGGTAGGGGTATATATGCCGAGGGGTGTGGAAGATATTAATTTATTGAGGGGGGGTGGCTTCCTGGTGGAAAATTGAGGGGGGGGGGGTCATCTGGATAAAAAATTGAGGGGGGGGGGGGGTGGGGGGGGGGGTATCTCCGGATATTAGTAAGAGGGTCATTTGGAGAGGGTATATAGGCCGATGGGGTATGGAAGAGATTTATTGAGGGGGGTTGGTCTTCCGGGGGTAAAAGTTGAGGGGGGTGGGTAATCTGGGAAAAAATATTGAGGGGGTGCTGTCATTTGGAGGTATATAGGCCGATGGGGTATGGAAGAGATTTATTGAGGGTGGGGGGGGGTCTTGCGTGGGAATAATTGAGGGGGGGCGTCATTGGGATAACAATTGAGGGGGGGTATATAGGCGATGGTATGGAAGAGATTTATTGAGGGGGGGGGGGGGTCTTCCGGGGTGGAAAATTGAGGGGGGGGGGTCAGTTGGATACAAAATTGAGGGGGGTATATAGGCCAATGCGGTATGGAAGAGATTTATTGAGGGGGGGTCTTCGGGGGGGAAATTAGAGGGGGGGGGTCAGTTGGATTATAAAATTCTGAGGGGGGTATATAGGCCGCTGGGGTATGGAAGAGATTTATTGAGGGTGGGGGGGGGTCTACCGGGGGAATAATTGAGGGTGGGGGCATTATACACTACAGTATACATGCTTTCCGGATTTCGACGAATTGAAGCGTATATTTAGACAATAATCAGTTAATACCAGTGCGTAACTCTATGTTAATTGTTTCAGATTGAGCCCCGTCTTTGTGATCTGAATAAAGAATCATCAAACGGACGTGTTCTTATCTATGACGGGACTCATTAACTATTGAATACTCTGAGACTGTTCGCCAGTTCCACGTCTTTCACGATGCCGGTTGTCAACTGCCCCATCGATGAATGTGAATACGCGACACCCGACGTTGAGGCAATTCTGGCTGCAGCACTCCTTACGACCCATGCCTACATCCATAATGCAAGCGCCACTAACACTGCTACCGCAAAAGTCGAAAATGTGAAACGACCTACAATATCTTCCGCCGGTACTAGCGAAGACTGGTCTTACTTCACATCTCGATGGAACGACTACGTCGCAGCGACCAAGGTGTCGGGTAAAGACAAAGTGATACAATTACTAGAGTGTTGTGATGAACTGTTGCGTAAGGACCTTACTCGTACCGCTGGTGGCACGTTGACTAACAAAACTGAGGAAGACGTGTTGAAGGCCATAAAAACACTCGCTGTCAGAGAAGAAAACACCATGCTCGCCCGTGTCGCTTTGCACAACACGAGCCAATCCGCTCATTCGGTGCCAGACTCCGCGGTAAAGCTGGGGTTTGCAAATTCGTCATAGAGTGCCCCAATTGTGCTGAAAACGAATCTGTACTTCGTGATGTGCTGAGTAGAGGCATAGAGGACTCAGATATCCAACTTGAACTCCTAGGCGATCAGAACCAGGAGATGACTCTGGAAGAAGTTTTCCAATTCGTCGAGGCTAAGGAATCCGGCAGCATACCTGCCAACTTTTGTTAAACGAAAATCCTAATAATAGAAATCCATCCGAGCGAAGCGAGGCGCGCAAGCGTTCTAGGGGGGTCCGGTGTTGATGCCAAAGACTTGCTTAGCGATTCATGTTTTTTCGATCCAATGTGTTTTTTAATGTCGTGCAAACCACCGTGACAAACACTGACATCCGATGTGCAAACACGACAGAATGCATACAAATCGCCAAGTTTGGACTTCCCTATGACGTTTGGAAAAGCTTCCGAATATTCTGATTTAAATTTCTGATCAGCTTTAGCATATTTCGGCGGCAAATTCGGCCCAAACTTCTTGCGATGCAATCGAGAATCCGGCGAGTCTGCCATTTTGCTTGTGTGACTGAATCGGCGATGAAACGCGAGCAATGATTGGTCGAAATGTATTGTATGCGCACAATTGGACCAATGGATATGCGTGTACTATTACCAGCGTAAAGTAATCGGGACAGGTGTAAAACCCGCATACTCCGAGGTGCGGGCGGGACGCGGGATGCGGGCCGGATTTTTTTTCGAATTTGATTTTGAAAAAGCGGAATAATATGTTTATAATTCGTAGGGCGGAATGAGAATTAAAAAATCATAATTATTCCGCCAAAATCGTAATAGTTGGCAGGTATGCGGCAGGCGCTCTGCTTCACGACTCCTTGACTCTCAAATACATGTTGCGGACGCAGCTAGCAGTTCATATAGACGTAGCATGAACGACACTCTGAAAGATCGTCATCGGCGAGACAACACGAAGGTCGACAAGTCCGACGTGTGCTCGTACTGTGGTAAGAAGGGACACGGAGTACGTGCTCTCGCCAAAGTCAGACAGAAAGAGTGCACAGCTTACGGTCACACATGCAAACACTGTAACATAGATCACCACTACGACAGCATGTGCAGGGGCAAGAACAAAGCAAAGCCCAAGCCATTGGCAAAGCCGTCCAACGAGTATGAAGGCGCCGTCTTTGACTACCTCTGTTCGCTCACTACCTCTGCCCAACATGGGGGTAGAAGTATAACCCTCGACCATCACATATACAATAAACTCTCTGACACCTGGATGAAGCGTACTTCCAAACCACAACCATTTGTCAATCTCACTGTAGGAGCCAACCGCGGAGACTATGAGAGCCTAGGCTTCGAACTTACCTCAACACCTAGGACGGCGGCCGTCATCCCATCCATGGCTGACACCGGCTGCTGAGTTGTCTGGCCAGTATGAAGGTCATTCGTCGACTTGGTCTGAGCGAGTACGACCTCACCCCGGTCACACTGAAGATGCATGCCGCCAACAACAAAGGCATCCACATACTTGGTGCAACCATCCTGCGGTTTTCCGGTAACGACAAAATAGGCAACACGATCGAGACGCGTCAAATCACTTACAGCACTGACAATTCTGACAAACTCTTTATCAGTAGAGAAGCCTGCATCAGCCTGGGCATGATCACCAGCACCTTCCCAACGATTGGTGAGGTCACTAGTAACCAGACAACTCACGCTCTCAGTGATGTGATCCCATCCGCTGATGACAACGACAGTGGCCTTGCCTCCGAGTGTGACTGCCCTCGTCGCCAGACCCCTGCACCCCACCACCGTGTCTGCCGTACCCAGCAACGGAAGAGAACCGCGAGAAACTCCAGCAATATCTACTGGACCGCTACAGATCAAGCACCTTCAACACGTGCGAGCACCAGCCGCTACCGATGATGGAGGGGCCTCCGTTGCAACTTATGGTGGATCCCAACGCCAAACCTGTAGCAGCACACAACCCCGTGCCAGTACCCATTCATTGGCAAAACGACGTGAAGGCAGGACTTGACAGAGACGTCAGACTTGGTGTACTCGAACCAGTACCAGTGGGTGACCCTGTGACATGGTGCCATCGTATGATCGTCTGCGCAAAGAAGAATGACAAGCCAAGGCGTACGGTCGATATGCAGCCACTGAACGCACACGCTGTACGAAACCCATCACACGCAGTCACCATTTCACCAGGCGCGGGCCGTACCACACGACACTATAAAAACTGTATCGGATGCGTGGAATGGCTATCATAGCGTCCCTCTGCGAGAGGAAGACAGACATCTCACTACTTTCATCAGCCCATGGGGAAGATACCGCTACCGCACTGCCCCACAAGGGTACATCGCCTCCGGTGACGGCTACTCAAGACGGTTCGACGAGATCGTCTCAGATGTCCCAAACAAGACCAAGTGCATCGACGACACACTCCTCTGGGCCGACAATCTGGAGCAAAGCTTCTTCCAGGCATGCAACTGGCTGGACATCTGTGGCAGGAATGGGATGATCCTCAACCCCGAGAAGTTCATATTCGGCCAGGATACTGTCACATTTGCTGGTTTCGAGATCACACCTGACAGCGTACGACCATGCAAAACAGTTCCTCCAGGCAATCATCGACTTCCCAACGCCAAGAAATATAACAGACATCCGTTCCTGGTTCGGCCTCATCAACCAAGTTTCCTACGCCTTCAGCATGACTGAGCGGATGGCCCCTTTCCGTAACTTCCTCAAGCCGGCGACTCCCTTCCACTGGGATGAACAACTCAGCGAGCTACTGATGGAATCCAAGCGAGCGATAGTAAGTGAGATAGAAGAGGGTGTCCTGATCTTCGACAAATCAAAGCCAACCTGCCTTGCCACGGACTGGTCTAAAGTCGGGATAAGATTTTGGCTCTTTCAGAAACACTGTGAATGTCAGAAGACGGAACTGTTCTGCTGCCCGACAGGTTGGAAAATAACACACGTCGGCAGTCGCTTCACACACTCCGCGGAATCCCGCTATGCTCCGGTGGAGGGGGAAGCCCTAGCTATCGTTGACGCTTTGGATAAGGCCAGGTACTTCGTCCTAGGATGCGAGGAACTCATCATAGCAGTTGACCATAAGCCTCCACTGAAGTTGTTCGGAGATCGATCACTTGACGACATCTCTAACAACCCGACTCAGGAACCTGAAGGAAAAGACACTGCGATATAGAGTCCGTATGACACACGTACCAAGCGTGAAACATCGAGCTGTCGATACCGTGTCACGACATCCTACAGGCGAGAGTCAACCGACCAAGATGCACCTTACAGATGACATCTCTGTCGTCATCAGCATGCCTCTGAGCGACACTCCTCAACTCAACCTGCTCACAACCTGACCTACGACACACATTCCTTAGCGGCATACGTTGCACAGAGCCGGATCAGGACGATAGTGAGAACAAAGTCCACCTTGCCGCAGCCTCATCCCTGAACTCGCTGCAATCCGTCACTTGGGACAAGGTTCGGACAGCGACCAGCAGTGACGAAACCATAAACAAGTTGGTCGACATCATCGAATCGGGCATGCCAGAATTCCGCCATGAACTATCCGGACCCCTGCAAGAGTTCCATCAGTTCCGGGATCACCTGTACACAGTTGACGGTGTTATAGTCTACAAAAACCGTGTCTTGGTCCCACCCGCACTGAGACGTGACTGCTTGACAGCCCTACATGCTGCACACCAGATTGTATCATCTATGATCGCGAGAGCCGAGGTGTCTATATTCTGGCCTGGAATCAAGCCTGATATTACCGCACTTCGGAACAGCTGTAACCATTGCAACCGAATGGCACCGTCGCAACCAAGCGCACCATCAGCCCCACCGACACCGACTGACTACCCGTTGCAATGTGTATGTGCCGACTTCTTCCACTACAAGGGAACAAACTACCTGGCGATCGTTGACAGATATTCCAACTGGCCCATCGTTGAGAAGACTTCAGGTGATGCCACCGGGTTAATCGACAGCCTCCGCAGATCGTTCGTCACATATGGTATACCCGATGAACTCTCATATGATGGCGGCCCCGAGTTCACTGCTGCAGCAACCCGTGAATTCTTGAGAAACTGGGGTGTCCATCATCGCTTATCCTCCGTTGCCTACCCCCACAGTAACTGCCGTGCAGAGGTTGGAGTCAAGACGATGAAGCGACTGATAACCGACAACACCGGTCCATACGGCGAGCTTGATACGGACTCTTTCCAATGCGCAATGTTGCAGTACCGTATTTGTCCGGATAAAGACACTAAGCTCTCCCCGGCGATGTGCGTCTTCGGAAGAGCTACCAAAGATTTCATCCCTGTCCTTCCGGGACGCTACATACCACACAACACCTGGCAGGAGACTCTGACTGCGAGAGAGGAGGCACTACGAAATCGACACATGCGAGCGGCTGAAAATTGGTCAGAGCACACGAAACGTCTACCGCCACTCGTAGTCGGCCACCAAGTAAGGATACAGAACCAGACAGACCCCAACCCTCGAAAATGGGATAAAACTGGCCAAGTGATCGAAGTCCGCCAACACGACCAGTACGTGGTGCGAGTAGATGGATCGGGAAGAGTAACACTCCGTAACAGAAAGTTTCTCCAGAAATACACCCCAGTGTGCCCACAGAGACCACGTTACAGTATTATGGATGACATCAGTGGGCATACCCGCACGCCATACCAACGACTGCAGATGCCGCCGATACCTACTACTCCTCGGTCGTCTGGTAACCGCCCATTACCCACCCTCATGGCCCAAACACCAGTTGATAGCCAACAGCTTCAACCAACGCTTCCTGAACCCACGAACTCGACTGGCCGCCCTACCAAAGACAATGATGGTCCGTGGCGAGGACTTCCAACAACACCGACCAGGAACGGCCCACAAGATGGGCACACGCAAGTACCAGACAACTCACCACCGAGACATCCGGCACCTGTACCAATTGAAATCACCAACGTACAGCCAGAGACACAAACGCCATCACCCCATGTCCAACACGTATTAGACGCAAACCCGCTTGGTAGACATCGGGCGAATACGATCTCTAGCTAGTGTCCTTCATGATGCAGACTTTGATTGACACACCTTTAAGACATTTGACAGTTCCGTTCCAGTTGTTGTTAATTTTAGTCAGTTAACTTTAATTATTCAGTCTATGTTAATTCTCCAATGAAAGACATACCAAAGACTTGGGGGAGACAGAGAAACAATTTAACAGTCTATAGTTTCGCTTCCGTTAATTATTCTTCTAAATAGGAATAGGAATATATACATTAATCAGTCATTACTATATCCATACCAATGACTTGGGGGAGATAGACAATAATCAGTTAATACCAGTGCGTAACTCTATGTTAATTGTTTCAGATTGAGCCCCGTCATTGTGATCTGAATAAAGAATCATCAAACGGACGTGTTCCTATCTAATATTCACAAAAAGATCTTGTCTTTATTTGGTAATATTACTAGCTCACCGGATACATCACTTGAAAAGAAACTAGCAAAACGGCAACTTGAAGTTAAATCAATGAACAGCAACAGCTGGTTTATTGCAGTGCAGAAGATTCTCCTGAAATGTGATCTCCAATCCCCCACTGAATTGATCAAAGCACCCCGTGAAAAAATAGCATGGAAAAGAATGGTCAACAAAGCAGTGAATGAGGAATGGAAAGAAAATATTGTTAATCAGGCAGAACTATATGCAACACTGTACCAACTGTCCAAACACTTTGTACCAGGAAAATGCCACCCTGCGATAGCCCCATATAAAAACGGCTCCAGAGACGTGAACCGCCGCATCCCAGTTAAAGTGAAAATTATCACAGGGACTTACATACTGCAAACAAACAGAGTTACGTTCAACCAAAACTAAGTCAACAAAACATGCTTACTATGTCATGAATCAGATGAGGATCTTCAGCACTTCCTACTCGACTGTAAAGAGCTAAGTGGACAGCGTGAACCCACTATGATGGACATAGCTAAAATACTGAACTCTCTAATTGATGAGTGCCGAAGTGTTACCAAACACAGCTTGCTACAACTTCTTGTGGACTGTAACATCATAAAAAGTGATACTACCTCCGAGGAAGTTAACATATTACTGGAACTGCTGCAATATAACAGTATTCGTCTCAACTATACACTACATGGCATCAGATACCAAAAGCTGGAACTACTGCCGAAACGTCCCCGCATAAATACTTCAAATAGGACAATGCAGCACACATAAACTTCATCTCCTTAATTTTTTTTATAAATTTTCAGTATATATATTCAAAAATTGTATTTGGTGATGAACTACCCATGACCTTAACTACTGTGGTGAAATATGCTACTAGTGACATACTAGGTGTGCCTACGAAGGCAGAATATATATACAAGAACAAGAACAAGATGGCAGCTAACATTCATTTTTAACCAGGAAGTGAACGTGTATGATTTTAAAAAGCGAATTTAATGTTAGTGAGACGAGTTTTTAGTGCAGTTTACACTCGAAATCTTTGAGATTTATGTTAATGTATTAGCAACTGTAAAATCTATGCCGAAAACCCACCCCAAGCAGCGGTTTCGACACGCTGTAATGCGTTGTATAGGTGAGTTCGAATTGTCTACTACGTGTGGCTTTTCGTTACAATGGTGGCGAATGGAAGTTTTGTACCTTTCTAAGTACTATTATATTTACACCGGGCGCATTTTAATTGTTTTGTACATTGTTTAGAAAGGTTTTTCGTGTATATACAAACAATAATTGATCATCCAAGACACGCTAGTATCACCTGTGGTTTATATGTCTGTTAAATTTCCTTTAGCCTTTGGTGCTTGGTTAAAACTACTAATATGTACATTGCTATTGTTATGGGGTTACGACATGATATTGCCTCAATTTCTACCTTCACTTGTTGTAAGTAGGACGATCCATCTCCTCTCATTATCGCCATCTTGGTGGCAATGAAAAGCTTAAGTTTTCCCTCTGAATGCTCTCTGCTTCGCCAGCCGTTCATTAGCATCAGGTGGAAGTCCTTTTAATTAAGCACATCTCTCTGATAGTTCTTCCATTACTTTAAACACATAATTTCACTTGTTATATCATTTAAAAGTGTTTAAAACGGCATACAATGTTTTACTTTCGATTCGAAATTCATTTCCTGGTTTTTCCCAAACTCTTTTAGACTGAAATCGACGATAGGGTAAAGCTACACCTCGGCCCTAAGACACCTCGACCCTAAAAGATTTCGACACTTCGGCCCTAATTTAAAAAACTTCTATAGACACTGATTGTTATGTTAATAAAGAAATAAAAGTGTATTTAGATGTAGTACATACCCTTAACAATTGTTATGTGCGGTAGTAATAAATAATTTATATTGTATAAATATATATTTCAGATGCCAACGAGGAGGACAAATAGAAGATATATAAAAGACTATAACAGAAAGAAGAATGAAAGATAGATGGCTAAATACATACATATATACAATAAAAATAAAAATTATGTGGTATTTAAGTGGTTTTTATGTGTCCATAAACATGTGTCTCTTGTATCACTCCCATAAGTATGTACCTGAACCCCGAACTTTCCCTCCACACACACATACATGTACACGCTTAGCATTGTAATGCTACTTCCTTGAATAAATTGCGAATGTGGTAGACACAGAGAAGGATGTACAGATTAATTCACATATAAGGCCCATTTCTGGTCCATTCTATTATAGTTGGCATTATCTTTGTAATATCTTAAGCCACATCGAAACTTTAACATTCCGTTATTTTGTGTTTGTTTTGCCCATTTACGATATTATGTTAATAAATATGAAAATATACTATTGTTATCTTGTGAAAAACTCAAACTCCATGACAATGTGTATGATGACATCAATGTATCAAAGAGAAACATATTAGCATAGGTAATATTCGTTAGCCACATCCACTTCTCTTCGTTTATTACTACATATAGTTAGTATCATTTTTTTATTAACCATAAAACGATATAAAATTAAATATAAAAAACAAATATTGGGGCCGAGGTGTCTTAGGGCCGAGGTATCTGTCGCCGAGGTGTCTTAGGGCCGACTTGTCTTAGGGCCGAGACGTCACTAAAGGGACGATAGTTTCGGAGTACCTCAGCTTGTTTCTTTCCGGTAGTACGTATTATTCGGCTTTATTCATTCAATTTGCCTTCGCCAACAATGAACCAATGAAGATTATTGCGAACTGAATATTCTGCATAAATCGGTGTATTAAAAGCATTTTCACTATGTAAGTTTATCAGAATTACACAGAAATAGATACTTTAATATTTTATTAAGCATTTACTATTCATAAATTTAGATAATATTTTTATTTTATGAGGTTCCAAGTCATTCCGACGCTGTTCGTCCCGAAATCGGCCTGTACATTATGACATGTGCATGGTGGCACGAACTATCAGAACATATCTCAAATATGTCCAACTATAGCTAAATAAATGTTTAACTGAGGATTATATTCACTCAGTTAATAAATAAGTTAAAGCATTTTAATCAGATTATTGTCTGGAATTCTGTTATGAAGAAGTTTAAGACACAGGTAACATCGCAACACTAAATATTACCCCACCCAATTGAACCCACATTAAAGATTTACAATGTGAATGCATGCGTATTGACTTGACAGTTGAATACAATGAACTTATTTTAGTGGCCATGTGGTTTAAGCAGGTCATGAATGACAAGATTTCAAGTCAAGTTGAATGTAGCTTAGATAATCTTGGCTATACGGATAAGACTTTTACTACTTCATCTGTCTTGTATGCTTTCTGTATCCTAGCTGAGACACCTACTGTGTATTTTTGTTGACACAACAACAGCTTAATCTTTCTCCCGAAGCTTATTATTTCTCCCGAAGCACTTGTAAAAAAAGTATGTTTTATACGGGTAAGTCAAAAATAACTCGAAAATGGCCAACTGGTGACCCCAGGACACCTATTGCAACCCCTGAAGAGGAATGTGACGGCACGAACCCGCGTCTATGTTGTCTAGTATACATGTCTCAACAATAGGAACACTCGATTGAGTGGGACACTTCTACCGGGGTTAAACGTCCCCGAAGCACTTGTAAAGAAGTATGTTTTATCCGGCTACTACACAAATAACTCGAAAATGGGCAACTGGTGACCACAGGACCGCTATTGCGGCCCCTTAAGGGGAATGTGACGAAATGAACCCCCGTCTATGTTGTCTAGTATATATGTCTCAATAACAGGAACACACCATTGAGTGGGGCATTTCTCCCGAAGCACTTGTAAAAATAATATGTTTATCCGAGTATGACACAAATAACTCAAAAATGGGCAACTGGTGACCTCAGGACCCCTATTGCGGCCCCTTAAGGGGAATGTGACGGCACGAATCCCCGTCTATGTTGTCTAGTATATATGTCTCAATAATAGGAACACACTATTGAGTGGGGCACTTCTTCCGAAGCACTTGTAAAACAGTATGTGTTATCCGGGTATGACAAAAATAACGCGAAAATGGGCAACTGATGACCCCAGGATCCCCATATGGACCCCTTAAGGGGAATGTGACGGCATGAACCCCCGTCTAAGTTGTCTAGTATATACAATTGAATAATAGCAAAACATCATTGAGTGGGGCACTTCTCCCGAAGCACTTGTAAAAAATATGTTGTATATGGGTAAGTCAAAAATAACTTGAAAATGGACAACTGGTGACCCAGGACCCCTATTAAGGGGAATGTGACGGCACGAACCCCCGTCTATGTTGTCTAGTATACATGTCCCAACAACAGGAACACACGATTGAATGGGGCACTTCTCCCGAAGCACTTGTACAAAAATATGTTTATCCGGGTATGACAAAAATAACTCGAAAATGGGCAACTGGTGACCATAAGACCCCTATTGCGACCCCTTAAGGGGAATGTGGCGGCATGAACGCCCGTCTATGTTGTCTAGTATACATGTCTCAACAATAGGAACACACGATTGAGTGGGCATTTCTCCCGAAGTGTAAATAACGAACTGGTGACCTCAGGACCCCTATTGCGGCCCCTTAGGGGGAATGTGACGGCATGAACCCCCGTCTATGTTGTCTATAGTATACATGTCTCAACAATGGGAACACACGACTGAGTGGGGAACTTCTCCCGAAGCACTTGTAAAAAAATATGTTTATCCGGGTATGACAAAAATAACGCGAAAATGGTCAACTGGTGACCCCAGGACACCTATTTCGACGCCTTAAGGGGAATGTGACGGCATGAACCCCCGTCTATGTTGTCTAGTATATATGTCTCAAAAATAGGAACACACGATTGAGTGGGGCACTTCTCCCGAAGCACTTGTAAAAAGAGTATATTTTATCCGACTATGACACGAATAAATCGAAAATGGCCAACTGGTGACCCCATGACCCCTATTGTGACCCCTTAAGGGGAATGTGACGACATGAACCACCGTCTATCTTTGTCAAGTATACATGTCTCAACAATAAGAACACGCGATTGAGTGGGGCACTTCTCTCGAAGCACTTGTAAAAAAATATGTTTTTCCGGGTATGACAAAAATAAATCGAAAATGGCCAACTGGTCACCCCAGGACCCATATTGCGACCCCTTAAGGGGAATGTGACGGCATGAACCCCCGTCTATGTTGTCTAGTATATATATCCGAATAATAGGAAGACACTCTTGAGTGGGGCACTTCTCCCGAAGCACTTGTAAAAAATTATGTTTTATCCGACTATGACACACATAACTCGAAAATGGGCAACTGGTGACCCCAGGACCCCTATTGAGACCCCTTAAGGGGAATGTGACGGCATGAACCCCCGTCTATCTTATCTAGTATATATGTCTCAATAACAGGAACACACCATTGAGTGGGGCATTTCTCCCGAAGCACTTGTAAAACAAATATGTTTATTCGGGTATGACAAACATAACTCGGAAATGGCCAACTGGTCACCCCAGGACCCATATTGCGACCCCTTAAGGGGAATGTGACGGCATGAACCCCGTCTATGTTGTCTAGTATATATATCCGAATAATAGGTTTTCGTATGGCGCGGCCCATATGTCTCAACAATAGGAGCACACCATTGAGTGGGGCACTTCTCCCGAAGCACTTGTAAAAAAGTATGTTTTATCCGACTATGACACAAATAATTCGAAAATGGCCAACTGGTGACCCCAGGACCCCTATTGCGGCCCCTTAGGGGGAATGTGACGGCATGAACCGCGTCTATGTTGTCCAGTATACATGCCTCAACAATAGGAACACACGATTGAGTGGGGCACTTCTCCCGAAGCGCTTGTAAAAAAATATGTTCATCCGGGGATGACAAAAATAACGCGACAATGGGCAACTGGTGACCCCAGGATCGCCATATGGACCCCTTAAGGAGAATGTGACGGCATGAACCGCCATCTATGTTGTCTAGTATATACGTCAGGATAATAGGAACACATCATTGAGTGGGGCACTTCTCCCGAAGCACTTGTAAAAAATTATGTTTTATACGGGTAAGTCAAAAATAACTAGAAAATGTGCAACTGGTGACGTCAGGACCCCTATTGCGACCCCTTAGGGGGGATGTGACGGCATGAACCCCCATCTATGTTGTCTAATATATATGTCTCAATAATATGAAGACACACTTGAGTGGGGCACTTCTCCCGAAACACTTGTAAAAAAATATGTTTATCCGGTTATGACAAAAATAACGCGAAAATGGACAACTGGTGACCCCAGGACCCATATTGCGACCCCTTAAGGGGAACGTGACGGCATAAACCCACGTCTATGTTGTCTAGTATATATGTATCAACAATAGGAGCACAGGATTGAGTGGGGCACTTCTCCCGAAGCACTTGTAAAAAAGTATGTTTTATCCGACTATGACACAAATAAGTCGATAATGGCCAACTGGTGACCCCAGGACTCCTATTGCGACCCCTATAACATGTTGTGCCTACTGAGTGCCTACCTTTAAACAACAACGTCCTATGTGTTGTTTTCATCAAATTTATATACCGGTACAAAGTCTGATTTCTGAAGAGTTTGTTTACCTGTTGTTAATTTTTTTGAGAATCCAGTAATGGCTGTGTAACAGTAAGATAAAAACACATTGTTGTTGATATATACTTGCAGGCCGTCAAGTGAGGTATTGGTGACAACAATAGGAAAATAGGAATTCACACGGTGAAAAAATAGGAATAAAATAGGAAAATATAGTCTAAGATAGGAATAAAATACTACTTTAAGATGGCTTACCAACACATTTTATGGCCATCCTGACCTTTTTTTTTTTTTATTGATAATATGTGTTGTACTGCTAAAAAACTATAACTTTTAATTCTTTATTAACATGATTAAACTTATTAATTGCTTCAAGATCCAAAAACATGATTTTGACACATTACTTGTTCTCTAATAAGTAAAGTAATGTACATATATGTTAGCCTCCATACCATCCCATTCAGCCAACCCCATCCACCCTTGTCTTTATGTTTTGGAAACATATATATATTCAAAAAAATTATTATTATTATTTATGAGCATGCTGAATATGGGGGCCTAAACACTAGGATAGGTCGGATTACCTGAACCACATACCGTATATTTATTGCCTGAAAATACTAGAACAAGTCAGCTGGAGCTCAAATATACCCGGCCGTTGCCTCATAATGCTAATCAAAAAAGCAAATTCCTGTCATGCGACGTTGACTCCAGAATGACTTTGAAAATACAGACAAACAACGTTATTTGGAAAACTGTATCAATGCATATGAATTAATATAATCAAGTGAAGGATGAATTTTACAGAGATATAAAGCACTTAACTAGACATTATGTTTGTAAAGCATGGTTATCCCCCATGCCATACCGGACTCTCTAGAGATTGTGTATAAAAAACAAAACTTACACAATTTCAAAGTCATTTGAGAAAGTCTTACAAAGTTTTTGACATATAAGAAAATAGCCAAGTGTTTCAACACCATTTTGAAGGTCACGAAGGTTAAAGTCATGTCCAAATATTAAAGCAATCCTTGAAGTACTATTGATGATATTACATGATGGAGAAACTCTTACAACGTAAGAAAATGGCTAAGTGTTTCAGCACCAGTTTGAATGTCACAAAGGTCAAGATTGTGTCATTGGTGGTGCGAGTGCACAATGTGGATAAATAAGAAGTGTAACAGTGAGACGGTTCAAATGGTCATAACAATATGTGGAGAAATAAGAACTGTAACAGTGAGATGGTTCAAATGGTCGTCACAATATGTGGAGAAATAAGAACTGTAACAGTGAGATGGTTCAAATGGTCGTCACAATATGTGGAGAAATAAGAACTGTAACAGTGAGATGGTTCAAATGGTCGTCACAATATGTGGAGAAATAAGAACTGTAACAGTGAGATAGTTCAAATTGTCATCACAATATGTGGAGAAATAAGAACTGTAACAGTGAGACAGTTCAAATGATGAGACGGTTCAAATGGTGGTCATAATATGTGGAGAAATAAGAACTGATTGTCACGAATCGTAGCCGACTATATTATTTATCATCCATTAATTGTAACACGGATCACATAGTCTAGAGCAGTAATCGAATATTCTAGTACAAGACGGTCGAATAGGTATTGGTGTGTGAAATATCGCCCGTGGAGTACACCGCTGGAGAGAATAGCGCTTTATCCGAAAACCGCGCACGGACCACCAGTATTGGATTTTGCACTGGTCGTATCTGGGTGATCTACACTGTATATGCAGACTTAGATGCTAGCCTAATTACCTAGTAAGTCATACCTATTTATGACTGAAGTATTTCGGACTAATTCACCAGATATCTCATGAGCTAGACTGACTGTCAGATCATTAGTCCACTTACGTAAAATTGTAAGCCAAATGTGGGCACATAAGTTTTACATTGACAAGCAGACTACATGGGATAGTCATGCACTAGGGTGGGGTATATATTCGTTGTAGCACCATATATTATCAGTCGGACATTCAATTTCATTCTTGTGACATTGGAGCGCAAGTTTCTCACTGGGAATTGGTGAGTACATATGTTGTTGTTACTTTCTAATGCTGCCATTTTAGGCTGAATCTTGCCAAGACCGGCAATTCTACGCAGTGTTATCGTATCCTCGATAATACTGCACTATTTAATTTACCAGAGTTATTTTGCCCCGTTTCGACCAAACGCTTGGTCAATAAAAGCCGTATGGCATGTATCCGCTGATGTAGATTATCTCCCTTAATCAAATATTATTGATTCATTAATTCGTCGTTCTTACGTGTAAATAATAACGATTACAGGACTGGCATGTGGGAGCATTCCGTGAGTATTGTAATGGCATATTATTGTATCCCCCGGACTCCGTCGGGATACTATGGATTTGACAGCGCGCCGCGTCCGCGTCCGCGTCCGCGTCCGCGTCCGCCGCAGACACTTCTTGTCCGGAGCATAACTCGAACACCCTTTGGAATATTTTCATGAAACTTCACACATGCATAGACCACGACCCGAAGGTGTGTCGCGCGCAAGAATGACAACTCTTGCATAGCTAATTTTTGAGTTATCTCCCTTTTTTGTTTCTCGCACTGATTTCGTGTCCGGAGCATAACTCCACCACCCTTTGGAATATTTTCATGAAACTTTACACAGGCATAGACCACGACCCGAAGGTGTGTCGCGCACAAGAATGACAACTCTTGCATAGCTAATTTTTTAGTTATCTCCCTTTTTTGTTTTGCGCACTGATTGACCATAACTCGACCACCCTTTGGAATATTTTTATGAAACTTAACACATTCAATTAGACCACGAATCGAAGGTGTGTCGTGCACAAGAATGACAACTCTTGCAAAGCTAATTTTTGAGTTATCTCCCTTTTTTGTTTTCGCTCACTGATTTCCTGTCCGGAGCATAACTCGACCACCCTTTGGAATATTTTCATGAAACTTCACACATGCATAGACCACGACCCGGAGGTGTGTCGCGCACAAGAATGACAACTCTTGCGTAGCTAATTTTTGAGTTATCTCCCTTTCTTGTTTTGAGCACTCTACAAACTGGACAATAATGCATGAAGACCTGTTTTCTCGTCTGCTCTGTACACCTTTTCTCGTGTGCTCTGTACACCTTACCTGTAAAGAGAACAAAAGAAACTGGGAGAACCATGTGCTAGCATGGGCTAGCATGTGCAGATGTCCAGTGCTTGACCACTGCTGACCAGGTAATTTATACAGGTAAATCACTACATTGGGTACTGTGTTGAAAATATTGTGGCATTATGTGGACCTGTGCAGATTTTTGTAGATAAATATAGGACTATTAAAAAAAATCTGGTCTCCAATAGCAAGCATTATTATTTTTAAACTTTTTTTTTTCATTTTTTTTTTTTTTTTTTTTTTTTTTTTTTTTTTTTTTTTTTTTTTTTTTTTTTTTTTTTTTTTTTTTTTCATTTTTTTTTCTTTTTTTTCTTTTTTTTTCTTTTTTTTTTTTTTTCTTTTTTTTTTCTTTTTTTTTTCATTTTTTTTTTTTTTTTTTTTTTTTCATTTTTTTTTTAAATTATTTTTCAATTTTTGTCTAGTAGCATAAGGTCGTAAGTGCTTTATACAGACTATTCACCTGTGCATGTGCTAGCATGTGCAACTGACCACTGACCACTTACAGGTAATTTATACAGGTAAATGATTATATTACATTTCCGTAAACTGTGTTGAAAATATTGTGGGAATATGTGGACCTGTGTATATATGATATGTAGATAAATATAGGACTATTAAAAAACATTCTGGGCTCCAGTAGGGAGCATTATTCTTTTTCTTTTTTTTTAATTTAATTTTTTTTTCCATTTTTTTTTTTACATTCTTTTTCAATTTTTTAACTGACCACTAACTTATTACAGGTAATTTATACAGGTACATTATTACATTTCCGTAAACTGTGTTGACAATATTGTGGCAGTATGCGGACCTGTGCAGATATATGCAGATAATATAGGACTATTAACAAAAATTCTGGGCTCCAGTAGCGAGCATTATTTAAAAAAAAAAAATTGTATATTACATTTCCGTAAACTGTGTTGAAAATATTGTGGCATTATGTGGACCTGTGCAGATATATGTATCGGCTCCAGTAGCGAGCATTATTTTTTTTATTTACATTCTATATTACATTTCCGTCAACTGTGTTGAAAATATTGTGGCATTATGTGCACCTGTGCAGATATATGTACATAAATATAGGACTATTAACAAATAATTCTGCGCTCCAGTAGCTTCACACATGCATAGACCCTAAAGGTGTGTCACGCAAGAATGACAACTCTTGCATCACTAATTGTTTAGTTATCTCCCTTTGTCCGTCACCGATTTTGTCTCCGGAGCATAACTCGATCACCCTTTTTTCAAACTACTTGTGTATCTGGGGAGGGGGATACACATGCGCTTGTCGACAAGCGTCCATTTCTAGTTCTCATGTGTTTTTGTTGCATGTCACTCTGACTAAATTGCATTAGCAATTTATTGCATTTGTAAAACGAAGGGCGAACTCGATTGAAATGTTCACTACATGCAACATTAGCCATGCATTTTATGTTGCGATTCAATCGAATATCAGTCTGCGCGCTGTACAATACATGAGAATATTGCCAATTTTAACATGTCACAATTGTAACGTGAATTTTCTGGACGACTTTCATTACTCTATGGGGAAACACATGTTAACTCCTAACCCAGTCGTCTGTACATTCATTGTATTAAGTCATATTACGTTCGCAGTGTGTTGTAGATATTGTAAATGCTATTGCGACCAAGATGGGCCCGATCAGACAGTTCTGCTCTAAGTGCACTGATTCATACATCAGTAAGCTGCAATAAGGACATGATGTGAAGTATAATTTGTTTCAATCACTGATGCTTTGGGTCAGCCTGTGGAATCCTACAGTCTGATTAGAGTATACAGTGTTTATTATTGGTAATGTAATGTAATACTGTGAATCTGCACAGGAGAATACTTAGCACAGTTGCTCTTTAGTAAGTTAGCGCAGTTGGCCACGGGCAGTCTGGTCAAAGTAAGGCCTGTCGCAATCAAATGTTTGTTTACTAATGATAAATAACTGTGAATGACGTCTGTATTCACATGTACGGCTGTGAAGAGGTATATCGTTGGGTACACTAGATATAGGGGCTGTTCATTAATGTGTTATATCGCATTTTCCGACTTATGAATTCCATCAGCCCCCTTCTTCCAATGAGTGAAAATATCTTTGTGTACATTGCAATTTATCATGTTTCATCATTGTAGTATATGATGTTTAGTATTGCCATGCAATCAGGATATTGATTTCATGTGCACTACTGTGACTATTATTGAGACTATAATCGTGTTACATTCTGGTAACAACACGGTTGTTGTTTTGTAGTCCCAGCCAGTACACCAGCCAGTACACCAGCAGCCAGTACATCAGCCAGTACACCAGCCAGGAAGCCAGCCAGTCAGCAACGAGCGACGGCACGTCCCTACTTTGTGTCTGCGTAATTCAGTACGCAACACAGAGTTATTTACTTATTCTGGAGTCCACGACACGACACCGTGTGTTAGCGGGGACTCTGCTCCGCGTGGACCAAGGGCGTAATCGAGTGGGGCATATTCCGGTGACGTTATTCCGTCAAAGGACGTGAAGAATCGATAGGGACGTTCACCGATGCGTTATGGACCCCATCCGCCCAAGTAGGCTCAGTATCTCCCTAAGAACCAGTAACTTTACGACGTTATTATAACGTCACTCCCATCATGGCGGAAGCCGGAGTTGTTTACATGATCTCTAACATTGGATATTTATCCAGATTATGATGTTTACTTTTGACTTTACCTACCTGTTCCAGAATCGAGGATGTGCCTTGGTTGTGCAAGGGCCTGTGGCGGTGGCTGCTAGGGGACGTTGTCCGTACTGACATATTCATCTATTGTTTGTGTTTATCATTTATGTAAATATATCATACTTGTAAAAATATACCTTGCTGTCTCTGTCCACAACGTGCTTGGTGTTCCGTCCCTTCAGTAGACTAGCTCGGTGTCACCCTGGTGTGACACTGTAACAGTGAGACAGTTCAAATGGTCGTCACAATATGTGGATAAATAAGAACTGTAACAGTGACAGTTCAAATGGTTGTCACAATATGTGGAGAAATAAGAACTGTAACAGTGAGATGGTTCAAATGGTCGTTACAATATGTGGAGAAATAAGAACTGTAACAGTGAGATGGTTCAAATGGTCGTTACAATATGTGG
This sequence comes from Conchocele bisecta, assembly GCA_029237695.1. Lineage (NCBI taxonomy): Eukaryota > Metazoa > Mollusca > Bivalvia > Lucinida > Thyasiridae > Conchocele > Conchocele bisecta. The sequence continues at coordinate 85,319,306 of CM055272.1, forward strand.
AGAAATAAGAACTGTAACAGTGAGATGGTTCAAAAGGTCATCGCAATATGTAGAGAAATAAGAACTGTAACAGTGAGATGGTTCAAACGGTTGTCACAAGATGTGGAGAAATAAGAACTGCTGTAACAGTGAGACGGTTCAACTGGTTGTCACAATATGTGGAGAAATAAGAACTGTAACTGTGAGAGGGTTCAAATGGTTGTCGCAAGATGTGGAGAAATAAGAACTGTAACAGGGAAACGGTTCAAATGGTCATCACAATATGTGGAGAAATAAGAACTGTAACGGTGAGATGGTTCAAATGGTCATCACAATATGTGGAGAAATAAGAACTGTAACGGAGAAACGGTTCAGAACTGATGTAGCCGTGAGACGGTTCAAATGGTGGTCACTATATGTGGAGAAATAAGAACTGTAACAGTGAGAGGGTTTAAATGGCCATCACAATATGTGGAGAAATAAGAACTGTAACAGTGAGACTGTTGAAATGGTCATCACAATATGTGGAGACATAAGAACTTTAACAGTGAGGGTGTAGTCCTGATTGTCCCACATTTGTTAAATCTGGTCATTTTCCATGTGGGACAATCAGGATTTTGTTACAGGTAATATCATAGCCCTAGGGTTATTTGGAGTTGCTCTGTTTCCACTTTCAAGTTGGAGATACAGGATTAACATTAATAACAGAAGTTGATGAGAAACTTTTAATAAAGCTATTCCAGTTATATATATAATAAAATGCAAGAAAATACACATGTTTTGTCAGTACATTATCAGTACATTAGAATCGTCTCGATTTTTTAATAAATCCAATTCCAGTTATATTTCAAACTAGTTTCACATATAGTACATAGTATATATATGGGCCGCGCTCTTTGAAAACCAGCCTTAATGACAACGTCATGAAAGGCTGAAAATGACGTCGCAAAGCTACGCATAAATTTACCAACGTCACATTGGATTTTGATACTTGGAATTGTTGCGTCATTGCAATAAGTTGTCCTATTTATAGCCGTACGCTTTACGGCTCACACATATTTTAATGTTGGATATGCGTGGCAGAATTGTACAGTTGTTTTCATAGTAGTTCAGATAGTTGTCTTTTATTTCTTCGGTTTCCTTCAAGGAAATACGTAGTAATTTTGTCGATTATTTTTATACAAATGGGCATATTGCATTTATGATTTTTAGCCAGGTTTTTTTTTCTTCAAAAAGAACCCAGGCTATTGGATTGGCGAAAACCGGGTGCGGCGGGCGGCGGGCGGCGGGCGGCGGGCGGCGGGCGGAGTCCACAATCAATGTTAAGTTTTCGTGTTTGAGTCCATTTCTTTGTTACTGTACCACATAGTGCGGGGCGCCAAGTGGGACATGGCTCAAATTTGTCAACAAAATTCATTTTTGTGCCACAAAATTCAATTCTGTGTCACAAATGCCACAAAACTCAATTCTGGGTCTCAAAATTCACTTTTGTGCCACAAAATTCAATTCTGTGTCACAAAATTCTGTGTCACAAAATTCAATTCTGTGTCACAAAATTCACTTTTGTGCCACAGAATTCAATTCTGTGTCACAAAATTCACTTTTGTGCCACAAAATTCAATTCTGTGTCACAAAATTCAATTCTGTCAATTCTGCACACGCATGTAAGAAGGACTACCATTGGTCAGAAACTGCACTGGAGAAATGGGTCACGATCGCCGATCTACACATTCAATGTCGATGATTCATTTCTCATTTTGCCGATGATTCATTTCTCATTCTGCCATTTTGCTTCAAATATCTCCAAACAGTCAAACGTTGACAAACCCATTCGTATTTAAACTCATTTGCGTTATAATTGTACACATAATTCATGTACATGTAGATCTCCCGCGAGTACTGACGTCATGTATTGTGTATCGCAAGGTACATCTGCCCCAGTTAAATCAATAATACACGCGCTGTGACCTGTGTTCTGACTGCTGTCTGTGTTTATAAACAGAATGTGTGTATTGGGCCATTTGAGGAAACCATTTGTAGTATTTGTGTAGATACCATGGATACTAAGATGGTGTATACTGTAAATAATGCATGTAGACACATAGTTGCGAACACGTAACTTCACAACTAGTAGACCCAGATCCAATACCATTTGTTTCACAAGGTTAGATCTACTGTTAGAATACGACGTCATCTAATGTCATTTTCGAGCATAAAACGTTACCAGATAAATAGAATACCAGGCTAGTGTATTTTAATATCAAGTTTATCAGGCTCGGCTCGGAAACGGTAGGAATTCCTCGGCAAGCCTCGGAATTCCTACGCGTTTCCTAGCCTTGCCTGATAAACTTGATATCAAAATACACTAGCCTGTATTCTCTATATATGGGCATGCTCTCAGGTCTAGCTATGTCCCGGCTACTTTATGTTTGACCCTGTTTACATAATTGAGGGAAAATTCTGAATATTTTTCTTATTTCTCCTTCAAAGTATATATGCTTATATGGTGTGACCACTCATTTGTAATCATAATATAACCAAAATAACTGTCCATAAAGAAGCATAATATTGATATATTGGGTTATATTTTCGCATTGAAATATTTAGACCTGCAAGTGTACTCCACCATCTAGTAAAATGGACCAAGACCCATCTCAACCAATCAACGTAGAGATGACATAGACTATCCTACGCAAACTAATTTTTGTGGACAAAATTGAATTCTGTCCCACAAAACTGAATTTTCTTCACAAAACTCAATTCTGTCTTACAAAATTGAATCCTTTATAACACAAATGAATTTTGTATACGAAACGTATGTATAATTGAATTTTGTGACACAGAATTGAATTTTGTGACACAGAATTGACTGAATTGAATTTTGTGATTTTTAGTGTTACAAAACTCAATTTTGTACACATAATTAACCTGTCCTGCATGGCACCCCGTACATAGGACCAACAAACTTTCACAGCTTCATAACCAAGGGGTGCCCACCACATATCACTATCCAACATGTTACCTTTTTTTTAACTTGACCCATTTTGTACGCGCAGTCCACTTAGCCATTTTCAATGTTAACTTTTCGCGTTTACAATGTTAAATTTTCGTGTTTAAGTCCATTTCTTTGGTACTATACCACATAGGACCAACAAACTTTCACAGCTTCATAACCAAGGGGTGCCCACCACATATCACTATTCAACATGTTACCTTTTTATGAACTTAACCCATTTTTTCAGCGCAGTCGAATTAGCCATTTTCAATGTTAACTTTTCGCGTTTACAATGTTAACTTTTCGTGTTTAATACCATTTCTTTGGTACTGTACCACCTAGGACCATCAAACTTTCACAGCTTCATAACCAAGGGGTGCCCACCACATACAACTATCCAACATGTGACCATTTTTTACCTTGACCTATTATTTCTACGTAATTGACTTTCAACGTTAACTTTTTAAAGTACGTCTGGTTAAAGTTTTTTGGTTAAAGTTTTTCGTTGTACTATATCTCTGCAACTGCTTCGCCCATTACCTTGAAACTTCACATGGGTGTTTATCATGATCCATATTTTCATTATGCTCCCAACCGTGCGGCCCCTGTGCCCAATGTCAAGGTCAAATTACTTTTAATTGTGTTGTTAAAGTTTGTTCGTGTACTATATCTGCAACTGCTTCACCCATTACCTTGATACTTCACATGGGTGTTTATCATCATTGTCGCGGAAAGCGCGATATAGTCGGCATTTTGGAATACGTCCGTCCGTCCGTCCGTCCGTACGTCCGTGTGTCCGGTTAGTATTTTGGTTAAAGTTTTTCCGTCTACTATATCTCTGTTTTTAGTGTCCATGCCTCGCCCCAAGGCGCGACATGCAGGCCACGGCCATCTAGTCTACAAAAAGTGGGTATAATTATGTTATCCAAGTGTCTATGCTTGGAAAAAACCTGGCCTTCGTGGCTTTGCCTCGTTTCTTGTTATAATATATTATATGGACGACTTGTGAAATGACATTTGAAACTAAATAACCATGCGACCGGTATTTTTAGATAACACATAACAATATCAGTAGGATGTAATCATAATGCTAATATTTCTTTTAAACTTTATTTATATAACAATTACAAATGAAAAGTCATGCAGAGCATGATGTTATTAGCCGATCAAATCAGGGTAAAGTGCATCGAACATATGTAGGTGTCTCTGGTAACATTGTCAATGGTAAACTATTTTCGACCACAGTTCTGTACCCAGCGGTGACATTTTTCTCGATTTTGTGCAGGTTTTTGAAACCCGTTCCCAAATCCATCCAATAGCAGCAATGCCATAGCAGCAATGTTTTGTTGTCACCATTATGTTGCGAAATATTCCAGCGTAACACCTGTACTGTATGCTCTATTTATCTACAAATTACACTCCGCAATACACAAAGTTGTAGTCACTGTGTGTTTGTCCGAATTCTGTGGCAGCAAGCGAGTGGGCGGAGCTACCAGAGCTATATATATCTAGCGGTTATTACAGTGTCATCTAAAAATAGACGCAAGCTCCTGCGTATTCAGGCACATGCCCAGATTGGCCTAATGCGCCCCATCCGTGATTTTTTGCGCGATGTCGGGCGCAAGACAATCAATAATTTGCGGCATTGACAATAATTAAGGGGGATTGCCGCAATCGCGCGTACTGGATGCATCCCTGCCATCCCTGCATGATACGTAAACAAAGTTCGCTATGAAGGGCAATTCTTCGTTTTGATTGGTGGAACATTTTGTGAATATTAACTAGCGTCAAATGACGCGCATACGCGATCCAATGGGATAAACCCGAGATGCTGGGATAAACCCGAAAATGCTGGGGTTGCTAGTAAGGAGATTTTGAGCAGAGGTCGATTATAAATTAGCCGAATAAACACATTTTACGCGATTATACGTGGCTGAAACTTGTTCTGTTTAATAAATAAAAGCTTTAAATTAGCCCAATCGGCGTATGTTGGCGTATATGGCCATTAGAGCCAACTATGGACTTCAACAACAATAACTTCCGGGTTAAATCTCTTCCGCGTTCAGCTCATTACGTATTCAAAATTGTGTTATTTGGCTATAAGTAAAGTTTTAAACGGAGATAATTGCCAAAAATGCAAACTTTATCGGTTGATGCAATTTGGAAGTGATACAGAAAAATTCGCGTTCGTAGATTACCGAATAGCGGTGAAAAGGGTTGCTACAAACTTTTTCAGAATTCGATGGATAACCAATATATTAGCCGATCTATAAATAGATCGGCTAATAACAAACGCGAGAACAATTGTAGTCGGCGTAGATGTAGGCGTCTGGATGTTTCTTAATTTGGGTTGAAACCGGAATACTCACAGAAAACAAACTTCTCCTGTCTGGCGACCACCATCAGATATACATGTACTTACAACTTGAAGATCGATCCCGGGGCGCATGTGTGCGCTCTTTACTAATTATGCTATACGGTCCCGTTCAGATTAGAGCGGGGTCGGGTATTTTCGGCCGCCTAAGACGGAACCGTACACGCTTTACAAACCCAGTTCAGATTTTGGGATTTATTTATAGATTACACTGCATTACGCATTTTGATGAGTAACGCTAACCTTCATTTGAACGTGATAACCGATTTTCGAAATATGTAAACAAACACGGGTAAATCTGTATTCATGTATTCATGACTTAATTATGTGTCTACGTATATCTTCATATTGCATTATCATATTGATGAAAAGATCTTGGTTTACAAATGTCGTTCTATGGAAAACGATTTAATTCGTAATGGCAATAAATTTAAAACTCACGGGGAAATGAACATGCGCAATATAAGATATCAACTTCGGTTTAAACGTGTTTACTGATAGTACCGATGGCCGGTCAGACCCGGCCCCGCTCTACGTGAAAGTGTGCCCGCAACCGTTTATTTTATTAAAGAAAATGTAAACAGTTGGCTCATTCATTAACTGTGACACTTATTCTGGATAACATTACCCACGGATAGAACTGGGCATTGGTCTTAATTCATTTGATTTACTGGTTCACCGTCGAATGTTTCGAAAATCAACATAAAATAAAATTGGGAAATTGTCAGAAAAATAATCGTATCACAGATAAAAAATATGGTAGTGCTAATTACGCGGCTCCTGGCATATCGCATCATGTTGACACTGGGCCAAACATGTTTTATTATTTAGTATTTAGTGCGTTGGTATTGTGTCACAGGCATATTTAGTGCGAACATAATTGTAGCCACCGAGGGCCCGTTTCACTGAACTTCGTACGACTAAAATGTTCGTAAGTGCAAATCTAGGATCATCTGGAAATTTCAATTGATTGATTTACATTTATTGAGCATAGGCTGCTCAATAAATGTAAATCCAATAATTGTTTACAGGAAAATGTTGTTAATGTGGAATTTGAAGACTATCTTATATATAAGTTTGTACTTACGAACATTTTAGTCTTACGAAGTTTAGTGAAACGGGCCCCAGGGACGTAGCCTACTGATTTGTATCTGTATCTGCAACCACTCTGTACCTTCTAATGTCACGTAATTTTTAGCTACTTTCAAAAATATCACATTACATCAGCCGTACTATTGCCGTTTGATGACTGTTAAATATTATTTTAATTGACCCCTTGTAAATATGGTTATATGAATGTATGGAATATATTGTACTAGTATTTTGGCAATCAGTGCAGACCCTGATCAGGCTGCGCAGATGCACAGGTCTCCAACATTTACAAATTTAAGAAGTTCTACTTTAGATCGTTGTTAATTTACTTACTACTAAACACTGGACGTCTGCGTGCTTTATTGTTTTTATCCGAGCTATTAGCTCGGATTTAGTAACTATATGAAAATTCTCAGTCATTGCAGATATGCTAATGAGTTAAGTGGCGGTCGCAGTGTCACTGTTTGCGGGTTTAACTTTAGAAAAACACACGGTACTACGCCATAAAAAAAGTAGTTCAACAACAGTAAAACAGCGAGCTATCTTACCGTTTCAGCGTAATACATGTGTTGTTGTGTGTGTTATATGTGTGTTATTGCAAAAGTTTGTGTATACTTTATAAACTATTAACTGTTATGTATTAATATGAGTTCTTTCTTATGTATGTTGATATTTTGCGCAATGATATAGTAGGGGGCGGGATTTCCCTGTGACGATTTTCTTGAATGACCAATCAGATTAAAGCTTACATTCTGAACTTTACATAGGTCAATGGCTCGATAAAATCCGACATTGGACAGCGAAATGATGATGATTTAAAGCAGAAACATTGTTTTTCGACAGTTACATACTGTTTGAATCGTCTTGAGCCATCGATATTATTAATCAGTGTCCATTTTACTTGTAAAACAGTTCGCGCGGAAATCCAAACTTTCCAAAGAGGTGCTAGCAATTTTTTGATAATTACACGCCGTGTGTGTTAGCGCATACGCTGCCAACAGTCTTGCGACTTGACGTTACACAACATATACAGTACGATACAATTCACAAAGGAAACGTTGTCTTGAGTTTGAATAAGGATAATAATTATCTCTAGATTATTTGTATTATGAATTAAAAAAAGTATATTTAAATAATTAGATATTAATTTAAATAAATATTTCGGCATCATTTTCTCAATAAATTAAAGTATGTCGAGGGGTATATAGTTTTCGTAACTCCGTCCGTCCACGTTAAAGAGTTTGGGTACCAATTATCTCTGTGACGGAAAGTCGGATGGACCTCAAACTTCATATACTTCCTTATCATCAACCATATTTTCATTCCATACCAAACTCATGCGGCCTTCATTTCCAAGGTCAAGGTCAAATTACTTAGACATTTGCATCCGTACGATTTGCCTTAAAGTGTTATGCAACCGTAAGTCAGATTGACTTCAAACTTCATATACTTCCTTATCATCATCCATATTTTCATTCCAATCATTTCAGTCCTTTGATTTTATCAAAGGGACGTTCTAGTCGTAGGCGTGTAAATAATATAAAGCAAATACCAGGAGCGGATCCAGGATTTCAGGTTGGTTGGGGGGTGGGGGGGGGGGGTGGGGGCGGGGCCGGACTTAATTGAAACAGTTTACTATATTTTCGAACTAGCTAGTAGCTAGCCTAGCAGTGACTGTGGCTGCCAATCGACGTTGACGTAAGTGCGTCAACGTAATGTAACGATCGGCTCTAGCCGTCGTTACACGAGGCCTACCAGGTCGCTGCCGGTCGTGAACAGCCCCAGTCTGCTGGTACCGGGCTGCAAGACGATCAATCGTCTTCCGACAGCAACCAAACCGAGGCGCGACCGCCCTGGCGGCCATCCCACCCGCAAGCATCCCAATTGCCTGATTTCGCTCGTTTTCGGAAAGCCGTGGCATATCGAAAACAGTTTGAAAAATTAAAAAAGTTTTTTAATTTTCCGAATAGCCCCTATCGCATGAATGGTACGACATGAACTGAATCACCTTATCGATGACAAGTATAGCGTGCACGTGCAAAAAGTGGAAATCAACGTTCCGGTCACTGGCCGCTATGTAAACCGTGTGTATCGGCTAAACTCTACACGATCGTATTCTGAACATCGCCACGGTTTAAAATACATGTACTTTGAACATGTGGTACATACATAGACAGAGCTACACCGGCTATAAAACAGGGACGTTTCTAGTTTTGTTGAGTATATCTTTATTTTATTTATATTTACATATATACAAGTATAACTGGCATACAATGCCAGTTGAATGTATCTCACTGTAACAGTGAGATGGTTCAAATGGTTGTCACAATATGTGGAGAAATAAGAACTGTAACAGTGAGATGGTTCAATTGGTGATTACAATATGTGAAGACATACGAACTGTAAGTGAGACTGTTTAAGTCGATAAGGGGGACGATTAGGGGGAGATAATCCATGACCCGTGGGCCCGGGGGTAGAAACCAAAATCAAAATATTTTTGCTCATCTATATGTTATAAGGAAGCTACAGACCTAGTTTTAGGTATGTAGCTAATACGGTTTAAAAGTTTTATGAGTTACACATCAAAATCAGGGTAGATAATCCATGACCGGGTGTCGAATGAAAAATCGAAATTCAATTTGCGCATCTACACACCATAAGAAAGGCACACACAGAGTATCAAGTCCATAGCTATTACAGTTAAAAGGTTATGCTTCTCACTAGACAAAATTGAGAAATGGGGGAGATAATCCATGACCCTGATGACCGGAGGTCTAATAAAACATTTACACACCATGTTTCAAGTCCCTACCTATTACGGTTAACATGTTTTACTTCTTACAAGAAATGCTACGGACGGACGGACATACGGCCACTTTATGTCCAAAAGGGGAGATAATTCATGTCCCCAGGGTCGGATTTAAAATTGAAATTGATTTTCAGTATCTAATTTCAGTTACAAAGAAAATAATATATGTACCAAGTATGAAGCTCCATCTATTACGGTTTAGAAATTATACAACTTATATAGGCAAATTTGCAAAGGGACATCTGTGATGCTGTGCATACACCTGTCACGAAAACAATATAGCAATTTTTCTACAAAAAGTGGGTATAATAAATGAATATTCCTGTAAAGGCACATGACCAATATGATTAATAAAGTGAAATGGTATTTAAATTTGTAAATTTGCACTATAATTCATATTTCTGAACTGTTACTTATATTAATGTGTCTAGTCTGGAAACTGTAGGTGGTATTTTAATATCAAGTAATCAATTAATGATGCTTCAAAACGTTTGCCTCCTGCTATAGTAATAGACTCTCAGTCTTATGGACTTAGCCCCCTTTTTCCAATCGTAGAAAGAAATCAGACGCTGGAAATAATCTGGAAATAATTATTGTGGGCAGATTACAAAAGAAAATAGTGTTTAATACATGTTATACCAACAAACTTCTAGTCTGGTGAACAAAGTTTTTCTACAATTATTTTAATTATTTCCCAATGTCACAATGAAAATGTATTGCTATGGATGTATGTATTTTCGAAACTAAAAACGTTCGTTATCTTTCACAAATTCTGCTTCCTGGTACCACAACAAATCATTATAATTATTGTTGATAAAAAAAACACACATACTGAATATATCACAGAATCAGACATCTCCTTCAATAATTAGGATACAATTAAAGAAAGAAAAGACATAAGCTAAATTTGGACAAATAAATAAACTGTTAGTTTACTAACGGTAATACCTGCTCACTAACATTATGTGTTTAACTTACCGATCCGTTGATTTAATGTAGCTTCTGTTAGAATTTATTTATAAAATAAAAAGCAGATAACAATGATACCTCAACGTCAACAATTTGATGAAAACACCTCCACAGTCGAGAGACAACTGACAGTGATCACTAACTTAACCCAAAATAATTTTAAATCTGACCAATGACAGCCTATGACACATTCATGAGCCACATATACCACGTATACTGGTCTAAACCGGTTTGAAGATTGTCAAGCAGCAGCACCTGATAGAGTTTAAAATATCCATGTTTATATTATAGTGTCTGTCTCATGTTGAATGTTTTGTATAAAAGATAGGAACAATTATAAAACTTTTCAACAACTTTTCAAATGAACATTATTTAACCACACATTTATAAATAACTTGGGTTTGTTAATTATTCATAAATCTCGCTAATATTATTAATCATTGTAAAGTCAGTGAAAATTGTGTCCTCTGTCGTACCATATTTGTGGCTGTTGCTGGAGAATTGGGGCTTATGGTTTTTACTACCAGGGTAGATCTTAATCAGCATGTGCATATGCACCGTCTGGACAGGATCTACCCTGTTTAGTTTAAACAATATCTGCCCTGTTTGTTATTATTATATCAACAAAATGCGAATCATGACTGTCACTTAGCTAGATAGATTAGAAATGACCACAGGTGACGGGGAAAAAATCTCATGACAGTATATATATAGTATGTTCTAAGGGCCATTTTATCAGCCGACTACCTCTACCAAGTACCTGTACATATTGCATCCCATCCTACTTAATAACATTTGAAAAGAAGTGTAATTTTTCCTACGTGTATAGGTGTAGGTGTAATTTTAAATTGATTAATTACCTGTCTTGTCTTTAAAGCAACAGAGACAGTTTAAATGAAGAATGATGCTTCCACGTACCTATAATACCTCGTATGTCTTTCAAACAATGTTTGTGATCAAGCTCTCAGTAACATATTTTACTTTTGACTTGAAATAAGAAAACAAATGTTTGGAAAGTTTGTATACCTTATTTCTAAGTGGAAGTATATTTTTAATGGAAGAGACTGTTCAAATGAGTGGTAAAACTGTGATGTCGACATATGTTTTTCGCATTTGCTTTTGAAGAGGTAACAAATGTTTTAAAATTATGTTACGTATACCCTAACCTTATGTTGTGGCCATCAGAGTGGTTGCTCCTTGTATATACTATAAATATTAATAAAAGAAGTTCCTACTTTATTTACCGCAATGACAAGCCGTCTATGGATCCAAACTTCAACAAACATAAAAAACAACATAAACATTTATACATACCTTACATTGTACTTGTTATATAGTTTTCTTCAAAATGTATATGCCTACATACATGTATTCTGAAATTGTATGAAATATTATTCCGTTACATGTATCCAGAATCTGATTGTAACTTCTGATAGACGACAAGAATATACCACCAGTCAGTTGACAATGATTGCATTAACAGAAAACCGACTTTGTTGTATACTCAACAAAACTAGAAACGTCCCTGTTTTATAGCCGGTGTAGCTCTGTCTATGTATGTACCACATGTTCAAAGTACATGTATTTTAAACCGTGGCGATGTTCAGAATACGATCGTGTAGAGTTTAGCCGATACACACGGTTTACATAGCGGCCAGTGACCGGAACGTTGATTTCCACTTTTTTCACGTGCACGCTATACTTGTCATCGATAAGGTGATTCAGTTCATGTCGTACCATTCATGCCATAGGGGCTATTCGGAAAATTAAAAAACTTTTTTAATTTTTACACTGTTTTCGATATGCCACGGCTTTCCGAAAACGAACGAAATCAGGCAATTGGGATGCTTGCGGGTGGGATGGCCGCCAGGGCGGTCGCGCCTCGGTTTGGTTGCTGTCGGAAGACGATTGATCGTCTTGCAGCCCGGTACCAGCAGACTGGGGCTGTTCACGACCGGCAGCGACCTGGTAGGCCTCGTGTAACGACGGCTAGAGCCGATCGTTACATTACGTTGACGCACTTACGTCAACGTCGATTGGCAGCCACAGTCACTGCTAGGCGATACGGTGTCTCAGGGCAGACCATTCGCAACCGGTTACGTCGTAACGCCCAACCAATCCGGGCACGCCGCCCGTACACTGGTCAGATAATGACCCAACGTGAACGTGCTGCCAGACTGTTATGGGCGCGACGTCATCTGAATCTGGAGAAGGGCTGACTGGAACCGAGTTTTGTTGTTCACCGATGAATCTCGGTTCACAGTTAGTCATGCTGACGGAAGATTACGGGTATACAGGCGTAAAAATGAAAGATTCACCGACTGTTGCATTGTTGAGAAGAACAGGTTTGGGGGAGAGCGTAATGGTCTGGGGTTGGGATCATGGGAAACCGGAAAGACAGATTTGGTTGTTGTACAGGGCAACATCAATGCACAACGTTATGTTGCAGATGTGCTAAATGCACATGCCTTACCATTTATCCGTCAGCATGTCCTGGTGTGACATTGATGCACGACAATGCCCGCCCTCCCTCACGTAGCCAGGGTCACCACTCAATATTTACAGCAAAACAACGTCGACGTCATGCCATGGCCCGCGGTCTCCCCAGATCTCAATCCCATTGAGCACATATGGGATGAGCTGGGCCGCAAAGCACGAGCTAACCATCAGATTGACAATGTTTGCGATCTTACACGGGCGTTACAACGGGAATGGAGGAATTTGCCCAACGCACTGGTATTGCGTTACGTCACGTCGATGCGGCGTAGGATCATTGCATGCATTCATGGAAATGGTGGCCACACTCGGTACTAACGAGATTTACTGAATTTGCCACATTACTTATTGAAATTCCATCTCTAAACATTAAGTAACACATTTCTGAGTTTTTGTGATTTTTGATTTTGACCCCTACCGCCCTTGGCCGGTTATCTCTCGAATATTTAACAAGATATCCAAATGCAATTTATTGGCTTTGATACAGAAATGAATGAACTTGTTTTTCCATTTTGATTTTTAAAAGTAACCCTTTTGGTTTTTGATGAATCTTTCCTTAAACATGGAGGGACGTTTCTAGTTTTGCTCAGTATATAACAACAACATGTTTGTTCTTTTGATCTGCATACACCCATGATAGCATAATACAGATACAATGTTTTGTTAAGATGCATCTTGAGCTACCAAACTGATGAATGACCAGTGTAGACCTATGTGTGTGCAGACTGATCACACCTCTATTCTAATCTAAGTTTACAGCTCTGACAAATTTAACAATCCCTTTTTTCTTATGATCCAAGGCAATTGGGGCCCAGTCATAAATCACAGGAAAACATAGGTATGTTAAATCCAATGGGGAAAATAGACAACTTACAGAAATGGACATTCATCTCCAAGTATCTTGTCTCATAAACCACCAAAGTTTTTGGTAAATTGTTAATAGAGCAGGTGCTACACATCTATTCTATCCAATTGCCAAACTGAATTTCAGATGTAGTCTTATATTGAGTCAAGAACACTCACAAATGTAACAACAATACCTGTTTTCTCATAAACAGTACAGGGAGTCTGTGGGGCCATAAATAACAGTCAGAAACAAATACCCATATACACGTCTCAGTTAGAACAATGGGAAAACAGACAACTTACACAAATGGATATTCAGCTCTAGATTAATTGTCTTACCAAGGTTTTTTTATCAGGATATACACGGATAAAATGGGGAAAATAGGTAACTTACAGAACTTTATGTTTTTGGTTCATATGGCAGTGACCGCATTAATGGAGCTTAAAGGTTTTGCAGCCAGTGTAGAGGAGCTTAAAGGTACATGCCCACTCAGTAGGCACAAACTGTTCTTTATAGGAATTAAATAAATGTACAATTGTGTCACTATTCCACCAGTTCTAAAAATTACGAGTGCCCGATATACGGATATAATCATTTAGTAATGTTTATTTTACTGATAGTGACGCGCGGTGGTATCGGGCTATTTTCATTATTTATACTAATTAAATGCGTCTCCTGAAAAAATAATATTTTCAACAACTTATAAAGTAAGATCATTGCACATCAAAACATAAATACAGAGAATAAATAGTAATGTCCGTTAACATTTTAAGGGAACACGGTTATCGCCCCTGATATCAGTGTGGAAATTTATGTCTGATATAAAATGTATAATAATGCCAATCAATACGTGGGGTAATGGTGAATTAATGTTTTTATTTTGCCAGAAAATGTCTCATATGATGTTTCTGATATAATTAACATTTTGTGTCTACTGAGTGGGCATGTACCTTTAAAGGTTGTGCAACCAGTGTAGATCCAGATCAGCATTTGTATCCGCACAGTCTGATCAGGAACTGCACTGTTCGCCATTTCATCAATGAAACACCCGTCATGCCCCTCACAAATGTAACAATACCTGTTACCTCATACATACCTATATGTACATACCACAGGGTGACTGTGGGGCCATAAATCACACATAATTAAATATATGTAAACTCATTATAGTCTATAATATAGACGTTGTCAGTAAACACATATAAACACATTTTATCCCGTCAACTATGTCGCTACTAGACGTGAAAAGCAGGTACGTGTATTTTTTCTCGTTCACGTCTAGTAGATACGTCATTATGTATGACGTTACGTCATTATGTGAATGACGTAACACGATAATCTTGTCGCTTCAGAAGACAAACTTATGAGGCCACAAATGCATTTTTAGAGACATTTGAACAACTTTGATGTGGTTAACGGGATAAATAGAATATTATTATAGTGTCATGAACGTGAATAAATATCTGTCGAGGCTGAGAAATCAGGATGGGCGAGGCTTGCCGAGCACATCCTGATTTCGAGCCGAGTCAGATATTTATTCACGTTCATGACACTATACTAATATTCTCTATATAGTCTATCATGTAGACTTTGTCACTATCATACATAACTTGTCACTTTCAAAAGACAAGGCTCATATCCCGGTCAGTAGCCAGTCAGGGTATGCACTGTATTATGATGAATGAAAACAAAATACCCGATTCTTATCCCGCATCCATCTTTGTTACACTTGTTGCACTGTAACACTGTAACACAGAAACTAACTTCTGGTTTTCACACTGTGACTTTTCGTTACAGTTTTTGTTACTGTAACATGGGGAGAAATGCCTTCGTTACACTTGTTGCACTGTTACCGGAAAACATGTCCTATTATGTTGGCCTTTCGTTACAGTCGTTACACCGTTACAGTGTAACGATGAAGATGTGCAGGATATTATAAAATGCAACTCTGTTACATCTTGTTACGCTTTGTTACAGTATTTCCCCATACGTTACACACTTTAGCATTGTTACGGTCCCCTGGAAAACGTGTGCAATTTTTTGGAAAATATTCAATAAAAATATCAATAGTACTATACTATATGTATAGTTACTGGGGGAAAACATCATTCGTTACAATGTTACACCGTTACACTGTAACAAAATGGGCACCTCCTGCCAGTTGGTATATTTTTGTGCAGTATCTATTTTTACCGAACTCTTTATACTGAAATAAAACTAGTCGACGATAGGGTAAAGCGACACATCGGCCCCCGACACCTCGGCCCTAAGACACCTCGACCCTAAAAGACTTCGACACTTCGGCGCTAATTTAAAAAACTGCTATAAACACTGATTTTTATGTTAATAAAGAAATGAAAGTGTCTTTAGATGTAGTACATACCCTTAACAATTGTTATGTGCGGTAGTAATACATAATTTATATTGTATAAATATATATTTCAGATGCCAACGAGGAGGACAAATAGAAGATATATATAAGACTATAACAGAAAGAAGAATGAAAGATAGATGGCTAAATACATACATATATACAATAAAAATAACAATGATGTGGTATTTAAGTGGTTTTTATGTGTCCATAACAATGAGTCTCTTTTATCACTCCCATAAGTATGTACCTGAACCCCGAACTTTCCCTCCACACACACATACATGTACACGCTTAGCATTATAATGTTACTTCCTTGAATAAATGGCGAATGTGGTAGACACAGAGAAGAATGTACAGATTAATTCACATATAAGGCCCATTTCTCGTCCATTCTATTATAGTTTGCATTATCTTTGTAGTATCTTAAGCCATATCGAAACTTTAACATTCCGTTAGTTTGTGTCGGTTTTGCCCATTTACGATATTATGTTAATACATATGAAAATATGCTATTGTTATCTTGTGAAAAACTCATTCTCCATGACAATGTGTATGATGACATCAATGTATCAAAGAGAAACATGTTAGCATAGGTAATATTCGTTAGCCACATCCACTTCTCTTCGTTTATTACTACATATAAACAATATACATATATATACATTAATATATGTTTTTATCTTATTTAGTATCATTTTTTTATTAACCATAAAACGATATAAAACTAAATATAAAACACAAATATTGGGGCCGAGGTGTCTTAGGGCCGAGATGTCTGTGGCCGAGGCGTCGTAGGGCCGATTTGTCTTAGGGCCGAGACGTCACTAAAGCGACGATAGTTTCGAAGCACCTCAGCATGTTTCTTTCCGGTAGTACGGATTACTCGGCTTTATTCATTAAATTTGCCTTCGCCAACAATGAACCAATGATGATTATTGCGAACTGAATAGTCTTCATAAATCGGTGTATTAAAAATATTTTCACTATGTAAGTTCAACAGAATTACACAGAAATAGATAATTTAATATTTTATTAAACATTTACTATTCATAAATTTAGATTATTTTTTTATTTTATGAGGTTCCAAGTCATTCCGACGCTGTTCGTCCCGAAATCGGCCTGTAAATTATGACATGTGCATGGTGGCACGAACTATCAGAACATATCTCAATGTCCAACTATAGCTAAATAAATGTTTCACTGAGGATTATGTTCACTCAGTTAACTTAATAAATAATTTAAAGCATTTTAATCAGATTATTGTCTGGAATCCTGTTGTGAAGCAGTTTAAGACACAGGTAACATCGCAACACTAAATATTACCCCACCCACTTGAACCCACATTAAAGATTTACAATGTGAATGCATGCGTATTGACTTGAAAGTTGAATACAATGAACTTATTTTAGTGGCCATTTGGTTTAAGCAGGTCATGAATGACATGATTTCAAGTCAAGTTGAATGTAGCTTAGATAATCTTGTCTATACGGATGTAATGTTCGCCCGTTTACAAGCAAACATTAGGGGTACAAGTGCATTATCAATACAGCCTGTTACCTGTCTTGGTCTGTGTTACCGTAGGATAAAGTCTTATAAAGTAAAGTAATTATGTGCATTCTCTCCGAGAGCGGTGTTGTCTCGTCGATGCCGGTATAACAGAAAATTCTTCAGCCCAGTAAAGGTTTCAGTCCGCGCATGCGCAGACGGAACAATAACAATCGGGGCCAAGGCTGTGTAAAGTTTAAGTCATCGATTATATTTCAAGATTTAATGAGATTAACGTACGTCTAAGCATAAAAATGGTCCCAAATGTAAAATTTAGATATTTTCCCGTCCGGGGATGTTATGAATGTGTATTTTCGAGCTCCGTGTCGCACTTTAGTGGCCATACTATTCTGCTGATAAATCGAGATGCTATCGGACACCTGTTTGGCGACTAAAGGAGACTAATGTGATCAAGACTCATTCATTATGTCTCAGTTGTCTAACTTTAAGTTGCCATCGATCATGATTTCATATGGCACATATAATAGTCTAACTGTCTAAGTAACCGGTCACCTCCATAGTATTGCAATATTTATTTCGCCGAGTAATTATATGCCAACATCTTTTTGAAATAGTTAAACACAATGTATAATGCATTGAATAAATGTTTTTATTAGCACAAATGACTTCTGGGCATAGTTTTAGTTATTGCAATTTAATTTACGGAGTTGCTATATATATATATATATAAATAATAATAATTCATCTACAATAACAATAATAAACGATCTTGTATTAAGAACATTGATGAAAATGAACCATAATATGCATGCAATATATATATTTTTAAATTTGTGTATGGTTTGTATATATCTTGTCAAATAGCTTGAATGTTTTTTCACACCTCTATGTAGACAAAGCCCAATATTATTATGTATTGACCAGAACACAGTGTATTTTAGTGGGGTAGCTCGTTATATATAGTCGATTATGTACAATATGGGAAACTGTGTAGATCCTGATTAGATTGTGAATGCATATTTCCCCTCCCCTACATGTATAGCCTCAACAAGTGGTTATGCATAAAATGGGTAACCGGGTAGACCCTGATCAGACTGTGATTGCAAATTTCCCCTAGAATGTATAGCCTCAACAAGTGATTGTTATAAGGTGGCTACACGTCCTGGCGGGCGACACGCGGCTTGCTTCTTGTATATGGTATACATTGATTATGTACAAGATGGAAAACAGTGTAGACCCTGATCAGACTGTGATTGCAAATTTCCCTAGAGGTATAGCCTCAACAAGTGATTATGTACAAGATGGCTACACGTCCTGGCGGGCGAAAACGGCCAGTATACGGTCGACACATTCACACTACTGTCTCCTTGTATGTCAACATTAGAGAGGTTCTACAGTTTTGTATTTGTATTTCAATTAAAAATAATCATTCCCATTCCCATTTAGCATGTTTAGCCATTATAAAGTGGATTATCTTCCTTGGCTTCCTAGTATTAAGTTTATCGCGGTACTCTCCCTTTATTTCATATACAAATATTTCCATTTTGTATCAAAACATTAAAATGGGCCCTGGTATGAGCAACTTAATGACATACATTATGTAAGTACAGTCCAAACATCGTTAGCATGATGTGTATAGCTTATTTGTATTGACACATATAGTAATTATATGAAGATTTGGGTAGATTTGGGTAGATTTGGGTAAATCGTTACTATTTGCCGTATAAAACCCATTTATATAATGAGATCTTTTGGGTTCTGGTCAAAACGTACCCGGGTCAAAACAAAAGGGTGAAAACGTACCACACTGGGATGTGAAATAGTGAAATTTATCGTTGTGTATGATTTACTCATGATGTGATTTTGCTATACGAAAGAATTTAACTTAACGGCCCTAGGTATATAAATACATTAAATATGCATAAGATATACCTAAAAAATCATCTATAAGTGGGGAAAAAAATGGCCACCAAATATTTCATTAAAATATGTAAGATAATGTGGCCATTTTTGTTCACTTATTAATTATTTTAGGTATATTTAATGTATATTTAATGTGTTTATATGCCTAGGTCCGTTCGTTGTGGGAATCGGGTTGTAAACCTTCCATACCCAGACTTGTCGCCGAAGCCTAGATCACATTTTTGTTTTGAGTGGTAGGAGGGAGCAGCGAAGGGTAATTTAACGATCGGCATTCATACTTACCGGAAGTTTATTTATTCGGTGAATTCCCATATTATGTGATATATAATCATCAATCAGCATCTGACCTGAGAGTAAGCATGCATATTTCCCATCGGACCCGACAGTGCCCATGATCAGGTAAGTTCACGGGGCTTGCAAAACTACCGATTAAAATTCTCATGGCCGGTTGCTTTTTGTGCATATATTGCCTGTTTTGTTTGAGTTTACGGACAGGCTGAAAACTTCTCATGGCCGGGTGCTTTTGTCCCCACCGTGAAATTGAAATCATTCATATATTTTCACGTTTTTTTTGCCTTATATTGGAACATATTGCATACTATCATTATTAATAGCACATTGGGTATATACCAATACATGGGTGTGAAAAAATACCGAGATGTGTTCTCTATATACAAGTTTACGGACAGGCTGAAACTTCTCATGGGCGGGTGCTTTTGTCCCCGCCGTGAAAATTGAAATCAGTCCCATATATTTCACGTTTTTTTTTGCCTTATATTGGAACGTATTGCATAATATCATTATTAATAGGCACATTGGGTATATATCAACAAATGGTTGTGAAAAACTACCGATGTGTTCTCTATATATCAAGTTTACGGACAGGCTGAAACTTCTCATGGCCGTGTGCTTTTGTCCCACCTTGAAAATTGAAATCAGTCCCATATATTTTACGTTTTTTTTTGCCTTATATTGGTACATATTGCAAAATATCATTATTAATAGGCACATTGGGTATATACCAACACAGGGGTGTGAAAAATTACCGATGTGTTCTCTATATATCATGTTTACGGACAGGCTGAAACTTGTCATGGCCGGGTGCTTTTGTCCCCGCCGTGAAAATTGAAATCAGTCCCATATATTTCACTTTGTTTTGCCTTATATTG
Source organism: Conchocele bisecta (assembly GCA_029237695.1). NCBI lineage: Eukaryota > Metazoa > Mollusca > Bivalvia > Lucinida > Thyasiridae > Conchocele > Conchocele bisecta. The sequence goes on from CM055272.1 coordinate 85,339,839, forward strand.
GAACGTATTGCATAATATCATTATTAATAGGCACATTGGGTATATACCAACACAGGGGTGTGAAAAACTACCGATGTGTTCTCTATATATCAAGTTTACGGACAGGCTGAAACTTCTCATGGCCGGGTGCTTTTGTCCCCGCCGTGAACATTGAAATCAGTCCCATATATTTCACGTTTTCTTTGCCTTATATTGGAACGTATTGCATAATATCATTATTAATAGGCACATTGGGTATATACCACACAGGGGTGTGAAAAAATACCGATGTGTTCTCTATATATCAAGTTTACGGACAGGCTGAAACTTCTCATGGCCGGGTGCTTTTGTCTCCGCCGTGAAAATTGAAATAATTCCCATATTTCACGTTTGTTTTGCCTTATATTGGAACGTATTGCATAATATCATTATTAATAGGCACATTGGGTATATACCAACACAGGGGTGTGAACAAATACCGATGTGTTCTCTATATATCAAGTTTACGGACAGGCTGAAACTTCTCATGGCCGGGTGCTTTTGTCCCCGCCGTGAAAATTGAAATCAGTCCCATATATTTCACGTTTTTTTGCCTTATATTGGTACATATTGCATACTATCATTATTAATAGGCACATTGGGTATATACCAACACAGGGGTGTGAACAATTACCGATGTGTTCTCTATATATCAAGTTTACGGACAGGCTGAAACTTCTCATGGCCGGTTGCTTTTGTCCCCGCCGCCGTGAAAATTTAAATCAGTCCCATATATTTCACGTTTTTTTTGCCTTATATTGGTACATATTGCAAACTATCATTATTAATAGGCACATTGGGTATATACCAACAAAGGGGTTTGCAAAGCCACCGATTACAGATTATTTTACAGACAGGCTTCAACTTCTCACGGTCGGTTAAATATACGCCATTTGGTAGAACTACGGTACGCGGTGTGCATATTGCTTAATATCATCGTTACCATTCATATTGTGTATATACCAACAAATTGGTTTCCACGGGCTTAAAGTTCTTTCCCCCCCCCCCCCCCCCCCCCCCCCCATCGCGTGAGCCCTTTAAGCCCCTATGACTAGGCTGAAGGTTTTCACGGACTTACGGGGCTCACACCCCCAGCGTGAGCCCCTTAAGCCGCTTGGCTAGGCTGAAGGTTTTCACGGACTTAAGGGGCTCACGTTACACCGGAATCCAGAGTGCCCGTATCTTCATTTGGGCATCCTCGATCGCCTTCGTTGCTATTGACGATTACCCATAAGTCTCGGAGGTTTCAGTCCAGTAATTCCATAGGTATTAGTCCAGTAACAACCAGCGAACACTACACTTCACCCGGTTTTCTTTTTAGCGGCGACTGCCCGGGGTCGGGTGATTTTGATTATTACTCCTGGAATCGAACTGGCGATTGGAGTTTGCTCCGAATTGGTTTACCTTACCGAGACTATGGTTAAATGGATAACATCGAAAGTCCGTTAAGATTATCACAGTCATCTTTATCACAGTATAATCCAGTTAAGAATACACTAAAACACTTTGTGTACCGTTTTACGGCTTATATCGACACTATGGTAAAATCCAATTTAAAATGCCGTAATCTGTCATTACCGAAAGTTTAAAAAGCACAAATATGTCCAGTCCTAGCACTAGGTTGCTTACAACCCTTTACTGTTCCAACTATGACATGACAGACTATTTCGTCCTTATGTTGTTTTCAACAATTTCTACCACCTATGGGTCTCCACCATACAGTCGTTTGGGCGTTGGCCGTGGTGATTTTGAGAATCTGATCCCCGGCGGTTTGCCGAACCTGGGCCACCTCCAATGCTGTTAAGCCAATAAGGGCGGGTGTGCTGCAGTTAGCTACACTATGGGGCAGGTACCTCCGGAACTGGAAATACGGAGCATCGGTCTCCAGCAGCAACTGAGTGTCACTTATATAGTTGACGGCCTCCTTCTGCCCACTGGAGAACGTGTCGACAAGTCGGGTGTAGCCGAAATATGTATTGGGATACTCCTCCATTCTGTCCTTAGCCGCCTGCTTGTCACCATTGAAACAATGGAGGTGGATCCTTTATTGACGAGAAACCGAGCATCGCCTGAGGTGATGACGTAGGATCCTATATAACCCGAACTCGCGGTCCTGGCTGTTGCGACGACAATGCAGAATTAGAACATGTCGCTTCTCTACGTACCGACAGATTTCGCGAATAACGTCGATCTGGTCATCCCATTCAGATTCAGGCGCTGTTCGATCCAGGCCTATTTCTCCAAACCCAACGACCTCCGGCAATCGCACCAACTTCCTCAGGTCATGAATGTCCCTGCTGGATGCTTTGCTTGCATTTTTAGGATGCAGCCCAACAGCGACGGTCATTCCCTGCGCGCGTAAATTCCCGATTTGATCCGGAGATGGATAAGACCATGGGTCGCAGAAAACCGCTACAGAACCCACTAATGTCACCTCTCGTTGTTCCTTTGGTGGAGATATCTGCTGCAACACCGCAGCAAGCCTGGCATTCACCGGAAGCTTGAGAACTCCTATCGTTCTGTCCAAATGAAAGTGGCTGTCGAAGGCTTCCGGTGCTCGCGAGTCTGTAATAGAGGGGCGACGTATAGTGGGCACTTGTTCCGTGATGATCTCAACCCGGTTTACCGTGGCCTGAGGTGCTGCTCCCTTCATCGTAACCACAAATTCAGGATCAGTGGCTGTCCTAGGGGCTACTGGACTATTAAAGTTATCACGAAAGCGCGTCCGGTTGATCCCCGTGACGTCCGCCAGTATCTCCAACATCACCCTCCAGTGGAATAAACATGAAGGAGAGTTAAGCGGACTGAAGCTGTAGGTTCCTGGAATTGGTATGTCTAAAGCTTCGCAGAGGCTATCCATGGTGGCTGATTGAGCAGGGTTAACATCCAGCCGACCAATACCGTGCAGCAAATCGAGACCCTCCACTTTTGCCAATAGATCCCCAATCGGCGCCCTACTTCCCAACATCCACCTAGTTACCATCTTTAAAGCCCAGGCTCGCAATGGGGCTTCATCCCTGGATGACATAGTTTCCCTAAACGTGGTGGGTAAATGCACGTCGAATGCATGCTTACGGAGATCCACTGTCGTTTTCTCTCAGGCTCCAATAGGGCAGATCCCCATGTGGGCCGCATCTCCTACTACTTGGCTGACCTCCGCCCTTACAATGACGTCACTCTGAGATGTAGACAATGCCTGTCTCCTGGCCTTGGGTTTAGGAGAGGATGTAACTACTGGTTGCCAACTGATGTCCGATGACTGGTCCGGAGATCTCAAGCGTTTCTGGCGATGGTTTCGACGGCTCTATGGTCATTCCACGACGTCTGGGCTCAGACGGGCGATGTTTGCGACGTGACGGTGCGCTAAATAGATCAGCCCGGTCTGCGAGTGTTGATCGTATGTCTCGATAGCGTGTAGTGCATGGACGTACCTGCCGCAATCTCGTTACTTTCCGCGTACAGGGAGATCTCGGGAATAGTCAGAAGTTCAGTTCGGTTGCACCCATAACTGTAGTCGGTGTGGTGGTTACGTTCGGGGCGTTTACACCCGCAGGGTTGGTCGATACAACTGGTGCCGATATCCCCACCGTCTGTGCGTTTGCGCTATCAGAGGTAGATGGGGCTGGTGGTGTGGCCTCAATCTGGGCGATTGCGCCATATCTACTGTCGTCGAGTCGGGGGACTAAGGTTAGGTCCAAGGACATGTCCATACTTCCCTCTATGTCGCCTTGGTCTAGTGTCTCCTCTGTCACTGCATTCTCGAATCAACGACCTAGGGTGGGTCCGTCTGTAAACGGATGTCCTTGCTCGCGATCAGAGAGGGCATTGCAGATGGTTTACGCTGCTTCCATCCGCAGTCGAATACATTCTCGCGGATCCAGTCCCGATTGGCGAACTGGAGGCTGTCCGCATCTTGTGCGACGGTTTGCCGCCAGTGTCGATACCCGCCCCTCTTCGCGAGTTCCACCTGATGTTGCAAGGCCTCCATTTTTCGCGCGAATGGCACCTTGGATTCCGCCATCATCAGGCGGTATATCAAGTCCTTCTCGGCCATCAGCACCTGTTGCCTGCTCGCTTCTTCCACCTGACACATAAATCTCTGTGCCATGACTACAACATAAAAGGACAGAATTAGTACCTACGTCTCCAGAATCCCAACAACACCCGGGAGTAGGGTCCTACGTAACGGGCACCTCTACTTTACAGTACCAGGGCCAGTCAATAGGGCTACAGCAGAGTGGTGTTGCTCCTCTTACAGGAGTTACATTTATATTTTGGGATATTCACAGCCTCTGTCGCGGTTACGTCAACACAAGAACCGTGATACCATTCATCAGTAATCACATTGGATCATAAATCGGCCCCTCCAAGGCTGTTTACAATAACAGTATTCCGCCATATCACCTCACGCCACTTTGCTATCCATGCAGGAATTTGCCTGTCCCTGCATGGTTTCAGTCTGTCATGATTGCTCACAAACCTGGCATTCTTTAGTTTGACTCTGTGCAAAGAACCCGAAATTCTACTAGTGATCACGGCCGGGCCTTTCCAAGGCCGATTCAACTTGCGACATTTGCCCTTCACTGCCGCCGTGTCCAATATGCAAACTATATCCCCCTCTTTGTAAGGTCTTTCTAAGATTTCCAGATCATAATTACGTTTCATTCTGCGGAATGTTGTTTGCAACGTCTCTCTAGCCTGGATATGAGCATGCTGGATGTCCTGTGTGAGTTTACTCACATAGTCATCCACATTCGTGCTTTCCGCGACTTGTTGTGGGAACATGAGATAGGCCGGTGTATTTACCTCCCTTCATAACATCAACTTATTGGCCGTATAGCCTGTACTTCGATTCACAGATGCGCGTATTGCCCCAGCGATTTGTTGAAGATGCAAATCCCATTGGTTTTGCGAATTACGGATATAACACCTAACCGCGTCCATTAGCGTCCGGTTGAATCGTTCAACCTGTCCGTTTGCAGATGGTCTATACGGGGTCGTTCGCGTCTTATGTATTTGCAAGGCTTTGCACAATGCCTCGAACAATTTAGATTCAAAGTTACGGCCCTGATCTGAAAAAAGTTGGAAGGGGTATCCGAAACGTGAGAAAAACTGATTGACAGCTGATTTTGCTGTTACTTCCGCGGTTTGTGATGGTAGTGGGACACATTCAACCCATTTGGTAAATTGATCTACCATCATCAGGATATGTTCATTTCCCCGGGGAGTTTTGGGCAATGGACCCATGAAATCAATGTGCACTCTTTCCATTGGCGCACTCGCTTGGTAGGCTTTTAGCCCATAGTGACCTGCTCTGCTGGCCCTATGTTACGCTTGGAATCATCACACATCTTTTGTAAATGAGTGGGAATAGTGTCACTAGGGATCTGATCGTTTGGTGATCCTTCATCCTTAGTAGTAAATCTTATCTGATATGATCGTGGCTTCGGCCCCCGAATCTACCACGGCCTCTACAACACTATCACCAATCTGCATATTCATACTGAAGGATGATCCCGTTCTCAGTTGACATACAGTGGTGATTACAATTTCGGGTGATACATTTCTGTTAGATTTTACCCGTTTCTCCGTTGCCTTCTCAGTTGGTTGCAGCTGGTCCACTGTACTACTTACAGGTGTTTGTGCGCCCACGTTCTGCAAATTGTCGGTTGCAACAATGTGTTGGTGCACTGACTCACCTGAGGTCGTAATTGAGGCTGCTTCTGGGTGTAGATCCTCCACCACACAACTCAAGTTCGTTTGCAAACTTGGTACAGATTTGTAGTTGGTCAGCTTACCGGTTGAGTATTTTATACTCATGCTAGCTTTCGGAACTGGATTATCCGGGTAGCTGGTTTTAAGTTTAATCAAGTCTGTTTGCGAACTTGGTACGGGATCGGAGTTGACCCTCGCCCTCGTTGTGTATTTTATACTTCGGCTTACCTCTGGACTCTGACTACCTGAATTATCCGGTCTGTATTCACCCGTACTGGAAACTTGGCCTATTCTGTGGCGGGCCGAGGATTGGCCCATGCCCCAGACCCGTGACAGTTTAAATCATTCCTCCGTTTTGGGTAGTTTGGTCTAATGTGCCCCTCCCCCAAAGAATATCAACATTTATCCTTCATTGGGCACTCGTATTTTGTGTGGCCCAATTTCTTACATAGAAAACACCTATCTTTACGTTCAGTCAACTTTTGTAGACAGGCTTGTAAATTCACAAGTTCCTCCTCTAAGGCGGTAATGCGAGACGCTGTACTTGGCGGAGCATTATCATTCGACCATGTTTCCCGATTTTGCTCAGGGTTATGAACCGCATAGGCATGTGGACCCTCATTATTGAGATCACGCACCTGTCTAGTGTCTTTCCGGGTTGACTTACCCCCATACATCGCATAATGCACATGCTGGAACCACAATACATTGTTGATAGCCTGTTGCAGTGAGACGGGTTTGCCCATACACACATGTTGGCCAGCTTCCTTATCCAATAAGCCCTGACAAAACCGGCTTACCACCTGCTGAGTGCAGTGATGCTCGGGTAAATCATGAAAGGCCCTAGCTGCTAATGACTGTATTCGATCGGCCCAGTCAGTCAGTTCCTCTCCCGGATACTGCACTGCCCAATGAAATTTTACCTGGACAGTCTCAATCAGCTCCTGACCAAATCGACTTTCTAATCTATACAGTAATTGGTCGAAAGTCATGTCTCGTGTGTCGATCATCGCTTGGAAGTCTGCTGCTTTGCCACTTAAACACCACTTTAAACAATACAGACTCAGTTCAGGAGGCCATTGACAGGCTTCTGAATACAGACGGAATCGCTGTTTAAAAGTCAGCCAGTTCCCCGTACCATCATAACATAGACCCTTTGGCAGCTGATTTACTACATTTACAAAATCTTGGGTCTGTGACCTTGACCTATGACAACGGCTTGGGTAATTGCTACGATACGGATATGGCGTTCTTGACCTACCTTGTCTATATACAGACCTAGACTTTTGATCACGCCTTGATCGGGGTTCTTCTGAATCCAACCTATCAGTGCCATGCTCCGTGTCCACTTGCCTAGGTGACCTTGACCTATTTCGACCGCTTCGGTGTTTACTCTGATACGGAGATACCGACCTTGACCTACTCCCCTCGGAGCTAGAATAAGAGAGTGACCGGCCTCCATGGTGATGTCTTCTGTGCCGCTCGGACCGATCGTCTGTCCTAGACTTGGATTTGTAACAAGGCGATCGTGTACTATGTTTTGTATGTACCAATCTACTTCTAATCTCCTCTGAACTAGAGTAAGAGGGTGATCAGCCTCTATGGTGATGTCTGGTGTGCCTGTGGGAACGATCGTCTGCCCTTGAAGTTGGTTTGTAACATGGCTATCTAGTAGTCTGCTTACCGGACCTTGATCTTGCATCCACATGTGAATCATTTCTATCCACATATGGATCATATGATCTCCTGTCCAGGTCTGGCACACGTTTACGTGTAATCTCAGTTGCCTGCAGAGTTTGCTCCGGACCCGCAATACTCACATTACTGATTGCTCCCCTCCTGGTCTACTTACCTCCGCGGGAGTTTGCTCCCGATATGTGTCAGCCATCCTACCACCCTCCTGTTTGAGCTTGGGTTTAGCTCCACCCAGTTCGGTATCCTGCAAACTTGGTAACCCATCTTTGTACCGTGGGTCAGCCTTCAGAAAATGTGTCACCATTTGTAGAGTTTGCTCTACTTCGGTGCGAGTCTGGTCATATGACCCCATACTTGAGGCCCTATCATCTTCCTCCCACTCACACAAACGTTTTTCCAGAAATGAATTGTCATCAAATTCTACCCTACTTGGTCTGGGTGCTTTTGCTGATGGAACCGACAGTGTGTCTTGAGTTTTATCAGACAAGACTGGAGTGCCTATGGGGGGTGTTGGTAAGAGTTCCGTTTGTTGTGACGTATACGTGACTGGCAGATTTGAATTGGGAGTGAAGTCAAGTGCGGCCAACTCTGTGGAGGTTAATTTTACGCGTAACATCAGCTGTAAAAGGTCAGAGTCAAGGTTACCATGAAATTCCCGAATTCTCATGAAATTCCCAATTGATTGTGACATTTTTGCACCGATACCCGGGACTAACATGAGTTCTTTTTCAGATGCAAAGTTGACCCGAATACGCTCCCTATGTGTCGCCATTATGAATTAACTTTATTTGTGTTTACCAGTCTATCACCCAATATCCTAATACGCGGGGAGGGAAACAGAAACAACAACACCGATTACAAGTTTTTATTCTAATTACTGAAAAAGCATCGCATCACGGAAAATTTGTTCAAGGTCTGTAAACGTAATGAATTCACACATAATAATTTTATTTCAAGGCTATTGAAATTAATTTTCCCATTGACACGACATGCCATTCATTTGAACCATCTTTCTAACCATTTTTTGAAAACACATTAAATTTTCCTGGAAATATGTGTTCATCTGTTTTATTTCATTTTCAATTTGATTTATAATTGTAATAGATTGATGGAGTCTTATTTTTCTAAATTGATTTTGTCATTTGCCCATTTTGACAAAATCAAAGATGGCGGCGCCCAGTGAGAGCACGTTTTTACAAAAAACAAAATGGCGTCGCTCACATTTTTGAAGAGATTTATAACAAATATGGGGGCAATAACAGAAACATTTTACTGTAATTGTGTACTTAGAACAATAACCTAGAATTGAGCCTCCGAACTGACACTGTATGTTTACCAGTATCACCAAATATCCTAATATTTGAGCCTCCGAACTGACACTTTATGTGCCGGCCAAAACATTTGTCGCCGAGTTTGACAAAGTTTGCTTTGCCGAGATATTTCCGAATTTCCTCGTCGCCAATGTAATGTTCGCCCGTTTACAAGCAAACATTAGGGGTACATGTTCATTATCAATACAGCATGTTACCTGTCTTGGTCTGTGTTACCGTAGGATAAAGTCTTATAAAGTAAAGTAATTATGTGTATTCTCTCCAGAGTGCCCGTATCTTCATTTGGGCATCCTCGGTCGCCTTCGTTGCTATTGACGATTACCCATAAGTCTCGGAGGTTTCAGTCCAGTAATTCCATAGGTATTAGTCCAGTAACAACCAGCGAACACTACACGGATAAGACTTTTACTACTTCATCTGTCTTGTATGCTTTCTGTATCCTAGCAGAGACACCTACTGTGTATTTTTTTTGTCACAATAACGGCTTATTCTTTCTCCCGGCTTATTCTTTCTCCCGTAGCACTTGTAAAAAAGTATGTTTTATACGGGTATGACAAAAATAACTCGAAAATGGCCAACTGGTCACCCCAGGACCCATATTGCGACCCCTTACACTTCTCCCGAAGCACTTGTAAAATAATATGTTTTATCCGGGTATGACAAAAACAACACGAAAATGGGCAACTGGTGACCTGAGGACCCCATTGCGACCACTTCAGGGGAATGTGACGGCATGAATCCTTGTCTATGTTGTCTAGTATATATATATCTGAATAACAGGAACTCACGCTTGAGTGGGGCACTTCTCCTGAAGTACTTGTAAACAAAATATGTTTTTTGCGGGTATGGAGATATAACACGAAAATGGGCAACTAGTGACCACAGGAGCCCCATTGCGATCCCTTAAGGGGAATGTGACGATATGAATCCCCATCTATGTTGTTTAGTATATGTCAGAATAATAGGAAGTCTCGATTGAGTGGGGCACTTCTCCGGAAGTACTTGTAAACAAAATATGTTTTTTGCGGGTATGGAAATATAACACGAAAATGGGCAACTGGTGACCACAGGAGCCCCATTGTGATCCCTTAAGGGGAATGTGACGACATGAATCCCCATCTATGTTGTTTAGTATATGTCAGAATAATAGGAAGTCTCGATTGAGTGGGGCACTTCTCCGGAAGCACTTGTAAAATAATATGTTTTATCCGGGTATGAGAAAAATAACTCGAAAATGGGCAACTGGTGACCCCAGGACCTTCATTGCGACCTCTTAAGGTGAATGTGACGACATGAACGACCGTCTAAGTTGTCTAGTATATATGTCTGGATAATTAGTACACACGATTGAGTGGGGCAGTTCTCCCGAAGTACTTGAAAAAAATTGTTTAATTCGTCTATGGAAAAATAACTCGAAAATGGGCAACTGGTGACCTGAGGACCCCTATTGCAACCACTGGACCTTGGCTACATAGAGTACTTTACATTATGGATATTCCATTCTTTTGCAAAAGCAGCAAATTTCTGGTAGCCAATGACCATTGGAAATGTTTGTAGCAACACTCTGTCATAGGTGGCCTGGTACATAGTGTGATATCGGAGTGTCTTTGGCATTTCAGATTCTATCTTCAATTGAACATCTTCCTACCATTTTACCAGAACATAATGCCGAGATGGCATCAACATGTGCACGGCTTGCAACCTTTAGGACTCAAGAGGAGTCAGAATTATGTGTTTAGATCCTTTCAGTTTATCTCTGTAATCCCATTACGCCACTTTCTTCTGTGGACATTGTGTTCTGAAATCGAGTTATCCCTTTAGACTTGTTTTGCTAGCAGAATAAATTGTGCATCTTACTCAGTCAAGTTCTTGCAACCTGTGATCACTGACAGGTAAGTTCGCAAATACTACATGTACCTGTGTAGAATTTCCTTCATCTAAAATGACAATTTCAACAAGTGAAACACAATTTGGACCATCAAGACACTGATCACTTTTATATTAACACAGGAGATGTGATCTCTTAATATATTACCATGTGGTAATCATAAATCATGATAATGACCATGGAACTAATAATGATACTTCCTTTTGAACGTGGCCATAAACATTTTTCTACAATTTCCTACATAACAAGTCTGTATTATGTATAGAGTGTGTTATGGCAATCAATCTGACATTTTACTCACGTCGTCTACACATACTGAACACGTGCACATGGCGTTTAAATGCCGAATAGTCATTTGCTCACACAAATACTGCCTTTTCGACAGTTATTCTACACTTTTCTGCATACAACTTTGTATAGGGTATATATTGTGTGCAAGCAAACTCCTTTGACCGCATTTTGAGTGTGATTGTGCCAACACAGCCTTTCAGTAGCCCATTTCATCAACATTGCAAAGTATACTTTTCTAGCAAAGTATACTTTGAGGGAGTAATCATTTATTTCTCCCGAAATGCATTATTTCATATAGAACTAACGACAGCATATATTTGATGATTAAATGTATGCAGATTTATTATACTCAATTTATTAATTATCACAGCCAAAATGGCTGTGATAATGTAATAAATTCAGTATAATAAAAATTAATAAATTTATCCTAAAATTTAAAATTTATCCCTCAAAGTATACTTTGCTAGAAAAGTATACTTTTCAATGTTGATGAAATGGGCTACAGGAACACCAACAAGATGTAGACTATAATGCAGATGATGATGAAACTGATTGAAAGCACTGTATCCATAATTACGAAAAATCCTGCATACACACAATGGCCATTTTTAAATCTAACATGTCTGTCATAAATAGTGACTTGAAATTGACTTTAATCATATATACATGTAATTTACTTTCAATAATGATTATAGTCAGGGAACAAATCAGTCCAAATGGTTTGCGCATGGTTATATCATAATTATATGTTTTCACGGCAGCCATTTTGGAAATTAGAATACTAGGAACAACTCATGTTTTCTTTGATGATACAAAGAACGTTTTTTTCAAAGAAAGTCAACACAACCTATACACTTTACTAAAGACGAGTACGTAGTGAAGACATAAGAAATATTGTTTACATAGAGGACATTTTGAAAACAAAATGTCCGCCATACCAGTTATCAGAAAAAGTGGAACCAACCCCATTTTTGTCTCGCCCGCGAAGCGGAAAGCGAGACATAGGTTTTGCTTTTCCGGAGTCGGCGTCGGCGGCGTCGGAGGTGTCGGCGGCGTCGGCGGCGTCGGCGGCGTCATCATTCAATGTTAAGTTTTCGTGTTACGGTCATTGTTCAATGTTAAGTTTTCGTGTTACGGTCATTACTTCAACACCTTATCAGCTACAGTCATCAAACTGTATACATACCTTTACTATGATATGTAGATGAACATAGGACTATTAAGAAAAATGCCGGGCTCCAGGGTCAAGGTCAAACTCTATTTCTTTCTATGCTACAAACTGAACATTAATGCATGAACACCCGTTTTCTCGTGCGCTCTGTACACCTTACCTGTAGAGAGAACAATAGCCTTCTCCAGTTGAACACGTGTGCATGTGCAAGCATGTGCAAATGTCCAGATTGACCACTAACTGTCCAGCTAAATTATTACAGGTAATTTATACAGGTAAATTATTATACCTGGGTATTACATTTCCGTAAACTGTGTTGACAATATTGTGGCAATATGAGGACCTGTGCAGATATGATATGTAGATAAATATAGGACTATTATCAAAATTCTGGGCTCCAGTAGCGAGCATTATTTTTGTTAATTTTTAAACTTTTCTTTTTTTTACTTTTTTTACTTTTTCAGCCAGGTTTTTTTGGAGAAAAAAATCCAGGCTATTGGATTGGCGAAAGCCGGGCGGGCGGGCGGGCGGGCGGGCGGGCGGGCGGGCGGCGGGGGCGTCCACAATCAATGTTAAGTTTTCGTGTTTGATTCCATTTCTTTGTTACTGTACCACATAGGACCAACAAACTTTCACAGTTTCATAACCAAGGGGTGCCAACCACATATCACTATCCAGCATGTGACCATTTATTTTACCTTGACCTATTATTTCTACGTAATTGACTTAGCCATTTTCAACGTTAACTTTTTAACGTACGTCTGGTTAAAGTTTTTTGGTTAACGTTTTTTTGTTATACTATATCTCTGCAACTGCTTCGCCCATTACCTTGAAACTTTACATGGGTGTTTATCATCATCCATATTTTCATTCTACCCCCCAACCGTGCGGCCCCTGTGCCCAATGTCAAGATCAAATTACTTTGATTGTTTGTGTGTACTATATCTCTGCAACAGCTTCACCCATTACCTTGATACTTCACATGGGTGTGTATCATCATTGTCGCGGAAAGCGCGATATAGTTGGCATTTTGGCATACGTCCGTCCGTCCGTACATCCGTGTGTCCGGTTAAAGTTTTTCCATCTACTATATATCTTTTTTGAGTGTCCATGCCTCGCCCCAAGGCGCGACATGCAGGCCACGGCCATCTAGTCTACAAAAAGTGGGTATAATTATGTTATTCAAGTGTCTATGCTTGGAAAAAACCTGGCCTTCGTGGCTTTGCCTCGTTTCTTGTTTTTTTTTTCAAATTCTTTTTCAATTTGTGTCTAGTAGCATAAGGTCGTAAGTGCTATATACCGACTATTATCATATACTAAAACAAGTATTGACTAGTGAGCCATAGAATATAATCCGATATTCTATGGCTCACTAGTCAATAATTGTATATTATGTTCGGACAAGGCGAGACATTTGATTCCGCGGAATTCTTGTTAAGCAAATGCTTATATCCGTTCTCGAACACTGTGAACAGTATGAACATCGATGGCTATCCACTCTGGTGAGTGTCATTTGGATGACCTTGACATTAGCGATGTTGACCTTCGTGTCAATCATTTTGGACTTGCATCCAAATGTTGAACATCAGCAGATCATTACCAGACTTCACCAATAGCTTCCTCACATTGTGACCTTGATCTTGGTGACCTTGACCTTCGTGGGTTAGACCCCCGCCGGCGATCACCTTACTTCTTTGTGAAAGTATACATTGTTAATGAACCGTTTCAACGATGAGTGATGTGGCATGATACTTTATTTAGAAATATTTATATTTTCGTCAGAAAAATGGTGAATCTTGGTGAATAATTGTTCACCTAAATATCTGATGTTGCATGACAGCAATTGTTGAATAGTTAGCTTCAAACTGAAAACGTGTCTTGGCATTTCATTAGACTTGTCTCCTTGGATTCTAATGAAATACCAAGATGTGTTTTCATGGAAAATAAGGAAAATATGCTATATATGTTGTACATGTATGCTTATTGTTTTCTGCAGAATGATAAAGGTACCATAAGTAGTATAAAGGGAGTCAAAATGATACCACCTGCGGTGGCATCATTTATAACCCTTTATACTACCCCCACCACCCCCGAAAAATCAAAAATTGGTTAACGAGGAAATTATCTCCCACCAACCACGAAAAATTGTTCGTGAAAAAAAAAAAACATAATGTTTTCCCGACAGTAAATTTATGATAAAATAATTATTTCAATGTGCCCACGAGTGATAGTTTATATTCCAACACCCCATTTTTCTCCTCCAATATAGCTAATTTATTTTGACGATGTCGAATTGTAGTCCAATTATATTGGTCATAAATACCTTATGTTTTTTTCACGTCCAATTGAACATATAAATTTAATAGGTCATAATAAAAATATTATAACAAAATGGATAATAAAATACGCAACGAATTGGAATTATATAATGACCTTGCTGAAGAATTTTACGCCGCTGTTTCTACAGTATTAAAACACGGTAAAATGACAATACTATGTGGTATCGAATACATGAAATATCAGCGTAATTTATTACGCTGCGATAAAAACGTTGCATTTACAATATTAAACCGGCAATTATGTCGCCGGTATAAGTCTCAAATTTATGTAATGAAGCGACTAAATAGGATCAATAGGCGATCGTAGAAACACTACCGAAATATTATCAAACTAATTTTATAAAACAGTTTAAAATCAAAGATTCGTTTACGGATATGCGTTTCTACAATATCGCTTTAACGAAGAAATTGGAAAATTATTAGAAGAAATTGGAAATTATTGAACAGAAAAAAAACAACTATTAGAGAAAATGGATAATACAATACAATTGGAATTGAAAATTTTTAATAACTGTGTTGAAGAAATTTATGAATCTTATGGGGGTTATAATCCTGTATATAAATTCTATAAAATGAGAACACTAGGCGATATCGAATATATGAAATACCAGCGTAATTTATTACGCTCCGATAAAAACGTTTGCATTTACAATATTATACCGGCAATTATGTCAACCATACAAGAGGCAAATACAAACATTAAGACGGATAATGCGTATCGGATATGAAACTAAGGTGTATTATATAAAATTGTTAAAACCCAACGATTTATTTACGAATATACATTTCTACGATATCGCTTATAAAGAAATTGAAAAAATTATTATTGAACAGCAATGTTGATGCTAAGACAAATAACATCTCCCCTGAAACCGCGTGTCCATTTATCCCCATGAACCTGCTAAGGTCAAAGATCGTGTCATGACACCGGCCGGAGTTGTCTGCCCATTTCAAGCGGTCGGACTCCGAACGCCGTTGTCATGCAGTTGTTTACCATAGCGACCACATTTGTAGGGATAGAAATAAATAAATAAAAATGTTTAGCTCCAACCGCGGCGCGAACCCACGACCCTCGTCTCTATAGATTATCGCCTTAACCACACGACCACGAAGGCTGTTATGATAAACATTACCTAGTGTTGTACAATTATTAATTACACGGGTTATGAACCATGCGTAAATTGATAGCCAAGGTAAACAGAGCCGAGTGTATCAATTACACAGACGGTGTGTACAGTGTAATACTCGACTGAATTTGTAATTCTCAGTGAAAAACACATGTTGTATAGGTATGTAAATTTGTTTACTGCATCAATATAATTTTGAAAAAATTAGGAAAAAATATAAAATTAAGAAAAAAAAATATTTTTAAAAATTATTTTATAATGGTGCTGTAACATTTCCTCCGACTTTATTTCCAAGTTTTACCCTAAATTTATCCCAATCAGTACACTCAATTTTGGGCATGGTGGCGCGCGCCTTGATCCTTATATCATTTTTTAATTCTTCATATCTCCCCATTTCTTCCACCACGGATTCAAACTCTAAATTTGATATTTTCTTATCGGCCAACGCTTTGGACACCATAACGTCGATGCTATTTTTCTTAGACCTAGCGAGAACGGATATTCTATCATGTTTTCTACTTTTTTTCTCGAGTTTTCCACCCACCGCCCTAATTACCATACAAAGTGCTCCAGATAAAACGGTAATTCCACTCAAAACCCCTGCAAGTGGAACCATTACAATTGTAGATAGCGTTGCAGCAGTCCCCGCCCCACACAACACAGAAACACTTGCCAGAACCGTACTAGATGCTTCAGCTATGTTTGCCGCGCGCTTATATTTGTTAGCGTGTCTTTTTCTATTGCACATTCTCTAACTAAAATATCCTGCATAGCGACGATATTATTCAACCTAAAATCTGAACTTCTTTCGTTAATTGGATATAGTATTGGTGGAGTGGTATTGACAATTGGATACAGTGTTGGTGGAGTGGTATTGAGAGTTGGATATGGTGATTCGTTCATAGTTAAATTTATTTCAATATTTATTAGTATTTTACACAATAAGTTCAATTAACAATGAGACAATAGTGGAAGAACTCTCTGAGTCACCGATTTTCGTAACAAAGTTAATAACACTACCTTTGGAAAGTCTAATTCGATCATTACTGGCGAACGAAACAATCGTCGAACTATCTCCAGAGATTTTAGTGACTCCAACTCCCCGTTCTTCCCCATCTACTACAATATTTATCGCGACCGCGCCCACAGGTTTACCATTAGCATTAACCGAGCAGACCGCCATTTGGATAACTTCACCTGCAGCTGTCATAGTGTATCCCCCATATTTATTACTCGCTTTGGCACCGAACGAATATTCATAGTGCCCCACAACCAATGGGCCCCGCTTCTCAGCCCAAACTGTTATGACACGTTTTTGGTGTTTTCATTGTTTTCACTATTCCGGCAAGCGCCCTGTTTGCGTTATATGCCTCAGTACGAATCTCATAAGAGGCCTCCTCAAGAGCTTTGGTCGCGGCTATACGATCATGTTTCAGTTTATCAGAAACTTCGGTTATTTTTCATCTAGTTCGGTAAGTGCCGCTTCTCTGCTGAGAGAGTCCTCTAAGCGCAACGCATCATAAGCCTCCGTAATGGTCAGCCTGGTGGCCTTCTAAGGCTTTATCAATACCCGACCGGGCCTCTTTTTGAAAATTCTGTTATTTTTCCATCTAGTTCGGTAATGTGTCGCTTCTCTGTTGATAGAGTCCTCTAAGAGCAACACCCTATAAGCTTCCGTAATATCCGCTGGTGGTACTTCTCGGGCTTTCTCAATACCCGTTCGGACTCCATCAAGATCAAACCGGGTCTCTTTTTTAAATTCGGTTATTTTTTCGTATATGTCAGTAAGTGCCGCTTCTCTGTTGAGAGAGTCCTCTGAGCGTAACGCCCCATAAGCCTCAACAATGGCCTCTTTGTGGTCTTCTCGGACCCCCTCAACCCCCGACCTGGTCTCTTTCAGAAATTCGGCTATTTTACCGTCTAGTTCGGTAAGTGTCGCTTCTTTACTATGAGAGTTCTCTAAGCGCAACGCATCATAAGCCTCCGCAATGGCCTCCTCAAGGTTCGACTGGTGGTCTTCTCGGACTTTATCAATACCCGACCGGGTCTCTTTTCGAAATTTGGTTATTATTTTATCTAGTTCAGTAAGTGCCGCTTCTCTGATGAGAGAGTCTTCTGAGCGCAACACCTCATAAGCCTTCGTAAGGTCCGCCTGGTGGTCTTCTCGGGCTTTCTCAATACCCGACGTGGCCTCTTTTCGAAAATCGATTATTTTCCCGTCTAATTCAGCAAGTGTAGCTTCTTTGTTGAGAGAGTCTTCTAAGCGCAACGCATCATAAACCGCCGTAATGTCAATCTGGCGGTCTTCTCGGGCTTTATCAATCCCCAACCGGGCCTCTTTTCTAACTTTGGTTATTTTTTACCTAGTTCGTTTAGTTCCGTATGCGTTTCTTCACGACTTTGTGTATTCACAGCCAGGGCATATTCTCTAAGTTGTGATAGTAGACTTTTGTGAATCTCGTCCGTGGCCCTCGATATAGTTCTATTGATCAAGGCCTTTGTTTTTTGGGTAGTTAAAAAGTCGCCCTCTGTCGGGATGAATCCCCCTTCTGCCGGTTCCAAATTATTTGAATTTGTCACCCACCCAATCGGAAGAACTACCTGGTCCGTATATACTCATAATGTTGATAATATATATTACGAACATACGTTTAATTCTAAATAATTTTATTAAAATTAATTAATTAATTTGAAATTTCTAGGACGACCGAAATCGGGTAATCGTTCTTCAACTCTCTCCCTTTATCATCAAGAATAGAAATCTTCAACTCGTGGATGTGTCCCGATTCCAAAACTTTCATCTCGGGGTGTGGAAATCTAAGGTCACAGTCTCGCCATAGAAACAGTCGCTGGCGGGCACAGTTTTCAGTAATGTGCTGGGTGATCCGTCTACCGTGTTGTACGATGTGTTCACCCGATCAAGGTGCACCCCGAGAGTTTTCGTGAAGGCGAAGTTTACTGGGGTATCGCCGCGGTGCTCGCCCACGGGGAAGACAAAGTGCAACGGGGTACGAAGCCCTTCTTCCTCGTTGTAAGGTGGTGCAAATTTAAATCCTAACATTGAGGCCAACCTCGGAGTGATCTTTATTTTTTTATCAGCGGACAATGTCGCAAGCCCCGTGGCTTTTGAGACTGTGAGAGTGCAAATACCAGGCATATTCCTTGCGATTAAAGCTTGGAGATCTCCGAAACCCCAAAGGCCAGGAAGTAATGCGGCAACTGTCTCCCGAAAGCGTCTCAATACTTCTGCAGGACTATCGGCGGTCTCTAGATCTATATCACCATCTCCGGAAAAGATAGCCTCTAGCTGTTCTATTTTAATGTTTTTCCACCCAACCGTGAAGGTGATTGATCTAAGGCCTACCCGGCGTTTTCCGCAGCAGTTGTCTATTAATTTTTGAAGTTCACAACTCCCTTTTTGAACATTAGTTATAGTAGCAAACATAATAATATCTTTCAATGGATACCAAAGCATTTAGCTTTAACTCTAATGTAAAGTACGCGGTCGGAGGTAAATACACACAAAAAGACGTTGTTAACCCCTTGTACACCCAACCGTAACGGTTAGACCGGACAGCGGCTTTGCCACCAATTTCCCTAATATCTTTGAACAATATAGGCTGCCCAAGATTACTACGATGGAGGTGGTAAACGGGTGGAAAGCAACACCGATGCAGTTTTGGCAGAACCAAATAAATTTCGCTGTATGGTGCGCAACAGCCGGGTGTGGATTTTCATATAAAGACCATCTGACATCCAAGAATGTCATGCTCCAAAGTGTCTACAACTTTCACGTGTATTATACTATTAGGAGGATTCTCAAAGAACTAGGTATTTCACTACCTCAAGACGACGCCTGGGATCCCATTTCCAACGCATACGACCGTATGGCCTTTGAAAGACTGTGTAACGAATTTAACGTTTCAAAAGACGCGGACTGGAGACAGAAAGCATTTCCTACCAGCACCGGCTCGGGGACGTTCTCATTCACGGCCAGTCCGGGAATTGGACACAGACTGATTTTAGACACGATCACTCCGGTGACCACATCGTCAGTCGGAACGCCGGGAATTTTGACCCCGCGACTATGACATTCGGGCCGGGAAGTGTCTGGAGGTCGGCACTGTGGCGTGTTTTCTTGTAAAATGTTACCTCCGAAACGGGCTCACGTCGATTACATACAGCAGGCTGCTGAGGTTCAGGACGCGTGGGGTACATTTATGTTAGATAAGGGTATAGGGTTCACGCAGGCCGGGGTTACTCGCGTCAACGACTCCATTCGCACGTACGTCTGGGCCATCCTCGGCGCACAGAAGCAAACTCGCAGTTCTATACTGGGCACGGGAACGGCGTTTGATGCACAAAAACAATTATTGGCACTTGTAGAGAACGCCATCTCAGCTAGGGTGGACCTGGAGAAGGCGATCCAGAATTATCAAGACGTTTTACAGAATGCCAGCACCCCAGTAGACTATGTATTTGGAATAGGTCTTTATATGGCGCCGAGCAATATGATACTACGAGACGACCCGGTTGACGGTTACAATAATCAGATCGTAATCGCCACCGCCAATCAAAAAATCGGCCACAACGGTAACGTGAACACGGATATCATCAAGCGCACCCACAACATGATCGGGTTCAACAGTGGAACCGATTTCATAAAACACAAAATGGATACACCTCCCCCAATTCGTAAATTGGACACAATCGAACCCAGTACCCCCAATTCGTAAATTGGATGCACCATCGAGTTCCATCAACAGACCAATCGCGATTGGAGAAACACCAATCATCAACAATGTTGAAATTGGAAGCACAACACACGAGGAGGAGAAATTAGGGCTCGTCGTCACCGTCGTGGCGATCGGATTATTTACGCTTTGGTTGTAGGAACTCTCTGGCGAAGAATAGTAGGAGACCGGCGATTGTCACGATTAAAGCCCAGGTATTTTTGGCTAGCCATCCGGCCGTTTTTGATAATATAGATAGCAAGTAAGAAACGATACTTCCGATCAGTCCAGGTAGTGCGGCAGCCGCCTTTCCAGCTAATTTAGCTAGAAGACTGGCGAGGGCTTTTAGTTGTTTTTTTATCCACTCCTTGGCTCCAGCGGATGGAGCGGGTGCTGGTGCTGGTGCTGGAGCGGGGGGTGGCGCCGCACCACCAGTCAAAGCTAGAACTATGGTCGATATAGTCATGCCGATAGCAACGAGGATGCTTGCTATCGTGACGCCCTGCTCTCTGAACAGAGTGCGAAGACGCTCACCGAGTGTCGTCTCCTCGTGCAGGACCCTCGAGATTGATTCACGGATCCGACTTATTTGTGTGCGGAGAGCCTCACGGTTAGCCGAGGCGGCCTCCAAGCGAGCTTCTCTTTCATCCCGCAAAGACCGCAGTCGTTCGGCGATCCGCTCGGTAGATTCTCTATCGTCACCGGCTTCCTCCAGTTTTCTTTCTTCTAGCGCGATATGTTCATCCAGCGCCGTGAGTTTGGAGAGGTTAAGGACAAGTTCGCCCCGGACCGTTTGTAGAGCCTTATCAAGTCCACGGAGTTCGCGAAGAGGTAACGGTGGGTCATCGTTGAGTATTTTTCCCAATTGCGATTGGACGCTGAACGTGGTCTCCATCGTGTTAATAACGTCGGTGGCTATTTGAGGGACCTCGCTGAGCTCGACCTTTTCTATCGCGGTGGCCGTCTTCGCTATAGTTTCGTCGGTAGACTGTAGGGCCTCTACAGCGCGGGCCGGTATAATTGTTTTACCCCTCTTCCAATCCGTGAATCCTAGTTCGTCCCTTATGAATCGGCCACCGCCCGGGTTTCCGGCAATGGTGCCCAGTGCTAGGGGTTTACCGGTCCTCGTGTTGACTATTGGAATATTTGATGCTGCTTTTAGTCGCAATCTACCGTTCATATCAAATTTGAACTTAGGAGTAGTCGCGACCGACAGAGGGTACCAGACCTTTTTCTGCTGTCAAACTGTTGTAGTAGTCGTTTACAGCTCCCTCGAGTAATTCCTGACTTTGACTAGTGGTAGCGCCACCCCAATTGTGATTGGATTGGAACTGGAGTCTCGAGGGAATCCTCGAAATTATCATCACCATCGAGGTAATTGTCTCTGCCGATTTCATCCATTTCAACATCGTAATCAGCCATATTTAATAATTTTCTTAAAATTAATTATGTATTAAAGACAAAACCATACGGGTTTAATAGTTTCAATAATTTTGAAAAAATTAATTATGTCTTCGAGTCAATACGGTCGCAAACTCAATCCATACCGCAGACTGCGTGAGCCCCTCGGGGCAAAAGGCGTGAGACAGAGTGTCGTTATTACGAAACAACCCATCGACGATCGACCAGAACCAGCAGCTCTTAGTCCGCTTCCCCAACCTCGGAGCTAACGACGTCATTGTGCGGGTACTGTTCGCCTCGCTTTCACTATTTCGCTAACGTCGACGGACGCGGACCGAACCGTCGTTCAGAACCTGGGTCGCGCCATCGTCAAGAAGACCATGATAAAGATTTCTGGTAATGAGGTGATGTCGATCGACGACAGCGACGTCTACCATTGCTATCAGGACCTGTGGAAGACGTCACACGAGCGTGAAAACGCTGTCTATCAAGGTATTGACACCAGTAAAAATAAGAACGTAACCAGACTTAGAATCGGGGCTGCTAACAAGGTAGATAACAACGCTAGTGACAACGCGGTCGCGGGCGCTTACGGCAACCGCTTCTACATCCCGCTCGACTTTGAGTTGCTGGAGAGTCACATGCCCTACTATCAGAGCGCTTTGGCTGACCGCCTCGAATACGAACTAACGTTCAACGACTACGGCCGAGTTATCATAGCCAGCGACATGTTATCGGCGTATACGATCGATAATGTTTCGCTGGAGTACGACATGGTCACGATGCCCGAACTCGCGCGATTGATCAGAACCCAGTACGCCGGGCGCGTTGCCATACTTTACGACCGAGTTCTTCGCCATCGCAAGATGACGAAAGACAAAGGCGACACATTGTGGAATATTAACGTCAACGTACCCGCCCGCTCGATGAAAGGTATACTGATGTTGTTCGAGGAGGCTCGGGTAGCGCTCGGTGTTAGAAAAACCGACAGATTCTATAACCCCAAAATCACGAAGGTAGAGGTGACGATCGAGGGAGTCCCCAATCAACTCTACAGCGCGGGTCTTCGCGCGCACCAGCAGTGGGACGAAGTAAGAAAGCAGTTTGCTGCCGGCTCTAAGCGCTCTCCGGAGGTTGCAGCAGTTGCCAAAGACCTGCATCTCTCGGCCGTCTCCCTCGCGGAGTTCCTGAATACCAAATACGCGTTATGGCTAGACATGCGAGCCACCGACGATGACCAAATACACGGTAGCGGACGCCAAGTTGAGAACGCTAGTGAGGGTGTGACGATCCAGATAACCAAAGAGGCGGACGGAGCCGGGCCATTGAACGTGTACTTATATATAATTACAGACGCACAACTCAACATCGAAGATGGTCGATACGTATCAGCGATCTACTGATTTAATAAAAAAATCATCTAACGATTTATTAATACATAATTTTGAAAAAATTAAGAAATCTATCAATCAATACCAATTCACGATTGGAGATGCTCACTCTGCCATAATATGTGGGCAGACAGGAGTGTGGAAAAAACTTTGGTTTTCATCCTCGAACTTGCTCGAGGAGTCCTACCGCGATGCCTTTCGTCACATTGTGATCCTGTGTCCCACTGTGCGGCACAACGATACTTATCAGCGGCGCCCGTGGATATGGACCGACCCTGAGGTATACGTTATTGACCCGGGTGATAGGCTTCACGATTGGTTGCGTGGTTTATACCAAAGATTCCAGGGTGAGCCCACCCTATATGTGATTGACGATTGCTCGGCCAAGGCGGCGATGACCAAAAAGAAGGACATGCTCTCCGAGCTCGCATTTTCTGGCCGCCATGCGAGGCAAAGCGTATGGATCTCCACTCAAAAATACAACGCCGTCCTCAAGGATCTGCGCGAGCAAACGAAATGGGTCGCCCTCTTTCACTGCAAGGACCGAGACTCATTCGATGACTGTCTTCGAGATAATGACGTTATCCCAACGCGCGAGGAGCGCCTGGAGGTTCGACAGATGCTTTCCGAAACTAAGCACGCCAAGCTTCTGCTAAAGACTGATCAACCAACTGCTTATAAAGTTATCAATTAATTAATAATTTTGAAAAAATTAGGAAAATTACAAAGTAATAAGCTATTGCAATGCTTAACAATGCTTAGCAATTGCTGAACAATGCTTAGTAATTGCTGAACAATGCTGAACAATGCTGAACAAATACTGAACAATGGTTAACAATGTTAACAATTTTCTGCTCCGCTGCGAGCTTTGTTGCGAGCATAATGGTGATCATAAGTATCGGGTGGTGCGCTTGGCAATATGTTAAAGTGATGAGACTTGTTAGAATATTTAAATTACTAATTTTGAAAAAAATGAACTGCGACGAACTTCTCGATCAGCTAATGGAAGAAACCTCAACTCCGACTGCCAAAAATAATGAAACATCAACTCCGACAGAGCAAATCGGGATCAACTCCAACTCCAACGGCAGTTGGTATTGGGTTGAGTGCAACGACTCCGAATGAAAATGCGGCGCGACTCGAGCGTCTAGCTGCGCTGGTTGCTGGGGGACAATCGGAGCATTATCTAGGTAGGCGTCTCTCAGTTTGTCAGGTGGATAAGATGTCAGATGCGGAGATCGATAAAATGTATGCGCGATACGAATCCAAATTGGGAGCAGAGATGACAAAAACTCTTGGATCGGCGGCTATTCATTTTGTACGCTACCGCCGTTAGTAGACTTCTCCCTATACCAAACACCGAAGGGTTGATTCACGATCTAGAGACTGACCCTTTTATAGGACACACTCTTAGAACGGCATGCTGCTCAATTTATCACAAGTTTGGAATGTACTTAGCTCCACTAACAACCGCGTTGACCACGGGTAAACACTGTCAATTTGGACATATATGCCCACGAACTATAAGCCCTGAAAATGATGACACAAGACACACCCACGAGAGTGACGGAGTTGAGCCAGATTGCTCCAACACAATCGAACCAGAGTGTTACTCGCCACTGGATGACATACCGCATATAAAAAATCCCAAAAGACAGGCAGCTGGGCGGGCGGCGGCTGCCACCCGAAAAGTTAAACAAGATAAAATACTCGCCGAGCTTCGAGAGGCTAAACTCCAATCGAGATTGGGGTTGCAGCAAATTAAAAACCTGAATTGATGGGGACGGAGACAGCAAAACATCTGAAGACAGAGCAATCGGGTTCAACTTCACCCCAAATTCACGAATTAGAAGCACACCCAAATTCTTTGAATTTGTCACCCAATACCAACTCCCGTTGGAGTTGGACTGAACCCCAATTCACGAATTGGAGTTGGTTTGTTGGTGGTAGTCTGGCAGTTGTTGGTGCCCTGTGCGTGTTGAAATACCCGAAAAAACAACCAGCCAGTGTTCAGAAGAAAGTTACTAAACACCAATCGCGATTGGATGCGCCCCATTTAAACATTGATCGCGACCCCTTTTATATGCAATAATTATAACAATGGCTGAACAAGATGGTAAAATGTTAGTGAATGCGCTTTATCACGCCGTGGTGATATCGGGTTTCAGTATCGGGTATGCTCGACTATCAAAGATGGCCCTAGGAGGAACCGCTCCCAAATTGGACTTTACTGTGAGAGACGTAGGGCTCGCGACCTTAGATGTAGCGGCCGCAGTTTGGACCCGAGATTATCTAGTTAAAGCTGGAATTCTACCAGTTAATATATGGAAATAAATGGCTTCAATCGCAGTAATAGTAGGTGGTGCGCTTGTAAACGCATTGGCGTTCAGCGGTAGCAACTTTATATTCTCTAAAATGAAAAGCTCAAACGTGGATGAGGAGCGTAAGCGTCACGATTTAGCTGTAGAACAACTCAATAGCGCAAAGGAAGTGTGGTCGAAAAGACGAACCGCCCATCTGGACTGGGTTAACGAAGAGCTTCGCCGCGAAAATCACGCCGCACAAACTTTTCAGAACGTTGAAGAAGCCAACCGCGAGTACGCGCTGGCATATCCACACAAAAGTCTCGATCCAATGGATTCCGAGCCCCAACTTTCAGATTTCTATGTACCGTCAGAGCCCCAAAAGGACCGCGAGATCGCGTTCATCATCGTGGGAATGGGTGTGGTGGGTCTCGCCGGCTACTATATTCAATCGAGATTTTAAATTAATTAATTAAACTTTTTTTTACAATAAATATATATATATATATATATAGAACGATGTTAGTTGACGAACTTTATGACGCTATGATTGATGTAGGCTACACTGCCCAAAAACATCGTTTACCTGGTGCAAAGAGTATGATTCGTCTGGCCCGAGATTCTCTCGAGACGTGGCGCGAGGACGAAAAAGCGGCCACCCTTTTCGCAAAGCGGATGTTAGATTCCTCCACCAATCCTGGGGGATTGGACTCCCAATCGAGATTGAATGAATTAGATTCCCCTCTCTGTTCCAACCCAAACGCGATTGGGGCTGCAGCGAAACTTCCAACAAAGGTTTATTATTAACGACGCAGTTACCGGACGAACTGGCGAGGGCATGTTGGAGATTGTCCGATATATTAGAATACTTCGCATACGATGAACTGAACGCGCAAACTTGATACCAAACTAACGCGCAAGCTGTCGAATACATACTATAGCCCACGCGGCTACTGGAAGGGACTCACGGCCATCAAGAACCTCGCGGCGGCGACCAAGGTTTCAGAAAACGCTGTCAAGGAATGGCTCAAGAAGCAGGCCATCTGGCAGATCTATTTACCCGCGCCTCACAATATTCCGCGGCCGAAATTCGACGTGCCGGTGCCGAACCAAGTTCACCAAGCGGACCTCCTGTTTCTACCTCACGATCGCGTCGGTCGCAAGACGTACAAGTACGCACTGACAATCGTTGACGTAGCGAGTCGTTATAAGGGGGCTGAGCCGTTGGCCACTAAAGAGTCTAAGGAAGTGGCTGAGGCTCTTTCCCTAATATATAAGAGGAGTCCTCTCAAATGGCCGAATCTTCTCCAGGTCGATCCCGGCCGCTAGTTCATGGGCGCGGTCTCTCATCTATTGTCTAAGCATAAAGTTTCTATCAGACGCGGCCGCGTCAATATCCACCGGGACCAGGGGATCGTGGAACGCTTCAATCGAACCCTGGATGAGAGACTGTTCGGACACCAATACGCTAAAGAACTTGTAGACCCTCATTCGCGATCGACCGAGTGGGTGGCCAGACTGCCCGCCGTGGTCTCCGCACTGAACGGAGAGGTGACCAGATTGATAGGTAAGAAGCCTGTAGATGCTATCAAGTTTAAAAGGGTGACGAGCAAGCCATCTGCCGTCTCGCGCGGGCGACCCGTTGGTTTAGAGGAGCAGCAATCGGCGATTGCACTTCCATCAGATATTGACGTCCGGTACCTCTATCAACCGGGAGAGCTCGAAGGTGGCAGCCGCCGCGCGACTGATCCAGTGTGGTCTCTCAATGTATATCATCTTAGATCGATCTATTACCAAACCCGATGAGCCCGTGCTCTACTATTTGGATGATGGGCCATCTCGAGGGTTTGTTCGCGAAGAACTTCTTATAGTGCCTTCTGACACCCAGCTACCCCCGGATCACTAGAGATGTTCTGTATGTATTCCGTCTGGTAACACGCGTCTTTTATCGTAGTATGCCGAGAGTCCTAATTTTTGTTGACAGTACGTTTTCATAACGCCGTCTTTCATTTTAAATCCTCTATTTTGTGCTACATCTATAATGTGTTTTCCATCTTCTGTAGTTTCACTTAGTACTCGTTTATATCTATCCCAATTTAAATTGTTAGTTCTCTTGGACATTCCTTTCGCAGAGTTTTTATTAATTTTAATTTTTTCCAAATTATCTTTAGTGAAATTAATTTTTTCTACGAAATAACACTTACTAGATAACGCTATCGCCCTATCCCCGCTAAATTCCATTTTGAAAAGTCCGGGCTCTCTTTCGCTCCATTTATCCCAAGCCAACCATTTATTTTTTTCTTTTTCAAAATCGTCTAGTAAGTTAGGTCTAATCAATTCCTCTATCGTTTTTCCACTAACTCCTATATACATACTATCTGTATCCATCTGTATTAATTCAAAGTCTTCTCTTTGTACGTATTTATCTAGAAATTCGCAGTAAAATTCCAACATTCTCAATTTAGCTAGTTGATAAACCGCTATTCCACAATGGAATGGTCTCTTTACCGCACACCTGGGTTTTCTTGAAGATATTTCGTACGCATCTCCTATCTCTTCCAAATCGTCAAAGAATGCAGATCTTAATGCTTTGTCAACACAGGTTTCGTTTTGTGTATATGTCGTATTTAAATGTCTCTCCGTTGCCTCTATCATTTTTCCACAACACGAGTTTCCTAATAATTTCATTATGTCGGCTACTGGTTTCTTATTTGGTTCTACATCGCCTGTTCGTCTTGCGGCTGTAACTTCTTTTGCGAACCATTCGAAGGGTTTACCACTAATATAATCTATAACACGATGAACTCCAGTTATTTCTAGGCCGTGTTTTAAATACCATTTCAACAGTGGCGCGTACAGCAATACTTTAGTGGCGGTCATAGATCCCACCAATTTTCTTCCATTTCCTCTAGTTCTTCCAGTATCTTCCAAATATTTTAACATGTGTGTGGGAACTTCATCAACCTCTACCTCAGAAAACTTATGTTTTAAGTTGTGTGGAACTTCTATATCCACCTCCGCAAACCCAAATCAGTCTCCAGATAAAACTCTTTTACAAAACTTTTTATTAAATAAATTTAGGGTTATGTGGGGTATCTATGGTGGTATAGTTTCTCTCCCACACGGCATCTCTTTATTTAACGTAGATAAATATAACGCGTTTGCATCGTACCCCAAAACAGCCTTGCAAGGTTTGTTAATTCCTGTGGAATTAGATCTAATATTTGAAACACCAGCTTCTGCATATCGTGTAAATACTATTGATGGACCGCCAAACTAGAGCGTCCTTCATCATTTCGTATGTTTCTTCTTTTGGTGCATATAGAGCATCCTCCGGTATAATCGTCTTTGAAGATTTTTGTTCTTTAATGGTTCCTCTCAATAAATATTGTATAGCGACTCCAGGTAGTGTTACCGCATCTTTGAAAATATCCACACCTCTGTGTTTATAAAATTCACACATTTTTTTCCACCGCTTCTAGGAATCGGTGCTACATCTAAATCGTTTATAATATTTCAACCAATCTCTGAAAGTTTTGATTCATTTTATTTTCTTCGTAAAATTCTACGACATTTACTTAATTCTGTTTCATACTATTTAACATTTTTCCCAGATAGTTTGGAATACCAATTCTCTATATCCGGTAGTCCTGGGTAATCCAGTTTGTCTGGAGAATCGAACCACTCATAAGGAAAGAAAGATTTCTGTCCTTTGCATTCGTAGGCTTTTATCCAACTATCGTAACTTACACCGGGTCCTAGATAAAGTATTACATCAAGAAATCTAAACTCTGGAGTAAATAGAAATATTGTTGCGTTTGCACGTTTTCCGACCATTACTTTCTTTGTTGTTGATGCCAGTTCGCCTACTAGGTATTTCTTTATTACGTTTGTATCGTACTTACTGCTGTTAAAACCTATAACCGGTACTTGCTCTATCCACTGTTCGATCTTGGCGATTTGGTTTTTACGTAAATGTTCTGTATTAAACCTATATCTTGACCACATTCTTCTCTTTTATAGCTTTTCCCCTGACTTTCAAATCTTCTACGAATTTTTCTATAAGTTTTGCGGGATCTTTATCACAAATATGAGTTACTGTTCCTGAGAAATTATCTCCTATACTAACGCTTGCCGGAACGTGCTCAGCTTCGTACTCTAAACTATTACCGGTAGTTTCAACTTCTGGCTGGAGATACGCCTCAAAATCGTATACTATCTGATATGGATAAAGAGTAGTGTCACAACCGATCTTTATATCTTTACCAGCTTCTTTGGAATTCGCATTCCACATAACTACTAGGTTGAATTCTTTGCTTTTTCTAATAAACTTTATCTCTCTCCATTAGTGGATGCGCGTTCTTCTTTTCTGATCTTTGCATGAATCTCACACCCGTGCCAGTAACAGCGTGATATTGATATACGGTATTGGTTTCTGGACAGTATCCATCTACCGGAGCTCCTAAAATCCATCTTTCACCTCCGTGTCCGCACTGTTCGTGGTGAATGTGAATTCCCTCCCGCTTTTCCACAGAATACATCCAATCGATCGCCCCATACTGTTAGAAACCTTTTGGGTATAAAACGCTTTCTCGAACGACGAACGCGGGCGCTCTAAATAATTACCATCACATATTACTTTTGTCTCACCTCTCATACATGTTGGTCCGTGTCTCTTCATATTACTCGCTTTCGTGAATTTCTGCTTGCAATTATCGCAGGCGTAAATTTAGATAGGTTTTTAAGGTTTTTTTATCAGAAATGCGTGATTAATTAAACAGTGTCCTATTGTCATTGGTTTATTACCTATTGCCTTATAGTGCGCTGGTACCTTTTTCAACCACCATACATTACATTCAGTGGGTTGATATACTTCTATACCGATTTTAAAAAACTCTTCAACCTTTTTCAGATCTGAAAAAGAAATTGGTGAAACCACATTACTACCGAAATATTGCTTACTAAGTTCTTTCGCCTTTTCTGTACATCTGTCAGGTCTGATCTTTTTATCAAGGTGCATAGCTAGACACCTGAACAGACAAAGATCGTCATTATACTTATCTAAAGAATACATACCTTTTCTATTCCTCAACCATTCTGGAAGTTCTCCTCCTGCTGCTTCTTTGGATGTAGTCCCAAATCTATTCCCCTACTACCCTGTATTAGCTTTACAAAAACCTCTACCCATCTTACAAACTTCCACTTTGTATTTGGTCTGTCTATTTTATCGGACATTATTCGTGTTTGCTCCTTATCTGACAGCCATTTTTTAACGGTTTTCATTGATGATAGTGGTTCGCTACCACCGAGATTTTTGTGAAATATTATAGTTTTAGGTTTTCCATTTTTAATTTCCTCCATATGTTCTAGCTTGTAAGAATATGAATATCTCAAATAAAAATTGGTTGTTAGATACGGAGCGAGTTTATCGGACATGCGTTCAGACTCGTTAATGTTAATGTTTTTACGAAAGGATAATGTAACTACCCGTCTTCCATTTTCTACCTTTTCCAATGTTTCATCGTGAGCCCCCAATATTTCTTCACCTTTTTCCACTATCGCGCTAACGATAGATTTTTTCTTATCATTATTTTGGCGTCTAATTTGGGACAAATTATTTGTGCTTGAAGGTTTGATTACACTAGCCCTTAACCCCGCAATACTTTCTTTTTGAATTCTGTTACCTACTTCCTCCGCTTTGGATATATCTTTAAAGGCTCCTCGTTTGTGGGCGCGGGTAAACCGCTTCATAAACGCCTCATTCTTTGTGGAGTTTATAAGATTTGTCAACCCCCTAACTCTCAACCGTTTACTATAAGTAATCCCTAGAGATTCGGCTTCTCTTCTCAAACTTTCGATTTCTGGCGTTATCATATTTTCTGTAATATACTTTTGTATAACCTATGAAATTTATCTGTTCAATTGGTCTTGAAAACATTATGTTTTTTTTTTTTTTTCACTTCTAATTGAATATAAACATAAACATATACATATATAATGGAGTGTGAGACTTGTTGTAAGACGTTTACGCGTAAAGAATATCTACGAAGGCATCTAGCGAGACGTAGAAAAATTCCTTGTGTCCCCCCGCAATTTCAATGCCCCAGATGCCCTTGTAAATTCATTAGTGCCCAAACTCTTTGTAGACATAAGCAACTACACTGTCTGTCAAGTGGCTACAGGTGAACGTGGTAGACTAGAGCTGGTAGAATTAGTTGCTGATCTGCGAAATAAATTAGCTATATTGGAGGAGAAAAATGGGGTGTTGGAATATAAACTATCACTCGTGGGCACATTGAAATAATTATTTTATCATAAATTTACTGTCGGGAAAACATTATGTTTTTTTTTTTTCACGACCAATTTTTCGTGGTTGGTGGGAGATAATTTCCTCGTTAACCAATTTTTGATTTTTCGGGGGTGGTGGGGGTAGTATAAAGGGTTATAAATGATGCCACCGCAGGTGGTATCATTTTGACTCCCTTTATACTACTCCATAACATTTGTATTGCTTTTCAATACTCGCTCCTTCGGATTTCAATTGGGTTTTTGGCAATTTTAATTGGATATTTAAGCAAATACGCAGCTTATCTGGAGCACCGGGGTAGTCTGAAAATTTCAATTGATGGATTTACATGTATTATGCATAGGCTGCATATGCCTATGCTCCATAAATATAAATCCAATAATTGTTTACAAGAAAACGCTGTTAATGTGGAATTTACAGACTATCATAAGTTTGCACTTACGAACATTTTAGTCGTACAAAGTTTAGTGAAACGGGCCCCAGGTCATCACGTATCAAAATGCGACAAGTGGAAAACAATTATTTTAAATGACTATTTGTTACGTTGAACATGTGCCAGTGTGTTTTGCATAATTAAACATAATTTAAAAGTTAATTGTTCTAAATAATATTGGTGGACCTGGGCCAAGCACATGTGTAGATAAAAAAGACTATATTGAGTCTATAAATGTGTTCATGTTGTCATCAGCTGAAAAAGAATTGGTGCATAAATCCTCACCTCTCCACCCCTCATCCCCCCACCCTGCCTGGTGTTTCATATTGAATGATGAACAGTGCAGACCCTGACCAGCCTGTGCGGATCTGGGTCTACACTGTTCACAAATACCATAAGCCCCATTTCTCCAGAGACATGTGTAGTGTTACCTTAAACATCACGGAAGTGCAATTGAATATGTTATTTAGCACGCCTTACGCTTACGGGAACAATTGACAAGTTTATTTTCCCAACCACAATATTTACGATGTCGCCTTGTCGCATAGAAAACATACACTCGGCTCACTAATAATTTAAATACCCGTTAAACAGCAGATACATGTATATGGTGTGTTGTTATTTTAACCTTTATGTCACATCTGATTATTTCACATGGACTGTGGATGGGTAACCGACGGGTTAGAGCACTTGACTTCAATACCGGACGGAGATTTGTGTTCAAACATCGTCTTTAACCCTCAGTACGCAGGAGACGAAAATTGTCGTCTGCTGTTTTACATTGTTGCCTTAATTCTGAACAAAAAATTCTGTTTTGACAGCACATGACAATCTCCCCATGCGCTGCCAAAACATGTTTTATCTAGAAAGATTGAAAATAAAACATTTCCAGCAGCCGACAAAATCCAATTCAGCGTAGTAAAGGTTAAGGTATCATAAATACTTTCATGCTATATGAAGGTGTATATGATCACGTGGTACTAACAACAACAACAAATACCGATTCAAAGTACGTATTATTTTATAGTGTCCTTATTACGTAACGGAATTTGATGAAATAACCGCATCAAACGCGTCTTGTTAAGCTGAATTTGGTGGTCTCTGTATTTTCGCCCAAACTTCTGTGGTTTTTGCGAAGAATCGATTTCCGTGTCTCTGACACGGAAATCGATTCTTCGCAAAAACGACATAAATTTGTGCCAAACTCACTAGACCACCAAATGCAGCTCATGAAGACGCATTTGCTGCGCCATATTTCATGAAAATATGTTGCATATTAAGGAAAATATTAAAGAAAATTACTTTCGAGTGGGCGACATTGTTGTTGTTGTAACCACGTGATCATGCACCTTGTATATGCCATCATGAAAATGCATGCAGGACGACTAGAAATTATGAGTTTTTTAATGTCAATTTCTTATTTTTGCCATCTCTGTCGAAGTAAGGACGAGTCACGCCCTAGCCACCCCACTGGGGCTCGTTTCACTAAACTTCTTACGACTAAAATGTTCGTAAGCACACATTTAGGATCATCTAGACATTTCAATAGATGGATTTACATTTATTGAGCATAGGCTGCATATGCAGTCTATGCTCATTAAATGTAAATCCAATAATTGTTTACAAGAAAACAGTGTTGATGTGCAATTTATACACTATCATAATTGTGCACTTACGAACATTTTAGTCGTACAAAGTTTAGAAATGTGTAACAACTCTACAACAAAGTTACTTTTACTACTAAACTGTTTCATCACATCCGCGCCCAGCGTATTTAACTCTTTGCATGCTGGTACATTTGTGGGCTATAAATAGTTCAAAAATAGCAGACGACAATTCATTGTATTTTCTTTTATTTCGCCCTATAAATATCATGAATATGTCTAACATGTTTACAGAGAGAAATAAGAAACATACTCATAATTTGTTGGATGTTATTTTCTGGGACATTAAAGGTACATGCCCACTCAGTAGGCACAATATGTTCTTTATATCAGAGAGACAATATATGAGACATATTCTGACAAAATAAGCATTCATTCACATTTACCCCACGTATAGATTGGCATTATTATACATTTTATATCAGACGTAAACATCAACACTGACATCAGGGGCGATAACCGTGTTTCCTTCAAATGTTAACGGACATTACCATGATTACTATTTATTCGTTGTATTTATTTTTTAGCTCGACTATTCGAAGAATAGTGAGAGCTTATGTACCGTAGTCACCCCGGCGTCGGCCTCGGCGTCGGCGTTCGGCGTCACCGTCACGCCTTGGTTAAGGTTTTTAGTCAAGCTTGTATATGGAATACTCCTGGCCCTGCACCCACCCTACTTGGACAACTTCATCTCCTAGTGATGTACATCAACAACCCCTGACCTATATTTGACCTTGACCTACATTTAACCTTGCATTACTTAGTCAATTCCCCTTGGTTAAGGTTTTTAGTCAACCTTGGTTAAGGTTTTTAGTCGAGCTTGTAGATTGAATACTATTGTGCATACATACACCATACTTGGACAACCTTTTCTTATAGGGATGTACATCAATAACCCCTGATCTATATTTGACCTTGACCTACATTTCCTCTTGAATTACTTACTTAATTCCCAGACCACAAATATAGCATATTTTCTTATTTTTCCATGAAAACACATCTTGGTATTTCATTAGAGTTGTCTCCAAGTGTCTCCAAGGAGACAATTATAATGAAATACCAAGATGTGTTTTCATTTAGAAGCAAACTATTCAATAATTGCTGTCTGCTGATGTGTAAACAGTAGTGTGATTCTTTGTCATACCGCAGATAAGTTTCTCGGCTTTTGATTGGCTAGCTTGCCTGGTCATATATATTATATGACCTGCCAAGGCCGTCGGACATACAGGAATTGCGATTCCCCTCCGGCGCCTCGCGTCCAATGAAAACACATTTTGCAAGCGTCTACCGATTGCGAATTGTATTCCTCACTAAACACAATACAACCCCGAATTGATCAATACAAGTAACAAATTGTACACTCAAAACCAGTCTTTTATTGTTTGTTTTTCCATAAATATTCTTCGCTGATCAAAATATGAGCGAAAAATTAGCCAAAATAACGAAAATTGCTTTTCAAATCTCCACACGCTTGCCTTCGTGACACGGCTATATTTATGTCACAAACTATGGGTTCCACGCACGAAACCGCGGCGTAGCAATGACAGAGCAGATCGATAGAGCAGTGGCATATCAATTAAATTACACGATATAAAAAAACTGATAAAGTCGTTTTCGATGGATTTCTTACTCCACATTATGTTTGTTTTCGTTTAGTAAAAAAACAAAATGTTCATTTACGCCTTTATATTAAGACGGACGGTAGAAAATCGAATCTCGGATTATTTTTCTTCCTGAAAAAAACGCAAAGATCAAAAGAAGAGATATGTTTTTACGGCCAAATACAGGATCTGCGGTATGACAAATACGTTATTGTGATTCTACACAGGCTATATGGTGTAATAATAACTTATAATGTTACACAATTAAAATATTGAAATACCCAATTGATTCAGAAATGATGGAGTGACAATACTCAATTACTAATTCTTTATCTGGAGCGCTGTACCTGTTAATAGGCGGTTGAACACCATTAACCCTT
The DNA here is from genome assembly GCA_029237695.1 of Conchocele bisecta. Lineage (NCBI taxonomy): Eukaryota > Metazoa > Mollusca > Bivalvia > Lucinida > Thyasiridae > Conchocele > Conchocele bisecta. The sequence goes on from CM055272.1 coordinate 85,375,627, forward strand.
AATTCGCTACACACAACAATTGTCGTCTGCTGTTGCTTTTTTTATCTTGCCTTATTTCTCAATAAAAACATGTTTGTCAAAGCATGTTGTAAATTATTCTAAAGTGCTGTCATGCACAGATGGACGGATGGATTGACGCATCCACACATGCACAACGTGTGATTACTGGCATTTATCTCATTTAATTTATGAAGTATCTCCCCCTGTGTATCATAGGATACACTAGTGTGTATTGTGATAATATAAATAGAACATTTGCATTATGGAAAGCAAAATAAGATATAAAACTTCCAGACACATCATCAGGGCCGTAACCAGGAAGCCAAAAACGAGGCGGCAGTGGTCATGCACCCCCCCCCCCTCCACCCACACACGGAAAGAAAATTACGAGTATTTATTATGAAATCTAAAAAATATTTACAAATAGAGCAGATTCTGATGACACGGCTCGTTATGAGTTGGCTCACCTGTGTCTACACGGTTTTGTTGAAACTTTCGAATTAACTCGGGTTACCACACTTTGACACACTTCCTGGTGTTGGTTCTGTATTAATACAGCAAGGTATGTGCATGAGGATGTGATAAATAAGTTGGATCACGTTTGTGTATGAATAATATCGTCTAGCAATATAGGATTCGGATACGGATAACAAAACGTCTGATCGAATATCAACATGATTAATGGAAGAAACTATTTTTAGTTGAAATTAACATGAAAATAAGACACTCTACACTTATTTTCACAACCATGACTATTTGAAAAGCATAATAAAGGGATTGAATAAATGCTGTTTATATCTGAATTTTAAAATCGAAGTCGCTGTCGGTGCAGCTGAATTGTGTCCATTTTTACAGTATATGCGACGTAACCAACGACACGGACATGTCCATTATGATCTTCACATAGGGTAACCTATGTATTGGTATCGCCTCGGACAGTTAGCCACGCCATAGACACCCATCGATGGGCTAGTCCGTAGTGATATCTTGGATTAACCATAACAACAAAATGCATTGTGTTACTCAACGTTTAACTGTCATACGCAACCGCTAATTGAAAATAATATTATGAAAAACTACTTGCACTGAACAATATCAACAACGGATGTGCTACGTACAAACATACATCGGATTGTTTTGTTGAGCGTGATTTGCCCCCATTTGCGTCACAAATCATGCGGTCATCGCTAAATTTAGTAACGGGCTATAGTTTTCGGCAGAGTTAGCTCCCCTCCGAATACTCTCCACCGGATAAACAATACGCGACGCGTTCAACACACAAACGATATCAAGGGGTTACAGCTACATGCATGTTGACCCAGCTTTTTTTAATGATTGCGATTGTGTCGCAACAAAACTCCCACGTGTGGGTATAACTGATGTTAATCCTCATTCTATCGATGGATTTACAGCGGATTTTAGTGACATTCCCGAATTCTGCCTGATTGACACTTGTCTATGGTGGCCAATACACGCCAACATGAGTGTCAATTCTACGTTCAGGGAAATGGGTCAATAAGTCAGTAAGTGATAAATTAGTCAGGGAACAAATTAATGACAGTATAACACATCCAGCGTAGATTAATACCCATATTAATGCAAGTACTGAAAATACGACAAAAACAAATTCTAACAAGTTTGGGCTTCCATACATTGAACATTTTTTCAGCGGTTTCCCCAATGACGTCATTTGTATGTTTTAATATACTCGATCCGGGGCCAACTATTTAATTCAAACAGAAGTAAACATGGCGATGTCAAAGTAATGTAGAAACTTTAACAAAAATCCTGCTACAACATTGTTTTGTACCGACAAGGCATTTTCAGGCGCGACACCGCTTCAGTGGCGGAATTCTGGTAGTACCCTATGTTCAGTACTTTCAATACTTTGATAATGCTTATTATGACAACTGTGTAGTCTAACTCGAGCCAATATTGAAGCGCATCGTAAATAAATCGGAGATTTAATCAGATACAATACCGAATCTACCTAGCGTGGACGCTGCCATTTTGCTTTGAATCACGTCACTGGATTTGTGACGCATATCGAGGGAATGACGTCACAACATGTTATTTATGAACCCATTAACATAATAATTGGAAGGGCATAATGGCTCATTATCTGCTACTCGTAAATATATTTATTGTAATTTTGAACTGTATTGACGCGCATACATACTTATTGTTTGCCCTGGTGTCTCGACCAATGAAAATATAGCATTTGATCTCAATTAATCACATGTTGCGACTACTTCTCCAATATCCACTAAATTTATTCATTAAATGTTTCAATACGGAGAAAGATATATTTAGATCCAGACGTCGGAGCTCGTTGTCAGAAATGTGTATGCGAAGAAGGCGGGGCAACCAATAAGTAAGTTATAGTTCACATATTGAATGTTTAATAAACTAATTTATTAACCCTTACACCTATTTTATTTTTTTGTCGTCTGCTTTTCATTTTCTATTTTCCATTTTTATAATCAAAACATGATTTGACAGCACTTTAGAATAATTTACAACATGGTTTGACAGCACTTAGAATCATTTCCATTGGAAATGATTCTGAAGTGCTGGCAAACCATGTTTTTTTATTGAGAAATAAGGCAAGATATAAAAGCAACAGAAGACGACAGTTGTTGTGTGTAGCGGTCTAAGGGTTGACAATTCAATATGTGAACTATAACTATTACTTGTATCAACACATCTCATGTACACAGTGTTAACTCTTTGCATGCTAGCGGTGAAAATAACATCCAACAAATTATGAGTATGTTTGTTATTTCTCTCTGTAAATATATTGTAAGACCAGTAACCAGTGGTGATAAACTGCTGTGACAGGGCTGGGATGAGCTCTATCTCCGATCAGGTGATCTCAGTGTCATGGGTTTCCGCAGTTCGAAATGAAATTGTCGTCTCCCATTCTGAGATCACGTGACTTGAGAAACTGTCCACTACAGCCATGTTACTACCTTTTATAAGTTGTCCGATATGTCGATACCGAGATAATTCATTGGGTAATCCAATTCTGATAAATTCCAGTTTCCACTTACCGTTGTATTATTGCATCCAAGTGAAATTCCATGTCGACCCTCAAGTTTGGGAACCGCGAAGTTACAGATGCGACTGACCCTATTTTCCATGCGACTACCATGATCTACACACTGTTCGATACCTTTCTTGGTGCTAATTTATTCCACTGTTCACTGGGGTTCACATTATAGTTTGACCGCATAGAGTCACTTCCTTGTTTAGTTTACATTCCATGTTTTATGTCATTTGTGTTTATACACTTTTCCAAGATGGCGGACGCGCAGCCGCACATGAGATTTCAGCCAATCAGATCGTTTAGTCGCAAATGCGACCGACAGTCTGATTGGTGATCGCATCTGTGCGACTGGCCGCATCTTGCGCAGAATGTTATAAATACAAGTGTAATTGGCAGTCAAGCCAAGCGATTCCACCGCTCTCCTAATGTAGAACCATTACTCGACAGAACCAAAACTCGACATCTCCAACTATTTCCTAACTAATTACGTCTTGTAGACATAAGAGATATACATCATAACTATCTACAATTATACTCACCACTACCGTGAACGTAGTACATTACGAGTTTGAGACGAAGTACCTTTCGTCTACTGCTACGACACCGTTGCTACGCCATCACCAATGTAAACATACTTTTACTGCTGTTTCGAACTGTCAAGGCATCGCTTCCCGTCACACTGCTACTCCATATAATAACCATCGTCTATTGTTGCACTAATACCTACTCTACTGTAACGTTTCTTAGAGTGCATTTAATCGGAATCCTGACGTATTGATACTTTGTCAAGTAAAGCCTAACTAGAGGCTAGAGGGTGCACTCCGTATAACACTGGTACCTGACGAACTAGTAAAGTTATTAAATATGACTTGTTGAGTGTTAGAACTGTTGTTATTTGTTATTTACTGTAACCTACCTGCACTGCAACCAGAGTGTAGGTGGCCTTATAAATGGTGTCCGGAAGTGGGATGGTTATTGAGCGATCATAAAGAACTTAAGTCAACACTTACAACTCTACGGTGGAGCTACATACAACTTCAATGACAATGGATATCAAGCAGTGTGATGGTAGATCTACAACTATTATTCTATAGGAGAGCGGATAACTATTTATAAGTAATACTTAATTTAATAGAACAGTACCTTGCAGTACACTAGTGGATCAGCTAATTGGGAGTTGACACAGAACTGACAAGCATTTATTATATGCATAAACATTTATTGTGAACAAAGTTACAAGTAGGAGGAATTGAAAAACACACCGACACATAATCGTAATATATATTTTATTATTAAAACAAGTTTAATAGGCAAAATGTCAGACTCTGACTCTGAGGTGCAAATAAACAGGAGCAATGGACGAGGGGACACAAATACATATCATAAGACATCTAGTGGGGAAGAATTTGTTGATAGAGACACAGCATCAGCATCCGAGATGGAGCCGACCCTTGTAGGGCTACGTAATTATCAATCGGCAGATGAGAGTGCAGCTACAGCACAACATGCAGATGTGAGACCTCCACATTCCAGTGATCCACCGCATGTGAGCAATTCACAGGTGGACTTTTGTAGACTTCCACAGGGCGATAGCAATGATGTGCTTCCTCGATGCGAAAAATTTCGCACTCGGCGTCACATGGAACGAGCCCATCCAAGCAGACGGCAGACCGATTATTCGCCACGATATACAAGGAGTTGTGAGGGTGTAGGCACCAGAAATTATCCAGTGCACCGCGTCTTTGATGAGGAAGGACATTACACAAATAATTATCGCAGGGCACCAGCATGAAGCCGGATACTTACACGGGTGAAAGAGACTGGGACGCTTTTATTGGTCATTTCGAGGTATGCGCGCGACTAGGACAATGGAGTCCCTGGAACAAGGCTCTAACCCTCTTAGCTTGCATGAGAGGTCCAGCTCAGATGTATTTATCTGAAGATGAGAAGGACTCATACAGCACATTAGTAAGGAAATTAAAGCTACGGTTTGGGGGACATAAGCAGAATCCAATGTGGGCATCGCGCTTGGAAAATAGAAAACGTAAACCGGGGGAATCATTAGCTGAAGTGGGAGACGATATCAGGCGATTAACCAGGAAGGCATATGGGAATTTGAGTACTGCTGCTCAGGACATGTTAGGAATGCAACAGCTTCTGAAGTCTACCTCAGCAGAACTTAGGTACCGTTGTTTGATGGCGGAAGTTGATACCGTGGAAAAGGCAGTAGATGTACTTCAAACATATGAAGACATAGTTGGGGAAACCACGCAGAAAGGGTCAACAAAACCGACCGTACGGATGGTGCAAGCGAAGAAGCCCGAGTCAAAAGATCCATCCAGTACCCTAAGAAACGTGGAACAGTCATTAGAACACATTAGTCAAAGATTGGACCGACTAAGAGAGGAACCAAGCAGATGGGAGGAGACAACAGTCACAGAGGTGGAATGGACATAATCAATGTCACTGGAATGGACATAATCAAGGTCAATGTAATGGAAGAAGCCATGGTCAGGGAACCCGTCAAGGTCAAATACAGGGTCAGAGGAGGACGTGGAGAACGTGCAGAGCCGAGGCGCAGCTTGGAAGGTCAAGGTGAACAGAATAATGCGGACAACGGATCACAGTTGGCACAGTAGGCCATGAGTCAACTGTTTTAGGAGAAAATAGGCCTCAATCTGAAACGTGCTCGTTGCGAATGGGACAAATTTGAGGAAATTCCTTCATCCACGCGTCCACCACTGAAAGATATGAAACATGTTGTTAATGATGTAAGCGGCAGTTCTTTGAAGGTGTACGGACATACAGACACGAAAATTAAACTTGGGAATACAGAGTATACACATACAATAATTGTCTGTGAAATGAAACCGCAAGGAATTATTGGACAGGATTTCTTAATGAAGCATATTCAGAAAATAGATTACGCGAAGTATATCATGAACACTATACAGGGTGAAATTCAGTGTTGCACTGGTGGGGAAACATGCAATGTGTGCAGAATATTTGCATCAGACACTGTTAGTGTACCAGCCTACTCATCAGCCTGGATAAAAGTTAACATTCCAAATGGGGAACATATGGCCGGCACTGTACATATTCAAACCGCAGCAGACAGACAGAGCTCAAAAACAGTACACGTCATGGACAGTGTTTTTTCATCACCAGGGCGGTCCACTGAAATAAATATAATAAACTCTGCGGATAGGGATGTCACTATCTTCTCGAATACACATATAGGACTATGTGAATCGGTAACCTGTAAAGAGAAATTAGGTGATAGGTGTGCCCAGGTGAGCTGTTCCACAGAACAATTACAAGAGGTCCCGGAATACCTATCCGATCTACTGGCACGTAGCTCAACCCATCTTAGTAAAAGTGAAAAGAAACAGTTTGAGCAATTACTATTACAATTCACGATGCTTTTGCAAAATCCGATGATGACCTGGGTGTTACTAACATTGTGCAACACCATATCGATACACAAGGCGCGGCACCAATTAAGCAACCGCACCGGAGACAACCGCTGGGAAAACGGGAAACCGAGCGTAAAGAAGTGGAGAAAATGCTGTCCAGAGGAATAATTGAGCCTAGTATCAGCCCTTGGAGTTCACCAATAGTGCTGTTAACCAAGAAAAATGGCAGCACAAGATTTTGTGTCTACTTTCGCGCTGTTAATCAAGTGGTAAAGAAGGACTCATTTCCCTTGGCGCGTATTGATGAATGTTTGGAGTCTCTGGAGGGCTCCACATACTTCAGCTGTATGGATCTAAATCAGGGATATCTACAGATTGGTTTAGCACCGGAAGATATGGAGAAAACTGCATTCTCCACCAGCCTAGGACTTTTCCACTTCACACGGCTCCCGTATGGATTAGTCACGGCACCCTCGGAGTTCAGCAGGCTCATGGATGAAGTACTGCGAGGTCTACAATGGACTGAATGTTGTGTCTATATGGATGATATTATTGTCTCAAGTTCATCATTCGAAGAAAACCTCCGGCGACTGGAACACGTCTTTCAGCGACTCCAGCAAGCACGATTAAAATTAAAACCGCGGAAATGTACGTTATTCCAAAAAGTTGTAAAGGTTCTCGGAAATATCGTGTCATCCGAGGGGGTGGCCACTGACGACGACAAAATTGCGGCAGTCCGTGATTGGCCAGTACCCACATCAGCGAAAAATCTGAAGTCGTTCATTGGACTCGCATCCTATTACAAACGTTATGTACAAAACTTTAGTCAAATTGCCAAGCCATTTTACCGGATAGGGGAGAAAGGAGTAAAATTTCTATGGACAAAAGAAGCCCAGCTGGCATTCGACCATCTGAAGCAGGCGTTAACATCTGCTCCGATACTCGGGTTTCCTCAGGCTGGGAATCCATTCCGGCTGGATACCGACTGTTCAGACATAGCTATGGGAGCGGTTCTGAGTCAAGTGCAAGATGGCCAAGAGCGAGTTATCGCGTACATGAGTAAAACCTTGAATAAGTATGAAACCTCATATTGTACAACGCGGAAAGAATTGTTAAGCCTAGTAACCAGAGTTAAGCATTTCCATCACTACTTATATGGACAGGAAAGTGAAATGTAACGTACCAGACTCAACGCCACGCTGTCCCCTCCTGGATGAGAAGGCTCAAATGTCCAGAAGGTCAGACGGCGGGGTGGTTGCAGTACCTGGAATCTTACAACTTGAACATCACCCATCGTCAAGGTCGTCTCCATAGTAACACAAATGCACTTAGTCGACGGCCATGTACGGTCTGCAGTAAACTAGAAACGCGAAGCCAAGAAGCTGAACAAGCGAGCACCGTACCGGTCTTGATGATGTCGTCCAGCGAGTCCACCGAGATGATGGATGGGTCTGAGGATATTGACATTCGGGTTATAACACGTGGTCAACATCAACGTCTAGCATCAGATGAACTGAAACCAACCACCTTTCTAATAGATGGGTGGCAACCAACTGATATAGTTAACGCACAAGCTCAGGGTCAGAAAATATGCCCTATCATTAGTGCATTAGAGACAAATCACCAGCCAACATGGAACCAAATTTCAGGTTGTAGTTCAAAAACTAAAACATTGTGGAGGCACTGGGACCGGTTGGAACTACACGGGGGAATGAATGTTATACAGGAAGTGGCTTGTGGAGAATGACAGAGACTGCCACCTTCAGCTCGTAGTGCCTGAATGCAAACAAGCAGACATTCTCCATCATTATCACAATATTCCGACAGCAGCCCACCTAGCTACCAATAAAATGTTAGACAGAGTTAGACAACATTTCTACTGGCCCGGCATGTCAGATTCCATTGGTCAATACTGCAAGCAATGTAATCAGTGTTCCGCGCGCAAACCAGCAAAAGCTTACTAAGGCACCTTTGGGAGCATGTCCGGTGGGTGAACCGATGGAGAAAGTTGCCATTGACATTTTGGGTCCGTTGCCAATAACCAACCGAGGAAATCGATTTGTACTGGTCATTTGCGACTTGTTTACCAAATGGACAGGGGCTATCGCATTACGAGACTCCGAAGCCACCACCGTGGCCACCGCGTTGATCGACCATTTTATTTCAAGAATGGGTACGCCGTTAATTATCCTATCAGATCTCGGAAAATGTTTTGAGGTCAAGCTGTTTCGGGAAATGTGCGAGTGCCTGCAGATACATAATGTTTCAACATCTGTGATGCGGCCACAGGCCAATGGGGTTGTAGAACGTTTTAATCGGACACTGACAAGCATGTTGACAATGTACTGTGAAAATGATGAACGGAATTGGGACCGATTTCTCCAACAAGTGTTATTGGCATATCGATCTTCAAGACATGCGTCCACAGGTTGTTCACCAAATAAAATGGTATTCGGCAGAGAAGTCTCCCTCCCCATGACAGCAGTGATCGGTCTGCCTGCAACCGACGTAACCGCGACGAGTGTCGACGACTATGTTGTGTATCGTCCAAGCTCACCAGTAAATGGAAGGGGCCCTGCCTCGTGGTCCGCAAGATCGACGATATGATGTATCTCGTGAAACGAAAGGCCATGCAACCAGCGAAGGCTCATCATATCGACCGACTTCGTCCATACCATGGACTGGATCTACCGCGATGGTTTTCTAAGGTTAAGTTGTAGTGTCGAAGAGTCGCGCATTATCTCTGAAAGACAACCTGAAACAGAAAACATTTGTTAGTTATTGGGTTCAATTTATTGTTAGTGTTCAACTTTACTAGTCAGTAAACTTTACTAGTCAGTACCAATACATATCGGTAATGCAGTAATTCATAGTTTAAACAAGGAACGAGTCTCGGATAGGTTATATACCTATAATGAAATTATAGATTCCTAGCCGCGTTTAAATAGATGTCCCATAAGAAAAACATTTGAGTGCATGTACTATATTTTCACACAATATTCACCTGTAGTTGAAATTGACTGACGGAACTGAACTGAGAGAAACGTATTAATTGTACCTACCAGTTATAGCCCTGGAATAGTCTTAAGCCCAAGTTGCTGCGCAGCACAAATTTAAATATGGAATGAGAGTTAGGGAGGTAAAAGTTGGACTGATCACCCAGGGTTTTACGATATATGAGAATCTGTGTGTAATTACAGAGTAATTACAGAGTAATTATTCGCCATATCCAAGGGATAGAATACTGGTATTGGCAAAACAACAAATCTATTTCCAGTGTCTGTAAACTCAGGTATTAGGTATAAAAACTCCAAATATGGCAACGGATAATACCATATGACGCTTAATGTTGGTACAATCAGAAGTAATTAAGCTATAGCTTGTAGGAATGCAAATAAAAAAATCCTAATGCAAGGAGCAGTAGATGGGTCAATTGTTTCTCACAGTGTAAATAATTGAACAAGAACTTCTCTCCGAATGTAAATTGAAAATGCGTGACCATGCACCAATTGCAATAAAAGGTGTACTTACAATATGCTCAACTGGGAACAAATTGCAACAGAAACTTTTAACAATGAAATATTAAATGTTACAAGTAATGTTATCTTGATGATGAATGACTTATCCGATACCCAAGTCAATAATTATCATGTGAAATAATACAACGCAGTGTGACGCGAAGACTCCAGAAAATAAATATATGCTACAGAATGACCATCACTTGTGAACTGTGTCCAGAGAGGTTTGAGATCAAGGAACGTCTAAAGAAGCACCTGATGAGCCCAGTTCACAACAGGCTGCACGTCTTCTGTGCCTGGTGCTACGACAAGGAGCGGGACTACCGGGTAACCGATCTGCGCAGGCATGTCATCAAGCAACATACTGGTATTGAAGCCCTCCTGCCGGCAGAATTATTCACGGAATCAACCTTATTCTATTTCGCCCGCTATCCACACGATTATGTGACCGTGGTGGATCCCACCCCACAGAACAACACTTGTGCCGTTGCGGCAATGGATGCCGTTCGGTCGTGGACCAATGTTCACACGACATCACCACACACCCTGAAAGTGTGGGAGTTTGGGTGGCGACAGGCCCTCGCGACACCCATACACTCTGGAGCGGAGACACCAGCGTATCGTGTGCCTTGTGCATCTCCGAAGCTGGCCGCGTGTGCCCCCGCATCTCGGGACATTATGTACAGTCCGACCCACCCGGAGATTTGCAACAAGCCACCGGCCTCTGTTTGGGAAATTATTTCCGTGGGGACTGACCGATCCATGGTCATGGTTCGTGATGGCCAAGCCAAATTCAAGGTCATTCTAAGTTCATCCCTACCAGAAGAGGATCTGAGGCGCATTCGTGGCCGGATAACTAATTCCGGAAACTTCAGAGTGTCAGGAGATACGGTGCCAGTGCGAGGGGTGGAATTCATCGACCTCGTAGAGGAGATGTCCGAAATATGTGGGATTTCAGAGCTTTATCTGGACCATGTAAGCAAATATGTGATGAAGCCCCCCACGCACTCCACCGTATCATCTGTAATACCGGAGAAATCTATCGCGTCGCGTACCCGGTATATTCTTAAAAGAGGAGCAATGCCGCTCGTATCACCGGCTCCCCGTGCATGGGCCGAAGAGGAAGCCGTCACCTTGCAGGGACCTGTGTCACAGTTCCGGTGGCCACCACGCGGGTGGAAGAACATGACCCCTAGCAAGAGGAGACAGGTGTTTAATTTTGTGGCCATGAGCTTGGATGTAGACAGTTCAGGACTTCCAAAGTCAGCTCCGGAAGAGCTGGGTGATAAATTTGCGTTTTTGATTCTGCCGGGCTCAGTATTTCAGTCGGAATGCCAGAAGATGCGTCTGTATAACTTTTCACAACGGCGGAAAATCGCGGTCTCTGGAGATGGCGACACTCGATTTGTCGCGATGATGGAGCAGGCCGCAGAACTTCGCGACACGTCAGTGGACTCATATTTGTCCGCAATCGACCGTATTCCAGTGCGGCTGACGCGCACTGATGCGGCCAGTACTTAACTGTACATTCTACTTTCAACGGAGTGAAAGTTTTAAGGGGGTGGGGGGGGGGTGCATGTAAGACCAGTAACCAGTGGTGATAAACTGCTGTGACAGGGCTGGGATGAGCTCTATCTCCGATCAGGTGATCTCAGTGTCATGGGTTTCCGCAGTTCGAAATGAAATTGTCGTCTCCCATTCTGAGATCACGTGACTTGAGAAACTGTCCACTACAGCCATGTTACTACCTTTTATAAGTTGTCCGATATGTCGATACCGAGATAATTCATTGGGTAATCCAATTCTGATAAATTCCAGTTTCCACTTACTGTTGCATTATTGCATCCAAGTGAAATTCCATGTCGACCCTCAAGTTTGGGAACCGCGAAGTTACAGATGCGACTGACCCTATTTTCTATGCGACTACCATGATCTACACACTGTTCGATACCTTTCTTGGTGCTAATTTATTCCACTGTTCACTGGGGTTCACATTATAGTTTGACCGCATAGAGTCACTTCCTTGTTTAGTTTACATTCCATGTTTTATGTCATGTGTGTTTATAAACTTTTCCAAGATGGCGGACGCACAGCCGCACATGAGATTCCAGCCAATCAGATCGTTTAGTCGCAAATGCGACCGACAGTCTGATTGGTGATCGCATCTGTGCGACTGGCCGCATCTTGCGCAGAATGTTATAAATACAAGTGCAATTGGCAGTCAAGCCAAGCGATTCCACCGCTCTCCTAATGTAGAACCATTACTCGACAGAACCAAAACTCGACATCTCCAACTATTTCCTAACTAATTACGTCTTGTAGACATAAGAGATATACATCATAAGTATCTACAATTATACTCACCACTACCGTGAACGTAGTACATTACGAGTTTGAGACGAAGTACCTTTCGTTTACTGCTACGACACCGTTGCTACGCCATCACCAATGTAAACATACTTTTTACTGCTGTTTCGAACTGTCAAGGAATCGCTTCCCGTCACACTGCTACTCCATATAATAACCATCGTCTATTGTTGCACTAATACCTACTCTATTATGACGTTTCTTAGAGTGCATTTAATCGGAATCCTGACGTATTGATACTTTGTCAGGTAAAGCCTAACTAGAGGCTAGAGGGTGCACTCCGTATAACACTGGTACCTGACGAACTAATAAAGTTATTAAACATGACTTGTTGAGTGTTAGAACTGTTGTTATTTGTTATTTACTGTAACCTACCTGCACTGCAACCAGAGTGTAGGTGGCCTTACAATATCTTGGAATTTCATTAGAATTGCGTCCTCTGGACGCAATTCTAATGAAATTCCAAGACATATTCATGATATTTATAGGGAGAAATAAAAGAAAATACAATGAATTGCTATTTTTGAACTATTTATATAGCCCACAAATGTTCCAGCTTGCAAAGAGTTAAAGGCACTGGGTATCATTTAGGCGCGAATGTGATGAAACAGTTTAGTAGTAAAAGTAACTTTGTTGTAGAGTTGTTACATATTTCTGAAAAATAATTGTACCGTTTTTCCGCATATCAGTCGCCTGCAAAAAAATGAAAATGATTACAGCACTGCGAAATAACTATTGTTTGGAAGCCTAGTTTTTATGCAATAATTATATCCCCAGTATATTACTAAATGATTATATCTGCAGGGCTCCAGATAAGGAATTAGTAATTGAGTATTATCACTCCATCATTTCTGAAGCAATTGGGTATTTCAAAATTCTAATTGGGTAAAATAAAATCACACTACTGTTTACACATCAACAGACATCAATTGTAAATCCAATAATTGTTTACAAGAAAACATTGTTGATGTGAAATTTACAGACTATCATAATTTTGCACTTACAAACATTTTAGTCGTACAAGGTTTAGTGAAACGGTCCCCTGGTCACCAAACTAGTGTACTATTGTTATTCCCTCGCCAATAGGCAAGAGGGGAGGGCATAATGTTAGTCCATGTACGTATGTACATACGTGCATACATACGTTACTATCACTTATCATTTTGCAATAACCCATTAACCGCTTCACCGATTATGATAATATTTGGCCACAATGTGTGTCTTACTTTGGATGGTGCTTTGTTTTGCATATGACCCACGTCCGACCGCTCAAGGTTAACGTCACTGAGAACTTATGATCATCTTGTTTATAAGGCTTTACTGCTAAAGTCTTCTTTTGTTTATTCAGTAACTTATGAACCACTTCACCGATTTGCATACGACCCATGTCCGACCGCACAAGATCAAGGTCACTGAGGACATATGTTGTTTTTGTTGTTTTCTTTTTTCAAGGCTGCCAGCGAGGGGATTAGCTTCGATGCCAGTTATTGTTTTTATTACACTATGTTAATACACCGCGAGCGCCCATTTTATTGTCTCGCCCGCGAAAGCGGAAAGCGAGAATAAGGTTTTGCTTTTCCGAGTCGTCGTCGTTGTCGTCGTCGTCGTCATCATCATTCAATATTAAGTTTTCGTGTTACGGTCATTACTTCGACACCTTATGACCTACAGTCATCAAACTTTATACATACCTTTACTATGATATGTAGATGAATATAGGACTATTCTTGGGGCCCCAGGGTCAATGTCAAGGCCCTAGGGTCACGGTCAAGGCGGAACAAGGCGAGACATTTAATTCCACGGAATTCTTGTTATTGTCGCGCCTGCTTTAGCAGAGGCGCGACTATAGTCGGCGCTTTTTCCGTCGTCGTCCGCGTCGTCGTCGTCGTCCGGTTCTTTTGTAAGGCAAATGCGCTAAAATTATTGTTTTTCACAATATCTCTTTAACCCCTTGCCAGACTTTGACTTTTATCTAGGGATGATGCTTCATTACGCATACACCCACATCCAAATTATCAAGGTCAAGGTCATTTATTTTTTACTTGTAATGTTCACCGGTTTTGTAACAGGAATGCGTTAAAGTTATTGTTTTTTCACAATATCTCTTTAACCCCTTGCTAGACTTTGATAATATTTCACATCAATGTTTGTCATGGGATGATGCTTTATTACGCACACACCCACATCTAAATATGAAGGTCATTTATTTACTTTTAATGTTCACCGGTTTTGTAACAGAAATGCGTTAAAGTTATTGTTTTTTCACAGTATCTCTTTAACCCCTTGCCAGTCTTTGATAATAGTTCACATCAATGTTTGTCTAGGGGTGATGCTTCATTAGGCACACACCCACATCCAAATTATCAAGGTGAAGGTAATTTATTTACTTGTAATGTTCACCGGCTTTGTAAGAGGAATGCGTTAAAGTTATTGGTTGTTCACGATATCTCTTTAACCCCTTGCCAGACTTTGATAATATTTCACATCAATGTTTGTCATGGAATAATGCTTCATTACGCACACCCCCACATCCAAATTCTGAAGGTCAAGGTCATTTACTTTACTTGTAATGTTCACCGGTTTTGTAACAGAAATGCGTTAAATTTTTTTATTTTTTCACAATATCTCTTTAACCCCTTGCCAGACTTTGATAATAGTTCACGTCAATGTTTGTCTATGGATGATGTTTCATTACGCACACCCCCACATCCAAATTCTCAAGGTCAATGTCATTTATTTACTTGTAATGTTCACGGTCAAATGCCTCGGCAGGCGCGACACCGCTTCCGTGGCGGAATTCTTGTTATTTTAAGTATGTAGATGGCATAGCCGAAAAGAAACAACCTTCTATCTGCATTATAAATGTAGATATGAATATTACAACATATTGTATACGATTTCAGGGTGGCCATTTTTAAATCAAAGATGGCCGCCATGGGGGTTGTTAAAAATGAAAATAACACTGGTGTTATTCTTTGTGGTCAAAATATGATTATCACCAAAAAACAAATCAATCTTCTACATGTATTAGAAGTGTATATATAAGGAATACAGCATTTCAGGGCGGCCATTTTGAAATCCAAGATGGCGGCCAAAGGAATTTTGTATAAAAACAAAATGGAACCAACCCCAGTTTTGTTCTCCGTGGTGTATACAAAAAATAACAGGGAAATGGGCAACTGGTAATATGAGGATCACCATTGTGACTCCTTAAGGTGAATGTGACGGCATGAACAACTGTCTATGTTGTTCAGTATATATGTCTAAATAAAAGGAACATGTAATTGAGTGGGGGAATATCTCCCACAGCACTTGTAAAATACAATGTATTAAGATGTATGCGGTGTTGACAAAACTAACAGGAACATTGA
The DNA here is from genome assembly GCA_029237695.1 of Conchocele bisecta. Taxonomy (NCBI): domain Eukaryota; kingdom Metazoa; phylum Mollusca; class Bivalvia; order Lucinida; family Thyasiridae; genus Conchocele; species Conchocele bisecta. Next base: position 85,391,348 of record CM055272.1, read on the forward strand.
TAACTAGTAACCTGAGAATCCCCATTAGGACCACTATTTATTCTCTGTATTTATTTGTTGATGTGCAATGATCAAACCTTTTAATCTGTCGAAAATATTATTTTGTTCAGGTGACACATTTAATTAGTATAAATAATTAAAATATATCATATGCCTCATTTGCATATGAAAATAGCCTGATACAACCGCGAGTGACTATCAATAAAATAAATATTACTAAATGATTATATCTGTATATCGGGCACTCGTACATTTTGGAACTGATGGAATAGTGACACAATTATATACTTATTCAATCCCTATAAAGAACATGTTTTGCCTACTGAGTGGGCATGTGGACATGGTATACCGACGGGCCGCACTCCTCCCGTGTTCATGACACATTTACAACAGGTCACATAGTCTACCGGCGGGCCATACTCCTCCCGTGTCGCCGACCTTGTACAACATGTCACATAGTGTTCCCGCGGGCTGTACACCTCCCGTGTCGCAGACATATACAACATGTCACATAGTGTGCCCGCAGGCTGTACTCCTCCCGTGTCGCAGACATATACAACATGTCACATAGTGTGCCCGCGGGCTCTACTCCTCGCGTGTCGCCGACCTATACAGCATGTCACATAGTGTGCCCGCGGGCTGTACTCCTCCCGTGTCGCAGACATATACAGTGGAACCCCTCCAAACCGGACCCCCTCTATACCGGAATTCGTGCTATACCGAACATACGACCACGTCCCGAATATTCTGCTATATAAACACATTTGTTTCTACCCCTCTATTCCGGAACCCCTCTACTCCGTAATCCGGACGCCATTTCAAGTCCCAAAACCATATTTCAGCGTTAAAATAACCCCGGAAAACCGGAAACACGGTCACCTGTCAGGATGTCATCCAAGAAATACACCGCACCCAATTTCAATGTTGTTGTTTCAAGCGGGTGTCAAAATCACACCGTGTTTACAATAGACTTGTTCCCGGTAGTATTGTTCAGCTCTGGTTCCCAAAATGCGGAGCCACGAGAATGAGACGATTCTAACGGGATATGGACATTTGCCCCCCGGACATTTGCCCCCCAGTCCAAAAATGGCAGGGTGGACATTTGCCCCCCAGTTGAAATGGCAGCTAGGACAATTGCCCCCCAGTCGAAATGTAGGGGCGGACATTTGCCCCCCAATGGAAATGGCAGCTAGGACATTTGCCCCCCAGTCGAAATGGCAGCTAGGACATTTGCCCCCCAGTCGAAATGTAGGGTAGGACATATTGTATGAAGTGTACCATGATACTTAATTATCAAAGACATCAAAGTAAATTGGGTGTGATTACTGATTAGCTTTAAACACTGATTACCTAATGATATCCATTCACATAATTAGCAAAAGTTGTATTGTATGAAGTGTACCATGATACTTAATTATCAAAGACATCAAAGTAAATTGGGTGTGATTACTGATTAGCTTTAAACACTGATTACCTAATGATATCCATTCACATAATTAGCAAAAGTTTGAACTAATATCATGAGAGGTGTTAAAAGTCTTTGATTGTTGATTAAAGTGTACACATACTGAGTTCATTATTTAATTAGATATAATGTGATTTAATAGATGGTAATTCTTAAAGTGAAAAACTTGTGAGAATTGAGTGAAACTAATTAAAGGTTCATGCAGTATATTAGCTATGGAATTGTCTACTGCATTACGACAAATCTCATACCACGATGGAACTGACTACCAGTACTAGAGGGGCTGAGAAGCTACTATACGAGGGTTACTCGTATACTAAGAAGAAGAGCCGTATCTCCACTATCCACTGGGAATGCTCCAAACGCAAGAGTGCCTCTTGCAAGGGGACACTTACTACTGACTCAATGGTAAATATAAATGTAGTTTGTTAGCGGACAATGGTTACAATTTACAACTTCCAAGTCGTGTTGGTTGTATTATAGTACTAATGTGACTATTGGAAATATCAGACACGTCTTGTAATTTTGTACTATTGGGTACCTGCGTAATTTCATGAAATATATTTAGTATAAATTGCTATATTTAATATATATATGACTATTTTCAGAGAGCATACTGAGTTCTATGCATTCATCAAAATATATCTCGTTTCATTTTATCGGTTTTATCATTGTAATTCATTTTTATTACAGATTACCACGATCAGCTCAGCGACACCACACTCTCACGACAGCGACGCGTATGCTATCGCGGCAATGAAGGTTCGGCAAGACATAAAACAACATGTCACCAACAACCGTGGAAACCCTGGCCAACTCATATCCGACAAACTCACTCAGCACCCAGTTGGCGTGAGAGTAGCAGCGGGGAAAACTGATACTATCAAACGCGCAGTTCGACGTCTGAAGCGTGGAAACACCCCACCAGAGCCAACCAGCATCAACGACATCCCTGAGCTACCAGAGGCATTCGAGACGACAGGTGGTCCAGACAAACTCCCCTTCCTGATCTACGACAACTATGTAGAAGGACAATCCAACGACGGCCGTGTAATTGTGTTTGCGACAGAACTAGGACTTAAACATCTCTGTGATAGCTCCCATTGGTTTGTTGACGGGACATTCGGCACTGCGCCTAGGCAGTTTACGCAGCTGTTTGTCATTCGCGCCGAGGTGAACGATGTGACTCTGACCTGTGTCTACGCTTTCCTTCCGGACAAACAACAGTCTAGCTACGAGGAAGTATTCACCGCCGTCTTGAACGCCTGCGATGCTGTTCAACTCACACCTGATCCGGCCGTCCTGACTTGCGACTTTGAACTGGGTATTCACGGCGCAGTCGCATCTATGTTGGGATGCCATGTCCGAATCCAGGGATGTTTCTACCACCTTACTCAGTGTACATGGCGGCGGGTACAGAGTGAAGGACTTTCAACTCTCTACAAAGAAGATGATGAAGTGAAACAGTTACTGTGGCATGCTCGATGGGCTTGCGTTCCTGCCACCTAGCCGCGTCCAGGATGGTATGCGCTATCTGAAGACTGTCACCCCACCGGCACTGGAAGACCTCACCGAGTACTTCGACACCAACTTTGTGAGTGGACCGTACAAGTCTGTGATGGGGGCCAGGGGACGCATCACATTACAGCGAACGAGTCCGAAGTATGCGATTGATAAATGGAACGTGAACCAGGTCACTCTAGAAGATGGTTCCCGGACCAACAACAAATGTGAGGCGTGGAACAACTCGTTCAGCCACCTTGTAGGACATAAAAATCCCGGACTCTGGCATACTATTCAGTGTATACAGAAGGATCAACTCAACGTGATCACAGAAGTGGAGCGAGTGAGACAGGGTGCCCCAACACGTAAACGTGTCCGACGCGAGACGAGAAATCTACAGGATAGACTTAAACAACTGTGCCAGGACTTTGATGCTGGTGAGAAGGATGTGCGCGACTTCCTTAGAGCGGTCGGACATTCCGTCCGATTCGTCTAATTGACAATGTAACTCTAAAACGTGCTACTATACTGATGTGCTATAATGTGACATTTTGTTATTTGTTCGAATTTCATAGTACTTGATCACAAACATTGATAATCATGCCAAGAGTGTGTTGACATTGACATTAATCTGTTATCTGTTTTAATTTCACGAGACATCGAAATAATGAGTATTATCATGGTTAGTTCATAGTACTTGATCACAAACATTGACAATCATGCCAAGATTGTGTTGATATTGACGTTAATCTATTATCTGTTTTACACTTGATCATTTAAATTTATGCTCAAATAAACTGGTTGTTTGGAAATGTGTTGTAATCTTGTCACACCTTGTCATACCTCAAATTGTTCACTAGGGGGCAAATGTCCTAACTGCCATTTCGACTGGGGGGCAAATGTCCTAGCTGCCATTTCCATTGGGGGGCAAATGTCCGCCCCTACATATTGACTGGGGGGCGAAATGTCCTAGCTGCCATTTCAACTGGGGGGGCAAATGTCCGCCCCTACATTTCGACTGGGGGGCAATTGTCCACCCTGCCATTTTTGGACTGGGGGGCAAATGTCCGGGGGGCAAATGTCCTACATTCGATTCTAACGGACTCCCAACTTGACATTTGTGTGGAAGAAATAACAAAATTGATCAAATTACTCGCTATCCGTGCGTGTAATGCGCTAAGCGGCGTGTTTTTTTAACGTCATAAGCGGCATTACAAAGTTAAGAATCTATTCAATACATGCGACCTAAATACGAGACACGTTTGCTGTTTTACAAGCTCATTACAATAGCATGGTTCACAATTTAATTATACACGTACGTAACAATTACGGAAATAAAATAATCGGCACATTATTTGTGAACCCACCGACCGATTAATTGAGATAATCTGATAATTACTTAACAAGGCTGTAAACTGGTGACTGTAGCCTGTGGGCTATTGTAGCAGCTCGCGGTAACTACACAGCACACTTGAAATGTGTCCTATGCTCTTTGCGAGCAGTGTAGACCGTAGACTCAGATTACATTGCGAATCTGCACTATTTGCTATACCCCTTGCGAATCTGCACTATTTGCAATGTCAATAAAAAAAACACATTCTGGTCTTAAAAGAGCGCTCCAGCTGATCGAGAAAGTTCCACAGTGGCACAAAATACTTTATCCCATGTCATCTGCACTCTGTTTATTGGGAATTACACAACTGGGTAGCCGAGCGTAATTTGGGGGTACATTTCTTATTTCTCCATACAAATGGCAAGTTGGGAGTGCTTTAGAATCGTCTCATTTGCTTTCAATATGGTAATAATGGTATATACTATACAAATCCAAGAGTTAATGATGGAAAACATACATTTCCTTAACTGGAAATAGAAAACCCCTCTAAACCGAAAACCCCTATTAACCGAACTTTTCAGTCTGTCCCCAGGGTGTTCGGTTTAGAGGGGTTCCACTGTACAACATGTCACATAGTGTGCCCGCGTGCTGTACTCCTCCCGTCGCGACATACAACAGTGCAGCACTAGTATACAACATGCACATAGTGTCCCGCGGGCTGTACTCCCTCCCGTGTCGCCCAGACATATACACATGTCACATAGTGTGCCCGCGGGCTGTACTCCTCCCGTGTCGCAGACATATACAACATGTCACATAGTGTGCCCGCGGGCTGTACTCCTCCCGTGTCGCAGACATATACAACATGTCACATAGTGTGCCCGCGGGCTGTACTCCTCCCGTGTCGCAGACATATACAACACATGTCCATAGTGTGCAGCGCCCTGTACTCCTCGCGTGTCGCGCATATACAACAGTCACATAGTGTCCCGCGTCGTACTCCTCCCGCGTGTCGCAGACATATACAACATGTCACATAGTGTGCGGCCGTACTCCTCCGTGTCAGACAAATACAACATTCCATAGTTGCCCGCGGCTGTACTCCCGGCGCACATATACAACATGTCACATAGTGTGCACGCGTTCTGTACTCCTCGTGTCGCGACAAAATACAACAGTCACATAGTGTCCCGCGGGCTGTACTCCTCGGTGTCGCACATATACAACAGTAGTCACATAGTGTGCCCGCGTGCTGTACTCCTCGCGTGTCGCGACATATACAACATGTCACAGTGTGCGGCGTACTCCTCGCTGTCCGCAGACATACAACATGTCACATAGTGGCCCGCGGGCTGTACTCCTCGTCGCAGACATATACAACATGTCACATAGTGTGCCCGCGGGCTGTACTCCTCGCGTGTCGCAACATATACAACATGTCACATAGTGTGCCCGCGGGCCTGTACTCCTCGCGTCGCAGACATATACAACATGCACATAGTGTTGCGCGTGCTGTACATCCTCGCGTGTGTCGCAGACATATACAACATGTCACATAGTGTGCCCGCGGGCTGTACCTCGCGTGTCGCAGACTATACAACATCCATAGTGTGCGTGTGTACTCCCCCGGTCGCAGACATATACACATGTCACATAGTGTGCCCGCGGGCTGTACTCCTCGCGTGTCGCAGACATATACAACATGTCCACATCGTGTCCCGCCGCGTGCTGTACTCCTCGCGTGTCGCAGACATATACAACATGTCACATAGTGTGCCCGCGGGCTGTACTCCTCGCGTGTCGCAGACATATACAACATGTCACATAGTGTGCCCGCGGGCTGTACTCCTCGCGTGTCGCAGACATATACAACATGTCACATAGTGTGCCCGCGTGCTGTACTCCTCGCGTGTCGCAGACATATACAACATGTCACATAGTGTGCCCGCGGGCTGTACTCCTCGCGTGTCGCAGACATATACAACATGTCACATAGTGTGCCCGCGGGCTGTACTCCTCGCGTGTCGCACATATACAACACATGTCCCACATGCCCGCTCTGTACTCCTCGTCGCACATATACACAACATGTCACATAGTTGTGCCCCGTGGGCTTTAGTACCCTCCCGCGTGTCGCAGAACATATACAACATTTCAACATAGTGTGCCCCGGCCAACCCCTTTACTCCTCGCTGTTCCCGCTGACAAACAACAATCGTCCACATAGGGGGGGGGGGGGGGGGGGGGGGGGGGGGTGGTGCCCCGCGGCTGTACTCCTCCGCGTGTCCGCCAGACATATACAACAATGGTCCACATAGTGTGGGCCCGTCCGGGCTGGTACTCCTCGCGTGTCCCAGACATATACAACATGTCACATAGTGTGCCCCGCTGGCTGGTACTCCTTCCGCGGTGTCGCAGACATAATACAACATTGTCACATAGTGTGCCCTGCGGGCTTGACTCCTCCGCCGTTGTCCGCCAGAACATAATAACCTGTCACAAAGTGTCCCGCGGGCTGTACTCCTCGCGTGGTCCCGGCAACTTAAACAACATGTCACATAGTTGTCCCCGTGCTTGATCTACCTCGCGTGTCGCAGACCATATACAACAATGGTTCACATAGTGTGCCCCGCGGAAGCCTGTACTACCTCTCCGCGGTGTCCCGCAGACATATACAACATGTCACATAGTGTGCCCAGCGGGTGCTGTACTCCCTCGCTTGTCGGTGACCATGTACAACATTCACATAGTGCCCGCGGCTGGTAACTCCCTTCCGCTGTCGCAGACATTTAAAACATGTCACATAGTGTGCCCCAGCGGGCTGTAACTCCTTCGCGTGTCGACCGACATATTCAACATTGTCACAAAGTGTGCCCCGGCTTTATCCTCGCGTTCGCCGACATATACAACATGTGACCCATGATGTGCCCCCGGGCTGTACTCCTCGCGTGTCGCAGACATATAAACAAATGTCACATAGTGTGCCCGGCCCGTGGGGCTGTACCCTCCTCGGCGTGTCGCAGACATATACAACATGTCACATAGTGGTGGCCCGCGGGCTGTACTCCTCGCGTTGTCGCCGCATTTAATACAAAACATGTCAGCATAGTGTGCCCTGCGTGCTGTACTCCTCGCCGTGTCCGCAGACATATACAACATGTCACCATAGTTGTGCCCCGCGGTGCTGTACTCCTCGCGTGTCCGCAGACAATAACAACATGTCACATAGTGTGCCCGCGTGCTGGTACTCCTCGCGTGTCCGCCAGACAGTATACAAACCATGCGTCACATAGGTGATGCCCGCGGGCTGTACTCCTCCGCGTGGTCGCAGACAAATATAACAATGTCATTCAATAGTGGGTACCCGCGGGCTGTTACTCCCTCCGCGTGTCCGCCGACATATACAACAATGTCACAATAGTGTGCCCCCGCGGCTGTTGAGTCTCCTCGCGTGTCGCAGACATATACAACATTGTCAACATAGTGGTGCCCGCAGGGCTGTTAACTCCTTCGCGTGTCCGCTGACATATATACAACATTGTCAACATAGTGGTGCCCCGCGTGCTGTACTCCTCGCGTTGTCGCCAGAACATATACAACATTGTCCACATATGTTGCCCGGCCCGCGGCTGTAAACCCTCCCTCCGGCGTGTCCGCCAGACATATACAAACAATGTTCACATAGGTGTGCCCGTGGCTTGTACCCTCCTCGCTTCTCCAAGACATATACCAACAATGTCACATAGTTGTGCCCCCCGCGTGCTGTAACTCCTCCGCGTGTCGCCAGACATTTATACAAACATGTCACAATAGTGTGCCCCGCCGTGCTTGTACTCCTAGCCCCGGTAGTCGCCAGACATATACAACAATGTCGCATAGTGTGCCCGCGGGCTGTAACCCTCCATCCCGGAAGTGTTCCGCCAGACATATACAACATGGGGGTCACATAGTGTGCCCCGTGCTGTACCCTCCTGCCCGTGTCGCCGACATATACAACAGTTCACATAGTTGTGCCCCGCATGGCTGTACTCCTCGCGTGTCCCGCAGATATATAAACAACATGTCACATATGTTGGTGCCCGCGGTCTGTACTCCTTCCCCGCGTGTCGCCAGACATTAATACAACATTGTCCACATAGTGTGCCCGCGGTGCTGTTACTCCTCCCCCCGTTGTGTCGCCGACATATAACAACATGGTCACATAGTGTGACCCCTTCGTGTACTCCCTCCCTCCCTGTCGCCAGACAATATACAACATGTCAAAAGTTCCCGCGGCGTAATCCTCGCGTGGTCCGCCCCAGACCAACAACATGTCACATAGTGGCCCCGGCTGTACCCTCCTCGCTTCGCCAGACATATACAACATGTCCACATAAGTGTGCCCCGTGGGCTTGTACCCATCCTCGCGTGGTCGCAGACATATACAACCAATGTCACATATGGTGGCCCGCGTGCTGTACTCCTCGCTGTTCCGCAGAACAATATACAACATGTCACCATAGTGTGGGCCCTGCGGGCTGTACTTCCCTCGCGTGTACCGCATGACATATACAACATGTCACATAGTGTGTCCCGCTGGCTGTACTCCTTCCGAGTCCGTCCCGACATACTTAAAAACAATGTTCACATAGTGTTCCCGCCAGGGCTGTACGTGCCGTACTCCTCCGGGTCCGCAAGACATATACAAACCATTGTCAACATAGTGTGCCCGCGGGCTGTAAACTCCTCGCGTGTCGCCAGACATATTACAACATGGTCACATCGTGTGCCCCGCCGGTGCTGTCACTCCTCGCGTGGTCGCCGACATATACAACATTGTCACATAGTCCTGACCCCGCGGTGCTGTAACTCCCTCGCGTGTCGCAAGACATATACCAACATTGTCACATAAGTGTGCCCGCGGGCCTGTACTCCTTCGCCGTTGTCGCCCAGACATATACAACATGTCCACATCACATAGTTGTGCCCGCGGGTGCTGTAACTCCTCCCGTGTCGCCCCGACCATTTGGTACAACATGTTGACATTAGTGTCCCCGTGCCGTATCCTCCCTTTCGCCTACAATACAACATGTCACACTAGTTGTGCCCAGCTGGGCTGTACTCCTCCCGCGTTGGTCGCCAGACAATATACAACATGTCACAAAGTGTGCCCGCTGGGCTGTACTCCTCCGCGTGTCGCAGACATATACAACATGTCACATAGTGTGCCCGCGGGTGCTGTACTCCTCTAGCGTGTCGCAGACATATACAACATGTCACATAGTGTGTGTGCCCGCGGGCTGTACTCCTCGCAGTGTCCGCAGACATATACAACATGTCACATAGTGTGCCCGCGGGCTGTACTCCTCGCGTGTCGCCGACGTTATACAACATGTCACATAGTGGTGCCCGCTTGCTGTACTCCCCGCAAGTTTTTTGTCGCAGAACATATACAACATGTCACATAGTGTGCGCGCTGCTGTTACTCCTCGCGATGTCGCAGACATATACAACATGTCACATAGTGTGCCCGCGGGCTGTACTCCTCGCGTGTCGCAGACATATACAACATGTCACATAGTGTGCCCGCGGGCTGTACTCCTCGCGTGTCGCAGACATATACAACATGTCACATAGTGTGCCCGCGTGCTGTACTCCTCGCGTGTCGCAGACATATACAACATGTCACATAGTGTGCCCGCGGGCTGTACTCCTCGCGTGTCGCAGACATATACAACATGTCACATAGTGTGCCCGCGGGCTGTATCCCTCGCGTGGTCCGCCAGACATATACAACATGTCACATAGTGTGGCCCGCGGGTGGCTGTACTCCTCGCGTGTCGCAGACATATTAACAAATGGCACATAGTGTGCCCGCGGGCTGTACTCCTCGCGTTGTCGCAGACATACAACATGTCACATAGTGTGCCCGTGGGCTGTTAACTCCTCGCGTGTCGCGACATATACAAATGTCACTTAGTGTGCCCCGCGTGCTGTACTCCTCGCGTGTCGCAGACATATACAACATGTCACATAGTGTGCCCGCGGGCTGTACTCCTCGCGTGTCGCCGACATATACAACATGTCACATAGTGTGCCCGCGGGCTGTACTCCTCGCGTGTCGCAGACATATACAACATGTCACATAGTGTGCCCGCGTGCTGTACTCCTCGCGTGTCGCAGACATATACAACATGTCACATAGTGTGCCCGCGTGCTGTACTCCTCGCGTGTCGCAGACATATACAACATGTCACATAGTGTGCCCGCGGGCTGTACTCCTCGCGTGTCGCAGACATATACAACATGTCACATAGTGTGCCCGCGGGCTGTACTCCTCGCAGTCGTCGCAGTACATATACAACACANTGTCACATAGTGTGCCCGCGGGCTGTACTCCTCGCGTGTCGCAGACATATACAACATGTCACATAGTGTGCCCGCGTGCTGTACTCCTCGCGTGTCGCAGACATATACAACATGTCACATAGTGTGCCCGCGGGCTGTACTCCTCGCGTGTCGCAGACATATACAACATGTCACATAGTGTGCCCGCGGGCTGTACTCCTCGCGTGTCGCCGACATATACAACATGTCACATAGTGTGCCCGCGTGCTGTACTCCTCGCGTGTCGCAGACATATACAACATGTCACATAGTGTGCCCAGCGTCTGTACTCCTAGTGTCGCAGACATACACACATGTCACATAGTGTGCCCCGGCGGGCTGTACTCCCGTGTCGCCGGACATATTACCAACAAAAGGTAACATAGTGTGCCCGCTGTACGCCTCCCGTGTAGCCGAACATATCAACAAATGTCACATATTGTGCCCGCGGGCTGTACTCCTCGCGTGTCGCAGACATATACAACATGTCACATAGTGTGCCCGCGGGCTGTACTCCTCGCGTGTCGCCGACATATACAACATGTCACATAGTGTGCCCGCGTGCTGTACTCCTCCCGTGTCGCCGACATATACAACATGTCACATAGTGTGCCCGCGTGCTGTACTCCTCCCGTGTCGCCGACATATACAACATGTCACATAGTGTGCCCGCGGGCTGTACTCCTCCCGCGTGTCGCCGACATATACAATGTACATGTGTGGCGCCGGAGGCTGTACTCCTCCCGTGTCGCCAGACATTTAACAACATGTACATAGTGTGCCCGCGTGCTGTACTCCTCCCGTGTCGCCGACATATACAACATGTCACATAGTGTGCCCGCGGGCTGTACTCCTCGCGTGTCGCAGATATATACAACATGTCACATAGTGTTGCCCGCGGGTGCTGTACTCCTCCCTGGTGTCGCCGACATATAAACAACAATGTCACATAGTGTGCCCTCGGGCTGTACTCCTCGTGTCGCCGACATATACAACATGTCACATAGTGTGCCCGTGTGCTGTACTCCTCCCCGTGTCGCCGACATATACAACATGTCACATAGTGTGCCCGCGGGACTGTACTCCTCGCGTGTCGCCAAAGACATATACAACATGTCACATAGTGTGCCCGTTGCTGTAACTCCTCCCCGTGTCGCAGACATATACAACATGTCACATAGTGTGCGCTGTACTCCTCGCGTGTGCAGACATACCAAAATGTCACTAGTGTGCCCGCGGGCTTGTACTCCTCCGTGTCGCCGACATATACAACATGTCACATAGTGTGCCCGCGTGCTGTACTCCTCCCGTGTCGCCGACAATAACCATCACAATAGTGTGCTGCTGTAACCTCCCCCGTGTGACCTACATATACAACATGTCACATAGTGTGCCCGCGGGCTGTACTCCTCGCGTGTCGCCGACCTATACAACATGTCACATAGTGTTCCCGCGGGCTGTACTCCTCGCGTGTCGCCGACCTATACAGCATGTCACATAGTGTGCCCGCGGGCTGTACTCCTCCCGTGTCGCAGACATATACAACATGTCACATAGTGTGCCCGCGGGCTGTACTCCTCCCGTGTCGCAGACATATACAACATGTCACATAGTGTGCCCGCGGGCTGTACTCCTCCCGTGTCGCAGACATATACAACATGTCACATAGTGTGCCCGCGTGCTGTACTCCTCCCGTGTCGCCGACATATACAACATGTCACATAGTGTGCCCGCGTGCTGTACTCCTCGCGTGTCGCAGATATATACAACATGTCACATAGTGTGCCCGCGTGCTGTACTCCTCCCGTGTCGCCGACATATACAACATGTCACATAGTGTGCCCGCGGGCTGTACTCCTCCCGTGTCGCCGACATATACAACATGTCACATAGTGTGCCCGCGTGCTGTACTCCTCCCGTGTCGCCGACATATACAACATGTCACATAGTGTGCCCGCGGGCTGTACTCCTCGCGTGTCGCAGACATATACAAAAACAGCATGTCACATAGTGTGCCCGCGGGCTGTACTCCTCCCGTGTCGCAGACATATACAACATGTCACATAGTGTGCCCGCGTGCTGTACTCCTCCCGTGTCGCAGACATATACAACATGTCACATAGTGTGCCCGCGGGCTGTACTCCTCGCGTGTCGCCGACCTATACAACATGTCACATAGTGTGCCCGCGTGCTGTACTCCCCCCGTGTCGCAGACATATACAACATGTCACATAGTGTGCCCGCGGGCTGTACTCCTCGCGTGTCGCCGACATATACAACATGTCACATAGTGTGCCCGCGGGCTGTACTCCTCGCGTGTCGCCGACCTATACAACATGTCACATAGTGTGCCCGCGGGCTGTACTCCTCGCGTGTCGCCGACCTATACAACATGTCACATAGTGTTCCCCCCCCCGGGGCTGTACTCCTCGCGTGTCGCCGACCTATACAGCATGTCACATAGTGTGCCCGCGGGCTTGTACTCCTCCGTGTCGCAGACATATACAACATTTGTCACATAGTGTGCCGCGGGCTGTACTCCTCCCATGTCGCAGACATATACAACATGTCACATAGTGTGCCCGCGGGCTGTACTCCTCCCGTGTCGCAGACATATACAACATGTCACATAGTGTGCCCGCGGGCTGTGTCACTCTCCCGTGTCCCGCAGATATACAACATGTACAACAGTGACCACATATAGTGTCCCCGCGGGCTGAAATATCAATAGTGTGCCCGCGCTGTACTCCTCCCGTGTCGCAGATATATACAACATGTCACATAGTGTGCCCGCGGGCTGTACTCCTCCCATATCGCCGACATATACAATATATCACATAGAGTACCGACGTACCGTACTACTCCCATGTCGCGGACATGTACAAAATTTCACACAATGTACCGTGTACCGGCGGACCGCACTCGATAGGTACAACATGTCACATAGTCTACTGGCTGGCCAAGTCACATAGTGTACCGGCGGGCCAAGTCACACAGTGTACCGGTGGACCGCATTTCCCCCCTCCACACCTGTGTCCCCGACCTATACAACATGTCACATAGTGTACAGGCAGGCCATACTTATCCCGTGTCCCCGTCATTTACAACATATAAGGTAGTGTAACAACGTACCGTACTCCCCCCGTATCGCCGACATATACAATATATCACATAGAGTACCGACGTACTGTACCTCCCCCCCCCCCCCCCCCCACCCCCCCCCACCGTGTCGCGGACATATACCACATGTCACATAGTGTACCGGCGGACCGTACTCTTTCCGTGTTGCCGACATATACAACATGTCACATAGTGTGCCGGTTGGCCGTACACTTTCCGTGTTTCCGACATATACGACATGTCACTTAGTGTACCGGCGGGCCGTGCTCTTTCCGTCTTGCCGACATATACAGCATGTCACATAGTGTACCGGCGGGCCGTACTCCTCCGTGTCGCCGACCTATACAACATGTCACATAGTGTACCGGCGCGCCGTACTCCTTCCGTGTCGCCGACATATACAACATGTCACATAGTGTACCGGTGTGCCGTACTCCTCCGTGTCGCCGACATAATTATGCAACATGTAACATAGTGTACCGGCGCGCCGTACTCGTTCGGTGTCCCCGCCCTGTACAACATGTCACATAGTGTACCGGCGCGCCGTACTCCTTCCGTGTTGCCGACATATACAACATGTCACCGTGTCTCTGATATATACAACATGTCACATAATGTACACTCAGTCGTCACTCCTCCCACCCCCTTTGTCCCCGTCATTTCAACATATCACAGTGCACCAACGTACCGTACCCCTCCCGTGTTCCTGACCTGTACATTATGGACAATAGTAATCTACCGGCAAACATTAATAATTGTTTAAAATGAACATAGTATTGGAATTAATAATGTTGTGTTTATCGGTTTTGTCAATCCTTGTAGTGCAGCGGCTAGCATACTGGTATTCATACTAGTGACCTGGGTTCGAGTCCCAGTGGGGCACATTCTCGTTAAACAAGCATTGTTATTTTCAATTCTACTGCTAGACATATTGAAGGGTTCTTTCTCTGCATCTGCCTGTGTATTGTGTTAGCCCGTTTCTGACGGAATGCAAAAACTATAGCTTGTACCACAATAACCTACTGCGGTGTACATTAGAAAATGAAGTTATTGTTTATACTTTTAGCTAGCCATGATCTTTACCTATGTACTTGTTATGCTCAGTCGTTTCAACAAATTTAATTTGCTTCCAAGATAAACTTGGAGACTGTCTCAGATGATGTCTCAAATATCCAATATGTGTTTTTTCTCTTCATGCACAGTAACTTACATTTTAAATCCAGCACATGAAGCCATGTCTATGTTGTATAGTACATATATCTGTATAATAGGAACACATGATTGAATGGGACGTGTGATCTCAGGATCCCCATTGTGACATATTAAGGGGAATGTGACGGCATGAGCCCTGTCTATATTGTCTAGTATACTCATCTCAATAACAGGAACACATAATTGAGTGGGGAACGTCTCCTGTAGCACCTGCAAAATATTGTTTTATGCGTGGTTGACAAAAATAACACGAAAATGGGCAACTTGTGACACATTGTGACCCCTTAAGGGAAATGTGACAGCATGAACCCTAGTCTATGCTGTCTAGTATATATAGCTGAATAAGGAGAACATAAACATTAGTGGTCACTTCTACCGACGCGCATGTAACATATTATGTTTTATCCGGGTATGAAAAAAATAACACGAACATGGGCAACTTTTGACCCCAGGACCCCCATTACGACCCCTTAAGAGGAATGTGACGAGCATGAACCCCTGTCTATGTTGTCTAGTATATATGACAGAACTTGCGATAAAAATATGTTTATGCTGGTATGATAAAACTAACACGAAAATGGGTCACTGGTGACCTGAGGACCCCCATTGCGACCCCTTCAGGGGAATGCGACGGCATAAATCCCCACAATTCTTCACAAGTGCTTCGGGAGAAGTGCCCCACTAAACAGTGTGCTCCTATTATTCAGACATATAAAAACGACAATATAGACGGGTTCATGCCGTCGCATACCCCTTAAGGGGTCGCAATGAGGTCCTCAGATCACCATTTGCCCATTTTCGCGTTAATTGTTGTCATATCCGGATAAAACATATTTTTCGAGAGACGTGCCCCACCACTCAATCGTGCGTTCTTGTTATTCAGACATATATACTGGACAACATAGACGGGGGTTCATGCCGTCACATTCCCCTTAAGGGGTCGCAATGGGGGTCCTCAGATCACCATTTGTCCATTTTCATTTTATTTTTGTCATACCAGGATAAAACATATTATTTTACAGGTGTTTCGGAAGAAGTGCCCCACTCAAGTGTGTGTTCCTATTATTCTGACATATATACTAGATAACATAGACGGGGCTTCATGCTGTCATATTCCACTTAAGGGTTCGCAATGGGGTCCTCATGTCGCCAGTTGCCCATTATCATGTTGTTTTTGTCATACCCGGATAAAACATATTATTTTACTAGTCCTTCGGGAGAATTTCCCCATTCAAGCGTGTTTCCTATTATTCTGACATATATACTAGACAACATAGATGGAGGTTCATGCCGTCACATTCCCCTGAAGGTGTCTCAATGGGGGTCCAAAGATCACCATTTGCCCATTTTCGTTTTATTTTTGTCATACCTGCATAACACATATTTTTTTACAAGTGCTTCGGGAGAAGTGCCCCACTCAATCGTGTGTTCCTATTATTCAGACATATATACTAGACAACATAGACGGGCGTTCATGCCGTCACATTCCCCTTAAGGGGTCGCAATGGGGTCCTGGGGGTCACCAGACAAAGCCCATATCAGAGCATGGCCGATATAACTGTTGACAAGTATGGCATTGAAAAGCTACTTGGCAAGCTTAACCCTCACAAAGCTTCAGGACCGGATAATATCAGTTCTCGTGTCCTGAGTGAATGCCGAAAGGAGATAAGCCCGATACTGGCTTGTATCTTCAACAAATCTATTCAGTCCGGCATAGTTCCTGATGACTGGCGCCTGGCCAGTGTTGCACCTATTTTCAAAAAAGGCGAAAAATATGACCCTGCTAACTACCGCCCAGTTTCCCTAACATGCATTTGCTGCAAAACACTAGAGCACGCAATTGTTAGCAACATAATGAAACATGCAGAGACAAACAAAATAATAGTAGACTCCAAGCACGGATTTAGAAGTCGCAGGTCATGTGAATCCCAACTTGTACAATTTGTTCATGATCTCTCCTCCAACCTAGACAGGGCAAACAATAAAGGTCACAGGCAAACAGATATCATTATCATGGACTTTGCCAAAGCTTTTGACAAAGTCCCCCATCGCAGACTAGTACACAAACTTGATTTTCTATGGGATAAGGGGAACCAACAAACAAATGGATTCATTATTTTCTTTCAGGCAGAACCCAAAAGGTTGTTCTGGATGGTGTTGCTTCAGACCCAGCAGACGTCTTATCAGGTGTCCCCCAGGGTTCTGTCCTGGGCCCAGTCTTGTTTCTTCTCTACATTAATGATCTGCCGGATGATGTAAATTCCTCTGTCCGTCTCTTTGCTGACGACTGTGTTCTCTATCGAAACATAAGTAGAGATACAGATTGCCAAGCTCTTCAAGACGACATTGCCAAACTCGCTAAGTGGGAAACAACATGGCTCATGAAATGTAATGCTTCAAAATGTCACACCCTCAGAGTCAGCAGTCACCTGCCAAATTCTCAACTTGTATGCGACTATAGTCTTCATGACCAGATACTGGAAAGCGTACCCTCTGCAAAATATTTAGGACTTACCTTTACTAATAATCTGTCCTGGGGCACACATATCCAAAACGTTACCAGCAAAGCAAACAGAACACTTGTTTTTGTCTTAGACGAAACCTTGCCCTTGCTCCCAAATGTACAAGAGACATAGCCTACAAAACTATGATCAGGCCTCAACTGGAATTTGCTGCTAGCATTTGGAGCCCATATGCAATTTCAGACATTAGTAAAGTTGAAAAAAATTCAGAGAACTGCTGCTATGTGGTGTTGTAGAAGATGGCGAAACCAAAGCCACGTTGGCGACATGCTAGAAGATCTGTCATGGCCAACTCTAGCCCTCGTAGGGACCAGCCTGCCTCATATTCTTCTACAAAATCCACAATGACCTTGTTGAGATTGACAAAAACACGTACCTCCATCTGGTTGCTAATCCCAGGTCAACTCGATCCTCTGCCAAACACCCGTATCAATACATTAGACCACTGGCTTACTCGGATTCTTTCAAATTCTCCTCCCTTTTTTTTTTCCCAAGCTTATACCGTTATGGAACTGTCTACCTATCGATATTGTTTCCTCGGAAACCGTATCCAGGTTCAAATCAAAAATCTAAATGGAACAGTCTGCTACATGATGTAGCAGACACCCACTTCTTGTAAATAGTTTTAGTGGCAAGTCTATCTTTGGTCTTTTTCAATATCCTTGTGTAAAATATTAGTACCACATATATATGTTGTTTTTCTTTTGTTTTTTTTTGTTCATATGTACTTGATCAACGCAACTTGCCACCATATTTCCTGTCATAATGCTCCGAAAAAATTGGAGCGTGCACAGTATCGATAGATAGATAGATAGTTGGCCATTTTTTCGAGTTATTTTGTCATACCCGGATAAAACATATTTTTGTATAAATGCTTCGGGAGAAGTGCCCCACTCAATCATGAGTTCATATTAATCAGATATATATACTAGAAAACATAGACGGGGGTTCATGCCGTCACATTCCCCTTAATGGGTCGCATTGGGGGTCCTGATGTCACCAGTTGCCCATGTTCGTGCTATTTTTCCATATCCGCATGAAAGTTGTTTTTTTACAAGTACTTCGTGAGAAGTGCCCCACTCAATCGTGTGTTCCTATTATCCAGTAATATATACTAGACAACATAGACGGGCGTTCATGCCATCACATTCCCATTAAGTGGTCGCCCATTTTCGAGTGGTCGAGTTATTTTTATCACACCCGCATGAAATTTTTTTTTTTTTTATTTTTTTTTTTGCAAGCGCTTCGGGAGAAGTGCCCCACTCAATCGGTTGTTCCTATTATCCAAAAATATATCTAGACAACATAGACGGGGGGATTTCATGCCGTCACATTCCCCTTAAAGGGGTCTCAATTGGGGTACTAAGATCACCATTTGCACATTTTCGTTTTATTTTTGTCATACCAGGATAATACATATTATTTTACAAGTGCTTCGGGAGAAGTGCCCCACTCAACTGTGTGTTCCTATTATTCTAACATATATACTAGACAACATAGACGGGGTTTCATGCCGTCACATTCCCCTGAAGGGGTCGCAATGGGGCTCCTGGTTCACCAGTTCTCATTTTCGATTTATTTCCTACATACCCGGATATAACATATTTGTTTACAAGTGCTTCGGGAGAAGTGCCCCACTCAATCATGTTTTCCTATTATTCAGACATATATGCTACACAACATAGACGGTCGTTCATGTCGTCACATTCACCTTAAGAGGTCGCAATGAAGGTCCTCGGGTCACAAGTTGCCTATTTTCGAGTTATTTTTCTCATACCCGGATAAAACATATTATTGTATCCCCCGGACTTCGTCGGTGGATACTATGGGTTTGACACCGTGCCGCGTCCGTGTCCGACGCGTCCGCGTCCACGTCCGCCGCAGACACTTCTTGTCCGTAGCATAACTCGAACACCCTTTGGAGTATATTCATGAAACTTCACACATGTATAGACCACGACCCAAAGGGGTGTGTCCACGCAGAAGAATGACAACTCTTGCATAGCTATTTTTTTAGTTATCTACCCTTTTTTGTTTCGCTCACTGATTTCGTGTCCGGAGCATAACTCGACCACCCTTTTCATGAAACTTCACACATGCATAGACCACGACCAAAGGTGTGTCGCGCACAAGAATGACAACTCTTGCATAGCTAATTATTTAGTTATCTCCCTTTTTTGTTTCGCGCACTCTACAAACTGGACATTAATGCATGAAGACCCGTTTTTCTCCTCGTGTGCTCTGTACACCGTACATGTAGAGAGAACAATAGCCTTCTCCGGTTGAACAATAGTGACTGGGAGAACCATTCACATGTGCATGTGCTAGCATGTGCAAATGTCCAGACTGACCACTGACCTAATGTATACAGGTAAATGATTATATTACATTTCCGTTAACTGTGTTGAAAATAGTGTGGCAATATGTGGAACTGTGCAGATATGATATGTAGATAAACATAGGACTATTAAAAAAAATCTGGGCTCCAGTAGCTAGCATTATTTTTTTTTAATTTTTTAAAAAAAAAAAATAATCTTTTTTTTCCATTTTTTGTTTTAAATTCTTTTTCAATTTTTGTCTAGTAGCATAAGGTCGTAAGTGCTACAGGTATATACGGACTATTATCATATAATAAAACAATTATTGACTAGTGAGCCATAGAATATAATCTGATATTCTATGGCTCACTAGTCAATAATTGTATAATATGTTCGGGCCAGTGAAAATTGCTTTCGGGCTCAGGCTCGAGGTTAAGGCGGGACAATGCGAGACATTTTATTCAGCAGAATTCTTGTTATTTTTAATTTTTAAATTATTTTTTTTTTCCACTTTCTCCCTCATTTTTTTCTTCAAATTCTTTAATCAATTTTTTGTCTAGTAGAATAATGTCGTAAGTGCTAATACAGACTATTATCATATAATAAAACAATTATTGACTAGTGAGCCATAGAATATAATCTGATATTCTATGGCTCACTAGTCAATAATTGTATAATATGTTCGGGCCAGTGAAAATTGTGAGCGTGAGTTCCTGTATTCAGATATATATACTAGACAACATAGACAAGGGTTCATGCCGTCACATTCCAGTTAAAGGGCCGCAATGGGGTCTTCAGGTCACCAGTTGCCCATTTTCGTGTTGTTTTTGTCATACCCGGACAAAACATACTA